>JANJGK010000010.1:33764179-33866679 GCA_039081455.1 Macrobrachium rosenbergii
CCTTCAGAGGTCACTTTCCCAAACTGTATATGTAATGTGAATCAGCCTTGTACACCTCAATATCAATTCCTTCAACTCCAGGCATACGAAAATGAGAATAAAAATGACTTGTGGACTTTTCAACTTTGCCTCTTGTTGTTATAAGGAATAAAGGTCACAGTTACTGGCCATCCATCACTCTGCCTTCTTGGAAGAGTTCAGAACTCATTATGAGGTCCACCTCCTCACCCTTCCATTAACCTGGCATTTAACTCGCAACCCACCTAGACTGTGCATTGGGTAATCCTATTTGCCTATTTTGCCCTTGGTTACGAATCTAAATCACTAAATGTTCTGAATCTTTTTGAACTAAGCTCATGATTGCAAGAGTCAAAATTAGAGTAAATTCAATTCTTGTAGGCCTACTTTGCAAGAATCTTTTTAAAGCATGTTACTAAACTTCAAGATCATGCAAACTGATTAACTGCTTCCACACTATGGAGGATATTTCAGATATATTTTAGACGTGCAGTGGCTATTCCAACAGAATAAAATCTACAGTACTTCTATTGTATAACCAGTAACCGAAGACAGATTCATACAACTGACTGGTGATATGCTACAGAAAACTTTTCAACCTTACGACACAAAAATCCGAATTCGAAAACATGGCTATTTCTTTGAACATGTGAACAGGATTCTTCTCTCAGTTTGGGGGATGAGGAACCCTGACCTGCTGCCTGTTTGAAATCGGCTACTGACATAAATCAAGATTAGCTCTGGATCGAATTGAATTTACAATCTATATTGTACTGGAGTTATCTTAATCATATTTCATGCCACATTAGGTACATGAACTGAAAGTCATTAGGACAAGACAATAAGGGGAGAAAGGAGTCTGAAAATGGGAAAAAGTAATGTAAATAAGCTCTCTCTCTCTCTCTCACACACACACACACAAACACACACCTTCAGGTATAATGCACACTGGATGGAATGAAAGGCATCTGCCAATGCAAGTCTGAGATATCCAACTGCTTAAACAGGAACAGCTGAACTAGGTTTTAGCACCCTAACAGTACCATTCTAGACCTGACACTTTTAAAAGCCAACAAACTGAATTTTTTAACACCTGGAAAATTCAAGTTAGCAAATAATCGCTTACAAGCTTTTCTATACACTGCAACATTACACAAGTTTATGAAATTGTTACCAATATTTTTACTGGAAAAACTTTTGGAAATGGAGTATGAAATTTAGGCCAAAGGCCAAGCACTGGGACCTACGAGGTCATTCAGTGCTGAAAGGGGCGAAATTGAGAATAAAGAATCAATGTTAGGAGAGGGTTGAGGAAAGTAAGACGGAAGAAAGGGAATATGAATGGAAGCACAGTAAAAGACATAAAAGGGACTGCAGGCAGGGGCCATGGAAGGTTTGATGCAAAGAACCCTATCAAGTAATGCCTACAGTGCACCATGGCACTATCCTCACTACAGGGGAAAACCTTTAGCATATCAAAGAAGAGGCTACAATTTCCAAGAAGACTGATCTCAAGCTTCAGCCAAACAAACTTCACCTCAGAGGGATTTTGAAAATGTTAAAACTGTAGTTCAGTTTTTAATCTGAAATAAAATGTGGTTCTTCAATACTGATCACATATGTTTAAAGGTATTTCCAAAACATTGTCCACACATTCTTAAGATTCAGATGTTATTTTAGCCATCAACTTTTAATTTTAGCTCGCCTGAAACATACCTAATATTCTTTATCAATAGTCTTGAAAATCATATCTTATACATCTTACTAACAGTAGGATATCCCCCATCCAGACACCTTTGGCTGACCAAATTCCCCATCCAGCTATATCAATCAACACTGAAGGGAATTATTTTATCATCAGTAATTGTGATCCAATACGTCAAGTGTTACAATGCCTCACAACAATCTTTCAAAAGTGTACCTTCACATACAGTGTACAGTGCTAGGAATGATGCAGCTATCAAATGACTACTGGTAATTACTATCAAGAATCAAGGTGAAGGCCAAGACATTAAATTTGGTACATATAGGTAGTACAATTTGTTAGGAAAGCATACCATGGACAATATCCATGCAGCAGTCAAGTGGTGTTACTTCACTCTGAACTCAAACCAGCTCTACAGTGATTCCATCATGACCTGGTGTAACCCTCTTCAGAAACTGATTTCATAAACAGAAAATTCAGATCTTCTTCAGTTCTTGTGTATCAGTCAAATTATCCTCTGCATATCGCTCAAAAATATTCTGAACTGCTGCAGTTTCTTTCTTCTCCTTTTTATACTGCATCATCCTTCCTTTGGCCTTGAACTGTCCTCTCTATTCTTTTCACCCATGGATATTTCATCATTCTGAGGGCCACCCAAGCCATGTGTCCCTTCCTAAATAAATGGCTTTGTCTACAGTATCAGCCTATGTTTCCACAGAGTATTCTCTCCAATGCCTTTCTGCAATCTGTTCAACTTTGCTTCAACCTGAGTTTGTAATGTATTCTATTGTGCATTCTCCATCTCCTCCCCGAAATTTTTATCCATGATCTTTTGCTTTCGTCTGTTCTTTAGTTTTACCCCATTTCCCAGTGGACTTTTTTCCAGAACACTGAGATACATTCATCAAGTTGAACCAGTCCTCACTGATTGTGCTCCTCCTCAGATATGGTTCCTAGAACTGCAAATCTATTTCAACATTCAATTCCAATTTCCTCTTGATGCTCATCAAGAAACTTCAGGGTCTAATGTTCTGACAAAATTTTTGTTAGAGGTTTTAATTTCAGTTTTAGTCTTTAACTCCTAACATTCCTCAGCATAACTAGATAACTGAGGTATGTAAATAAATTAGGGATCTGCATTCCTACTCCTTACTGAGCACCAGGTCCACCTGATACTACCTGAACTAGGGTCTGGAGCTCAGGATGAGCCGTCTTGTAAGCTGATGGCTCTTTGGGTACAGGCTAGATCCACAATAAAAAAAAACTGTGGCCTTGCTCAGAATAATATGAGAAATCATTAGGAGCAGAATAGGTTAAGGTCCTTGAATGCTGTGTTCCCTTGCTTTAACTCTGTATGCCTGGTGGATAACCTTGGATAAACAGATTAGCAACAGCAAGGGTGATTGAACTTAATAAGCTAAGAACTGCAGGCTAGAAAGAACTGGCCATCCTTTAGTGTAAACCTGTCTGTTCATAAACTGGCAAAATTTAAAAATGGCCCCTACTCCCTAGCATCTAAGGGTGCTAAGACTATTCATAAAAATTAGGGATAAATCTAAAATACTGTACAAAGCTGAACTATGAATCAAACTGGAAAGAGAACAGGCAGAGACTGAATTCAGGAGATGCAGACTGGACATTTTAGCTATTTGTGAATCTTGATGCAAAAAAATGAGAAAAGAGATTGGATGAAGGTAATGCAGACATTTCAAACTGAGCAGATCTTTACAAATGTACATGATGTACTCTTTGCCTACAAGAGGACACTCATAAATACATCTCACAGAGAGAGAGAGAGAGAGAGAGAGAGAGAGAGAGAGAGAGAGAGAGAGAGAGAGAGAGAGAGAGAGAGAGAGAGAGAGAGAGAGAGAGAATTCACCATGTACAAAATGCATCAAAATTATTTTATCCCACAGAACATGCAAACATTTCATGCTGCCATGAATGTGGAGCTCTTTCAGGGCTCCACTAATGTTTTCAATCAAATCACACAAAACTTAAAGGCTGCACAAGCAGTGAAGCCTCTACAAAGAGTACCTACCATGTTAAAGCATCCAGGGATCAGAAAAGCTTCCAGGGTAATCTTGATTTAGAATTTACCTCTTCATTTTAGCTAAGAAGTTCCAGATTTTGCACTCGGTAGCAACACTGCATGCATGCATCCTACTCAATTCTGAAAGCTAGAAAAAATCCCTTGGTTAATAACAGATAAATTAGCTTATTTTTAACAATTCTGAGAGTAAACTCTATTGCTGAAACTAAGACTCAGGTTGCTTGAATCCTAAACAAGCAAAATTCCCCACTGGTTCACCAGCTGCAATCCTCTCTGGCCCAAGGGGGTCAGTTGTTCCCCTTGCTCTCTTCTGACCTGCCTGTCTCACTTTCAACTCCACCTTTTGCTAATCTTTACCTCTCATTTAAAAGCAGATATCTATTGGGACAACTCTGCAAAGACCTTGAAAGGACTTGTGAATGATAAAAAAAAATACAGCAGTTCCTTTTTATGTTACATAACACTCAGAATATGAGGAAAAAAAGTCTTCTTGGAGTACTGCTTGAACCATTTAAAACAGCATGATGAAAGGTCATGATCCAAGTTACAGTCTGTGTGCAATTTGAAAGGATCTTCTTAGTGGAGTACACATGCCACAACTGAAGCCCTATTTTATTCTTTTTTTAATTTCTCATGGAATGTTCTGGTCAATGGCCCATACATGAAGAGTGACAACTTTAGAATTCAGCTCAGGTGAAGGAGTGGGCGTCTCAGGGAGATCAGTATTGTTCTTGACTTGAAGAGCGAATGTATTTTTATTTATTTGCTCATAAATATACTCAGGGATTGCTACACTAAATATTTAGTTCTTATCTGTTATGATATGATGTCATAATTGTAATTTTGTAGAGAAAAATTACGAAAAAAATGTATACCTCCAAAAAAGTTACTGGACCTCTCGACCTTAGTAAGTTTACGTGAATATTTTACACCAAATATACTGTTGACATTGTGTGAGCTGTAGTTATAATTTTAAAAAAGAAAATAAATGAGAAAAAACACGTATAACTTGGTGAAATTTATGACTGTTTTGCAAGAGACCCCACACAGGGTTGCAAATAGTCACTTTCAACTTCCCGCAGAAGGTAGGGAATATTTTTTTGAATTTTTTTTTCTTACACCCTGACATGCACGTGCATGTCTTCCACTTTCCATTGATGCGGCTTTTTATTTGTTTAAATTGGCCAACCTTAAAGTTTGCCCGGTCTGGGGGGTTGCATGATATATAATCAGCCCTTCCCTTAAGGGTTAAAAGTGGCCTGCAGAAAGGCTGACAGGAATACAATAAACTGATGCCAAAGGCCAAGCACTGGGACCTAGAGATCATTCAGTGCTGAAGGGGAAATTGAGAGTAAAGAAGGTTCGAAAGGTGTAACAGGAGGAAAACCTCGCAGCTGCACTATGAGACAATTGTCAGGAGAGGGTTGAGGAAAGTAAGATGGAAGAAAGAGAATATGAATGGAGGTACAGCAAAAGGAATGAAAGGGGTTACAGCTGGGGACTGAAAGGATGCCGCGGAGAACCTTAAGCAATGGTTACAGTCACAGCATGGAGTGCACAGGTGGCATTAACCCACTATGGGGGAAAAAGGCTTATAATCAAAGGTAGCAATAAATCTACCCAGCACCAGTGAATACTGGACTAATCACAATGATGAAAGACTCAGGACAAACTATTGTGCTAATAACAGGTACCAGTGCAATACTGACCAGTGGAATTCCTTTTGCATATCAATGCAGTAAGTCAAATTGAAAGTTCCACATCATTATGTCCACACTCAAAGGAGAACAGAAATCCAGTGATGCAAAAAAGCTCAATATTTCACAACTAAATTGGTTTACAATTAAGTCTACAGTACAGTTAATAAATATTGTGTGATGCTACTGATAGGCCAGGGTAACTCCCAATGATGTTGCCTGAGTGATGAGAGAGCTCTCCCAAGATGGTGCATTGCCAAGCAACTCAGTGGTCAAGTGTTATAGGGCGGGTACTCTTATGCATCAGCCTGCCCAGCCCCGCTGCCAGAAGCAAGGTTGCAAGTACAAGTGGTCATATGTCGAGCAGGTTGTAAATTGGATGGTACCTGTACTGGCATATCAAAAGTGAAACTGGGTTCAGAACAACTTCCAATAAACTCTCCAGTTAAAGAAGCACAAATAGCACATTACAATGTGATGTTCAAGGAACAATATCTTCAAAATCATAGGACTTGTTCCCTGATGTGTGTAAAACCTTGGGGGTTGCAATAATGCTCTCTGGTTTCAGCCCATTTCTGAGTGTAAAACAAACAATAATTGATGTATGCAAACTAGAACTTGCACCTGATTCAGCATTAAAATATTCACCCTACATATGACTGCCTCAATAAAATGTTACAGCAAAAATGTATCAACTGAAACTGAGTTACAGTAAAGCTACTCTTTTTTTGTACGGACACACACACTAGATAAACTAAAACTATGTAAGGGAGTATGGCACAATTTTTAAAATGTCCCTCTGGCAAAATGGTGTATGTACAGTATTTGTATTCTGATTTCTACTTCTGAACTGTTCCCTGCTTCAGTTCTTTGATCTCAAAGTTGTCTCACCTCATCCATCTTCCTGTCAGGCTGTATCAACTCCACCTTTGTTGACCGGGCAGGGCCCCACTTTTGTCAGAATGATTTTTTCTTACATATTGTTCCTAGATCAGGAACAAATGCCTCAAGACAGCTCTACAACCCTAGAAACGACCAAGTAGTTTTGGTCCACTAACTGGAACTGTAAAATAGGACAAGAAGCCCACAGGCCATAGCATTCTCCTGCTCCACACCTCCTGAAAGACTCGTCCAATGGATTCCTACTGAAATGGCCCTTGCCATGGACCAAGATTTATCCTAAATGAAATTTGAGTATATGAAGATGTCAGCACATTAACCCTTAGACCACTCATGATTTGATGACAATTCATACAAAATCCAACCTCACAGGCCTTTGCAGTGCTTTGATCGTTTTTGGAAATTTTCAAACATCATTCTGACCTTTGTCTTTTTGAGCAACAACAGAAAACTTACCTGTTGACACCAGAATGAGTATCATGGCATGGGTATAAGTTCACCTACAGAAAATGATATACCACTTATCACACTTCTGACTTAGGACAGACAGGACTCTCACACTTCCTGCTTTACAAATTAACCCTGGATCCCTACTGGGGTTCTATCATAGCCCTGGGAGCCATGGACTGAACATCTGAATCTACAGTACAGTATACAGAACTACTTTTGGAAACTGTC
The DNA here is from genome assembly GCA_039081455.1 of Macrobrachium rosenbergii. NCBI lineage: Eukaryota > Metazoa > Arthropoda > Malacostraca > Decapoda > Palaemonidae > Macrobrachium > Macrobrachium rosenbergii. The sequence continues at coordinate 33,771,231 of JANJGK010000010.1, forward strand.
AAGTTAGTTTTTCATGTCTGGAAATTTTAGGGAACCTAAGATTTATGGACCCATGAGGTTATTCTGCACTGAAAGGAAAATTGAGAGTAACGAAGGGTTTAACGGTGTAACAGGAGGAAAACCTCCCAGTTGCACTATGAAACAATTGTTAGGAGAGGGTTGAGGAAAGTAAGATGGAAGAAGGCGAATATGAATGGAGGTACAGTAAAAGGAATGAAAGGGGTTGCAGCTTAGGGCAGAAGGATGCTGCAAAGAACCTTAAGTAATGCCTACAGTGCACTGCATGAGGTGCACTGATGTCACTAATCCCCTACGTAGATTATTTTAAACAATTTTTTTCCAACTGACCTAACCTTGTTATCAGTATTTTAGAGTGATCTTCCTTTGAAAGATGTGGCACCTTTTTTGGACAAACTCTGACCCTTGACCTACGGAGTGATGCCAAGTCTCGTTGAAATGAACCCTGTGGTTCTGAAGACATCAAATGTGGAAAGTTGACAGCTGACAGACTACAGTACACATACAGAGATAGACAAGCTTCCCTTTGAAAGGCTTACCTGCTCCTCAGCTCAATGAGTCAATAGCCAGCATTAATCCGAAGTGTTATTGTCCATGTTGACTGATGCAAAGTGACGCTGCAGAACTTCCACTCTGAAAGGAAAAATATCAGTAAATAAACAGAAGCCATTGGGAAATATACCTTTACTTCTCAAGTCATTCAAAGCCACAAAACCGAAGCAAAGAATTTCATATCAGTCAAGAATGTTGAGACAGTCATGCATAAGCTTCATCCTTTAGGGTGAACAGAAGACAGTGTGCCTTTCATGGGATCCTTTAGGTAGCATTCAAGGCTGTTCCTTAGTGTCCTTTCAGCAACAGCAGCACTGCTTCCAATCATTACGTAACCCTTTCAGCATTAAGTCAAGCCTGATATGTGAGGAAATTTAATGTAAAATACTTCAAAATGGTTTTCAGTGAGACAGCCATAATAATAATGATGATGATATTTTGGCTTCTGGCCTTAGACAAATACTGATGGCAGATAAAATATATCATCACAGGGTATGAATGGGAAGGAAAACCAACAGCTACAGTACACTACTTCCAGTGGTATAGCCTATCACACCAAAAGGATCTGTGCAACTTTATTAATACACAGCTGAAGTGCACTGATAATCTGCACCTATTACAAGAAAAAATGAGGGATCATTATGTTAATAACAGACAAACCTGTCATTAGAAGTATATATAGCTCAGGTAGACCTTATACTAAACAGTCATGTCCCTACTCTACAAGATAATTGTCCTGGCATGATAAAGAAAAAAAAGCTTGATTGACCATCCTTCCATACTACACTAAATATTTATCAAGTCACATCCAGGGCAGCCATGACCCTAAAGAGATTATGGAACGGAATGGAATATGGAATTTAGGCCAAAGGCCAAGCACTTTGACCTATGAGGTCATTCAGTGCTGAAATAGAGATTGAGAGTAGAAAGGATTGAGAAGTGGAACAGGAGGGAGGAAAACCTCAAAGCATTTGAAGAAGCACTGAAACAAGTGCTAGGAGAGGGTTGAGGAAAGTAAGATAGAAGAAAGAGAATATGAAAGGAGGTACAGTGAAAGGAATGAAAGGGGTTGAAGCAGCTATGGGCCCTGGAAGGGACACTTCATAGAACCTCAAGGAATGCCTACAGTACACCAATGCATGAGGTGTTAAAAGACAGTGGTAAATCACATTCTGACTTTGGCTGACAAACTTGAGGTCTGTTACCAATTTATTTTCTTATTTTGATTTACGATGACACTGACCAGACATAACTACAGTATTCTCCAGTAGAGGTTTCAAAGAAGCCTTTGACTACCTGCAGAAAATGAGCTTACCCATGAAGCTTAAACAACTGAGCTATAATAAACTCATTTCCACATGACATGGTCAAAGCAGTACAACCTACAAGGCTGGCACCTTCCCTTCAATTCTTAATCAACACCTCTAAGTCTATTGCAGGACTGTCAGACCTCAAACACTTACTGCATAGCCAAGACTGTCCAGTAACATGTAAATATGGAAACAGATAGTTCTTAGAACCACAGTCAACCTTCCCAAAATAATTGCTCAGAATTCAAAAACAAAAAATATCCTCAAGTATTTCACCCAAAAGATGGCAATGCTCTTATTACCTCCATAAAATGCAAAACAACCTTTAGTACCATTTACAATGACCACATCAGTTGCAGTAAGCATAAGCAGTAACCCACTTGGGGACACAACACAAAAAATCCCCACTAACCCAACACCTGAGGATTTGTCCCTTGACTGGCAGACTACTTGTGTAGGATTTCAAGATCAGTAATCCAACCAATAAATAAACAGAAAGATGAGGGGGAAAACAATATGAAGGTTGCCAAGATGATCATACCAAGTGGCATATTCCTGTGTACAACCAGCAACCGTGCTTCTACTCTGAGTCTGGGCCTCAACTACAAATAAATTATTACTAATATATTAACTGAGGCAGCAATGTGCACATATATACTGAATACATTATTATTATTCAGAAGATGAAGATGAACCCCATAAATATGGAACAAACCCAGTGAAGGGGCCATGACTTGAAATTCCAGAAGCTTCCAAAGAATATTATTAAGGTGTTCATTAAAAAGTGACAGGAAGTAAAGGTCAATACAGGAAAAGAGACCACCTACTGGAAAAGAATAAATAAATTAAATCAATAAATTAAAAGATAAAATGTAAATGAATGATTCAAATGCAAGAAGAGTAGTGTTAGGGTAGTAATGCATTGCATCTTCACTTGAACTTCTGAAGAAGTTCCGAAAGCCTGATATCCTCAGGGAGACTCTTCCACAGTCCAGTGGTGTGAGGAATCCAGTATTAGAAAAGAATATTAGTTAAAACAGAACTAATCTAAGTTTTACACGCGCCCAAAGGCCTCGTAAATAAAAGATTCATTAAGGAGTGACAACAGATTCTTCTGTAACCTTCAAACAACAACATTGTTGGTTCAACTGCTGTGGCTCTGGAACAGAAAACACCAATATCCCAGGTCTTCAAGGAAGGAGCTGGAATTCACTACCAACCTCCTCCTCCTCCTCCCACTACTAAAGTTAAACTGCCATGAATAAAGTTCAACAAAGGACGAACATTACTAAAACAAACAACAGGACTAACAACAAAGTGACAAACAACAATGGGACAAACAGCAAATGGGCAAACAACAAAGGATAATAAACAATGGAACAAACAGATGACAAACAACAAAGGACAAACAACAATGGGAGAAACAACAGATGGCAAACAAGACAAAAACAATAGGAGAAACAACATAGAGAAACAACAACAGTATAAACAACAAAAAGAGAAACAACAAAGCACACATAAAAGGACAAACAACAATGTGACAACAATACAATAACCAACAAAGGACAAACAACAATGAGATGAACAACAGAGACCAACAACACAGCACAAACAACAGGACAAACAACAATTGGATAAACTAAGAGAAACAACAAAGGACAAGCAACAAAGCACAAACAAAAGGAAAAACAACCAGATAAACATCAATGAGCTAAAAACATATGAAAAGCAATGCTGGGATAAACAAGAGACAAACAACAAAGGACAAGCAACAAACCACAAACAAAATGATTAACAACAATGGGATAACAACAAAGCACACATGAAAGGACAAACAACAATGTGATAAATAACAAAGCACAAACAAAAGGACAAACAAGCCAAATGTCCACAGGATAAACAACAAAGGACAAACAACAATGGTATAAACAAGAGACAAATATCAATTGGACAAACAACATACACAAACAACAAAGGGCAAACAAAAACTAACTACAATGGGACAAATAAATGACAACCAGCAATAATACAAAGGACAAACAACAAATGAAAATGGAACAAACAGAAAAAAACTAAGGACAAACAACATGGCAAACTATAAAGACAAACAACATAGAGAGAAAGAACAAAGGAAAAACTTCAGTGGGAAACACAACAAAGGACAAACAACATGACAATCAATGAGAAAAACAAGAGACAAAAAATAATGGGATAAACAACAATGGGAAAAACAAAATGACACATAACCAATAAAAAATGGAACAAACAACAACAGGAAAAACAACAAAGGACAAACATTACAAGTGAGACAAACAACAAAGGAAAACATCAATGGGAAATACAGCAAAGGACAAACAACATGACCAAGAAAGAGAAAAACAATGAGACAAACAACAATGGGACAAGCAACAAAAGGAAAGCAACAAAAGGACAAACAACAAAGAACAAAAGGACAAACAACAAAGGATAAGGAACAATGGGACACACAACAAAGGGACAAAAAAGACAAACAACAGCAGGAAAAATAACAAATGATAAACAACAGGACAAAAACAATGGGACAAACAACAAGACACACAACAAGGGAACAAACAACAAAGGGGAAAACAAAGGACAAAAAACAAGAAAAACAACAAGGGAACAAACAACAAAGGGGAAACAAAGGACAAACAACAATAGTAAAATAATAAAGGATAAACAAAAACAATGGGACAAAAACCAGATGAACAGCAATGGGACAAACAGCAAAGGGGCAAACAAAAGACAAACAACAATGGGGAAAATGATAAGGAATAAACAAAAACAGGACAAAGAGCAATGAGACAAACAGCAAACAACAACATGACAAACAACAATTGGACAAGCATCATAGACCAACAACAAAGTGGCAAACAAAATAAAAACAACAATGGGAAAAAACAAAGAATAGACAACAACAGGAGAAACATCAGGACAAAAATCAGAGGAAAATGTTCGAAGGAAGAGAATCTGAGGAGGAGGAGGAGGAGGAGGAGGAGGAGGAGGAGGAGGAGGAGGAGGAGGCTAGAGGGCTGCAAATCCTTTCCCAGCTGAAGGAGAAGACGAACAGAGGAAAACCTTCCAAGGCAACTGAGTATCTGTGCCTGTTCTGTTCAAGACACTGTCTACACTCTACAGGGGGCATTTGAATGATCGCACACTTTTTTGGTGTTCTGTATTGAGCGTCCAAGGATTCCACTCTGCATGGCTGTTCTCAGGATGCTGTGCAATTGAACTTCAAAGGTTCAGGCGAAGGTGCAAAGCATCACTACCATATACTGCACAGCAGTTCTCCCTCTCTTGTTTCACTTCAGAATTATTCTCCTTTCAACACTCTGCATCCATCTCTGTTCAGAGTTTCTTTCCAGCATTTTAAGGACCTTTGAACCCTCTGCAAGAAATCTGGGGAGTTCTAAATCCCCTCTGTTGAAAATCAAACACTGACTGACTGCTTATGGTCACTCAAATATTCTTCTATTTTCATCAACGGTAAAATTATTTTGCATGATGTCATGCTGTTTATGATGGCAATTAAAAGCCGAATACTTTTAATTTGTTGAAGTATAGTGAAAAAATAGCAAATAAGAACACAAAAAGTCAAAACAATGAGTTAAATTCACGACAACTGAGATGTCAAGAGGTTGGGACTGTGGTAACATCATCAACTGATGTCACCTGAACCTTAGTGGGCTGATCTCAAAGACGGAGTTACTGTCATTTCTTTTACAAGAATGAGTCCTGTGTCACACTTGACACACACTTCAAATTTCGAAACAGGCCCTTTTCTATTTACTGTGTCAACTGACACAGGCTGAAAGAAAGATGCTGTTTTATTGTCATTTCTGTTACGACAAGAGTGAGTCCTGTTTCACAAATGCCTAACTAGATATGATTAGATTCTTATGGTGAATCAATTCAAAAGACAGTAACTCATCAATCAAATAATAAGACAATCTTCAACTCCTTCACACTCAAATTTTTCTTGACAATGACTCCTTTGATTTAAACATTCACCACAAGTACCTGATTCCTCACTTCAACTTTTAATCAAATCTGACGAGACAACAAGTACCTTCCAGCCCAAGAAGACCAACTGTGGTTGTCTAAGTAAATACAGGGGAAAATGTTAATAACTTTCATGAGGGTAGGGAGAACACCTCAGCACCTGGGACGAGCTACAAGAATATTGTAGCACCAACAAACAAGACTAAGAAAATTAACCATGACAACTCTTAGTAGCTAAACTGCCTGAAATTACAAATGAAGCTCAACATCCTGGTAATGAGTCATTTGCCTAAGGAACCGTAACTCTGTCAAGTCTTCAAAACTGGACAAACTTTGAAATGAAGCAGATTGGAAAAGGCCGAAGACTGGTGATCTCTCAAAACTACTTGTCCCTAATACATTTCATTTTTGTCACCTGAAATCTGGGCATTCAAGGAAGATACTGTAAATTTGATTGTTAAATTTGCAATGCATCATCTACAGACAGTAATGGGGTCTTGAAAGATGGTCAATATAATAGTTCTGAAAGGAGGACAGTGGACAGTCCTGCTGCAAAAACAGGTGTCTTATACAAGAAGTCTTGAGAAGGAAACCTTCCACAGAGATGGCCCATCTCAAAAGAAATTTTAAAAGTAGTTTTCAATCCAATGTCTGCATACACAACTCATAAAAATTACTATAATTTAGCAATTAATGGACAAACATGAATAATTAAAACAGGCATCATTTAGAAGGGACAATCCAGATGCCTGGGAAAATAATTCCACAACTTTAGAAATACTGCACCTCCCTTTTTGTCAAGTCAAGCCTCAGATATGTAAAATTCTCAACATGTCCAAGTTTCCTAAATAACAATGACAGGCAAAATCACCTTTCTAGACTGTTTAGGTTTGCAATAAGAACTATATATCAATTTCAGTGTCATTTTCATTCAAGTTTCACCTCAGGCGTATAAAGAACAACTCCTTAACTCCCTTTTACATAGTTCCTCAAAATTTTCAAAGTTAGATTTCCAAGGGTTGAACAGGGTTCAACTGAAAGGCTTTGTGGCGGAATTTCAAAACACAAAAAAAACAGTACACAACACTCACCCTGGTCCTCGGTTGCTGGAAGATGGAGTAAGGCGTCCACGGTCGCCAACACAGCACACAAAACCACACAAACCAAACCAAAACAGAAAAACACACGACTCATGAACATACAGCAACAAGAACAGCACACTAACAAGGGAAAACAACAACTTTGCATCAGCACAAAAAAACTGTCCAAACCAAACGACAGACCAGCACTAGCTCTGACTCAACACTCAAAAAAACTGCCTTCAAAACCGAAAAAATCCTCACACACACATTCCACAGACAGACAGCGCCGTAAACAAACTAACGACCTCATCCCTCTTCCAACAACCGAAGCACTCACTTACGACAATTACACTCTCTCTCTCTCTCTCTCAAAATGTTGGAAAATGCTAAATAAAAACAAATTTATTCATCCCTCTATAGCTTGCCCCTGAATAAGGTGGATATGGAAATGAAGTGAGTTTGAGAAGCGAAGACACCTTGGCAGGACAACACCAAGAGGCAACACTGAAAACATTCAAGGAAGGAAGGAGCAAATTCATCCCTGCTCTCTGCTGCTGCTGCTCTTCTCATCTCCTGAGTTCCAGGTGTATCGCTTTGACTTTCTGTTCCCTCACATTTGTCTGTTCGTCTACTGTTGCTATAACTCGTCCCTCTCCGCAGACTGATTTCCCTTTGGGGCTTATACAGTCTGCTGACTCTGTCCATAAGGGTTTTTTTTCAGCTGAAGATTGCAGAAAGAAAGATGATTTTGCAGCTAGGCCATACAAAAGCCATACAATATGTGGCAAACCCTATGAGGAAATTCATATAAAAAGTAGAGGCACTATGTCAAACAATTCAACTTCAAATGGAAGCTAAATTGAATGTTACTGTCATAACATTAAATTATGTACAGCCATGAACAGTGATGTACTTGCAAATAAACTTTTTATGAATTTTTTACTCATTGAAATTTAGGGGTCATTTCGTCCGTGTGCCACTTACGTGAAAATAGGGAGTTGGAAAGGCTGGACAGCAAGATGCGGAGATCCAGAAAATATTGATGAAGAAGTATAGAAGAACCTAAAGGTTGAGCTGGGAGAAAACCCCACTGTTGCACTACGAAGGTGAGAGACGTTGGACAGCAACACTGAACAAAAGGAAGTGGGAATGGAAGTAAGGTCAAACACTAAGCAGTGGGTAAAGCTAGGGACCTAAGGGACACTGCAAACAACCTTTAGTAATGCCTAGTGTGCATTTGCCCCCTTGGGGGGCATATAAAGGGTTCGACAAATACTGCATCCTTGGGTCATCACAGCCCAACAAAAAAAAAATCTAGGAACCCTTCCTTTTCTTCATACAAACCATTGTAAGACAATGAAAATGAACGAAGTACCTACTATCCTGTAAGGATTTCCAGCCGTAAACACAATCATATTCTACACATCTGTTGACCTCAAACCTGAAAGACAACAAACACAAGTTACTACAAGAAACCTTGACATACAGTTTTTCCAGAGTTCTAAAAGCAGTGCAGCATCTACTTCTATAACTATGTTGTCTGAAATCTCTGCTGGAATGAACTGCAAACCCAGACAATTACTTCACTATATTTGTGCTTGTTCAGAAAATGTGACTTCAGAGCACTGTCAAGGATTTGTTTGACAGCAGCTGTGGACTGGATCTGGCCGGGTGGCTAAATGCCTACTGGGTTCCCACGGTCACATGGGATGTAGTGCCCCAGAACAGGTTACTTTAAATCTGGAGGTATTTTGTTGGCTAAGATAAATGGGAAGCCTAGTAGCAGAAATGTTATGAAATATAAAATGACTTCAAAGGCCAAGTGCTGTGACCTGAGGTCATCCCATGCTGAAAGGGAAACTGAGAAAAAGGTTTGAGAGGTGTAACAGGAGGAAAACCTCACAGTCACACCAAGAAACAATTCTTGGGAGAGGGTGGAAAGTAAGATGCAACATTGACAATATGAACAAATACAGGAAAAAAAACAAGTTGCAGCTGGGGGCCAAAGGGATGCTTCAAAGAACCTTAAGCAATGCCTACAGTGCACAGTGGGAGGTGCACTAACAGAACTAACCCCCTATGGGATCAAATCTGTCAACACATCCAGTGTTAAGAATGGAGACCTCATTTTTAAAAGCAAAGGACTCTTCTGTAAGCACAAGTCTCGTACTGGGACTCTGAAAAAAAGTTACTGTAGGAAATTTAAAAAAGTATTTAGCAAATATGTGTGCATGAAAGCAGTCAAATTAAAAATCCTAAGTACTGTAACCCCAAGAGCTGCTGACTGGAAGTGGCAGTGTAAATGTACTAAGTAGCTGAGGTGGTCTGATCTGTTGTGTGGCATTTCAGAGGGAATATGACCTAACCACTTGTTAAAATTTAGAAAACAGCCTAATGATTCAGCAGTAGCATACATTTCCACTGAAGGCCACATATGCCACAGCCTAGGATACTAACCTAAAAAAAAAAAAAGCCTGTGGATAAACATATTAAATAGATGGAGTCAGCTGAAACACAGCACTGAAAGCCTACAGTAACTAACCTAGCCTAAGGTACATCTGGAAAAGTCTACTTAGCAATGGAAAATAGCCTGGCCACCTACAGCCTAACCTTCCCACCAACAGGCAACGTGTTACCTCAACTGCATCATGTGCACAGACCACAGAAAAAAGAACACGCAAGCAGAAAAATGAAGGAATGTATAAGATAAAAACATGTGTCATATGTCCTACACCTCTGGTGTATCATATAGCATACACAGCCACAGAGAAAACCAATCGTAGGTGTCACAGCACCAAATATACCCATGGATTTCCAGTAATTCCTACTCAACTATAATATAGAGTAATAATAATAGCCAAAACAATTTTTCCACTAAATTATTAAACTAATAATGGTCAAAACGGTTTGTTATTAATATATATCTGTGGGTTCTTTTTTCCATTTTCAGTTTGCATTTTGAGGCACACTGTAGTCACACGTGCTGAATGAAACGTGCAATGTCTCCTCTGGCCCCAACAGCGCTGGTTTCACTTTCCACCTAGTCCCTTTGGTCTCCTCTTACATAGCTAGCTGTCCAACTTCTCAAGCTGTACACTAATACAATTTTCACCTTCCATTTATGAACAACCCTTTGGAGTACATCGACAGCCTCCTAAGAATGATTGTTATTATTTTTATATCTCATGAATGACAACACAGCCTCTGAAACAGGCCACAAAGTTCTTGAGGTAACATCCTGACCACGGCTGACATGAAGACTAGATATTCCGCAGAGGCATGATTAAGACAAGCCCCAGATGCATTCCAGTTTCTAACAGTCGCAACAAATTCAGTACGTTACATCAATTCTTTATGAACCTGGGCACTTCAAAGTGAATAGTAAAAATATATAAAAAAATATTTATTTTGAAAGAAATTTAATCCCATCAGGAAGGAAACCCTGTCTCAAGTTAAGAAAACCAGCATCTGAAATCCTAAGTGACAAGGACACGATTCAAAATCTTTCTCACGTTTCATATTTAAACCTTTATTTCCACTTCCTAAAGCCTCTCACCCATGGACTGATCACTCAGAAACAAGAAGACAGCAATCATAGCTGGGTGAAACCTTCCTCTGCCAAACCATCGCCTCCTGCGTAGCAGAGGTGTTCAACAATTGGAGGATCTGGGTGAAAGTGGCAGTTTCCTTCTTGGAACATTACAATTCCAACCTCATTACTTGTCACCACAGCAAACAAAATTCATATTCTCTTGAAGTTGAACTCCTATTAAGTAGGAAGGTTGAGCTTCCTGTATTCATCCAAAACTAACGGGAGAAATCTGATCTTCATCCTGTATAATAGACTGGTCAGACTTAGAGGCCCAGGAACTTGTGAGGTTTCCAGAATTGGTGCCTTTCCCTTCCAGGGTGACATGGTTCCTCCTCTTCTCTTCCCTCTACAAGACTCCACTGACCCAGTCAGTCCTCAGGGCAGATGTCACTGCAGAAGCCTTCCTCTTCCTAACAGGAGGAATAAAATACAAGGGGGAAAACAGAGCTTATGCAATACAGAACAACAATCAAACACTTACAGCAGTCTGGATAACTTTTGCCAGTAAACAGTTAACCTAAAGAAACCAAATTAAACTCCAGATACAGAGAATCTTCTGACTTTGGAAGTGACTCACAAAAACACCAAATACTTGGGACAGAATGAAAAAGAAAATTGTTGCCAACCAACCGAGCAAAAGTTCAGCTTCATACAACAATCTCTTCCTATTTAGGGAAATCCACATAATGGCAGCATTCAGTGACTACACTCCAAAACACACCACAAACGTTGGTCATATCTGAGAGCATTAAACATCCAGCCAAATGCAGACTGCACTCTTCAACTCAACTTTTGTTAATAATAAACGAAAAAATTGAGGTTCCTCAATGCAAAAGCACAGATGTAAAGAAGCAAGATTAAGGGAACATTACCACCACAAGAGTTATTCCAACTTTATAAAAGTTTCACCAACTTCTTCAAGGATCAGCTTTGATATCAGAGCTGATATCTGGTCATCCTCTGCAGAGGAAGACTTTGTAAAGAGAAAGGAACAGCATCAAGAAGACATTTGTGCAAGAAGGAAAGTTCTGCAAGTTACAAAGAGGAAGTTAAGTGAATAAACAGCAAAGTCCCGTGGTACAGCAACACAGACAATCCATCAGTGATTGCAGTGTGGAGAGAGACCAAGTGTCTGTGTCCTTGATCCCTCTAAGATCTCATATCAATTTATCAGGCCTATGTAGAGGGTTCATAACATTATTACCACTTGAAAAGAAAGCCATTTTATATATTATGATACTTGACAGAGGCTAAAATTAACAATATTTACTGAGTCACCTTTAAATACTGATTCTCATCATCACAGTTTCCAAAGCCATGAGATTCAATCCTACAACGAAAGTGACAGGGAACTATCACAGAACAGTCCCAGTTTCCTACCTCCTCCTTCTTTGCAAGACTTTGCTCCTCTGTCCACTTCTCCAGACTTCAGATACAAAGGGGATTATTCCTTCACTTCAGGGATCTTCAGGGCTTTTGGAGCTCATAATCTTCTGCAGTCTTTAATACATGATGGCTGATACAATCTGTAAAATAAACTTCCTTCAGCATAACAAGTCTTTGTCATTACAAAACAGGTCTAAAGTGTTGGCTTTTAATATAAATATGCTTTTCAATATTAAAGAGCTTTTACTTCAATGAGTGGTAGACATCTTTAGCATTACAGCTGAGGATGTCTATCATTCACACAGACAACAGTTCCAGTTACTTTGGCAAGACTGACAATATATACTTCATGAGGACATGGGTGACTTTCTTCAAAGCAAACCCAGCATGACCATCTCTTGAGAGTGAGACTTACCATAAAATCCTTCAAAGGACCTCCACGCACCTCTTCGCTTGACTGAGTACCTGCAGCAGTTCCATGGCCAAAGTCACACACTCAGATCCTCTTATCAGAACAGAGATCAAAGGGCACCTCAGCTCAAGGGGTTGACAACAAGCAAAACAGGAAGGTTTCAGGACACTTCAGATCCAACATACAAATCTCTTCCCTACAAATACACAGCCACTGAGGATACATGAGGGGTTCTTCTGCACAATGCTCCTTTGTGACACTGAACAAGTATTTCGTCCTGAACAGCTCCTGCAGAAGTGTCAAACTACTCTACTCCCAGACTCTTTCTCTTTCTAAAGGACACAAACAATGCCCTGATAACAGGCATCAGCCTCCGTCACCTCTGCCCATCTACTTTGCAACCCACAAAGCTTCCACAAAAGACAGACACAAACTGCTGGGGGAGTAGAGTCTGGAAACTGTAAATCACAGGGGCACGTAATGTACCACTAACTCCTCCTTGAAAAACAGAAGATAAATAGGCTACTGAGACTCCACCCCCCCCCCACAAAAAAGGGCCTCAACTGTTACCTTGGTGCCTCTCTACAGCTTTCTAAGAGAACACAAGTCTTTGAATCTGGAGGAAGAAACAAAAATTTTTACATGAAATAATCTCTCTTTCTCTCTCTCTCTCTGTCAAGTCAATGAATTCAGCATCTTTTAAAGGGTTGAATCTCTTGAGACAAAATCACACACACAGGTTCCTACAACCACTAAGAACGCAACAGCAACCCACAACACGACTGAAGAAGCCCACAAAGAAGGAGCTTCAACTAGAGAATTAAGAAACACAGATTACCACAGGAACAATTCCCAAGGAGAAGAATCAAGGGGAAGATAGACACAGTAGCTCTAATGTACAATCATCAACACATTCTTCAACATAGGTTGAAGTCTGATAGATTCAAACGTCTTAATTCATAACTGCAAGTTAGGTCCTGGTGACTGAGCAATGGCTGCTTACCTGAGTTTCCTCTTTCAAAGAGTTAAGTCACAGGGTGGACAAAGGACCTCTGGTTGCAATTGGTCATTCTGGGACAACATCTTTTTCTGGCCTGGAATCCAACATCAGGCTTTGACCCCTGCAAGAGGAACATTGTTATATACTAAATACAGAAAACAGACAAATACAGGAAGTGAAGAATGTCACAACAGTCTTTGATGAACATCAAACAACACATTCTACATGACCTACCAAAGGGTCTCCCAAGCCTGTCCCAAGCACGGATAAAAGAGGGGCACTGCACACAGCATTACTGTGACCTGCTACAAATCCTCAGCAACCTGGCGCAGGAGTGAACAGTGAAAACAGTAGAAGTACTTATGAGGATACAAAAAGGTTCAGGCTCAACACTAGCCCCAACAACTGATACAGTGCTGTACTTTGCCGCAGAGGGTCCCAATTATTGAAAGACTGCAGAAAAGGGTCTTGTAACTGGCTTAGGAGTGAAACAGCATAAAAAGAAACATTGCACAAGAAGTTACAATTTCAGATTCATCTACGTCATGTTGTACTTCATGTGACCAGGACTGAATCTATGTCACAATCCTATGGACTGAAGTTGAAAGGTGACAGGAGGCTGTTTTAAATCCTGGTAAATATTTCCCATTAATTTTCTGTCTAAAAAAGGTGACAAAACAAAAACAGGGCACTCAACGGAACACACTTTGCCACCAGTTCTTGATCCAGACATTTCTGTCCCTTGAACAATCTTACCTGCAAATGTCGCATAAGTGCCACCAAATTCAGTGGCCCTGAAACATCAAAAGAACAAAAGAATCCCCACCATTACATGAACCTCTAATATCAATGAGTTCGATACATATAAAACAGTCAGCCACAAACTTTACACTGAAGTTCACAATTGATCCCTGATCAATAAAGGTAACTGAGGTCCTATATTAGTAAGTGACAGGAAATTAAACCACAGTAAAATCTCATTATTACAGATTTTATCAAGTAGTTTAACCTAATATTTGAGCCTTCAAAAGCCAGGTCAACACCTAGAGCCTACAGTAGCTAATGACTGGTCATCTATTGAGAAGAAGTCATCATTTGACAGAGAAGTGAAATGCATAATACGAACATATTAATGCAAACAAGATTATCAGGGATGTATCCCTCAGTGGCAAAAAAATACAGCAACTATCCCTGAGTGTCTCAGTCCTTCAAACTTCATGATTAAGAACAGAAAATGAACTCAGGGATTCTCACAACCACGAACATTACAACAGGGCAGAATATAAAGGACCTCAGTGGACAAGCAGGAAACACCACAGAAAGGATTTTCAGGAAGAAGAAGAAGAATCCTGGAAGAGAGGGAGAGAGGGGCTGCAATGTGCAAGTATTACAACATACTATAACAGATCAATGTTCCATAGACCCAGAACTCTTACCTCACTTCATAATGGCAGGTAGGCCCTCCTGGGTGACTGGGCAATGACTGCTCACTTACATTTCCTTTGGAAGAAGAGAGCGAATTCCTGGGGTGAATGAAGTACCTCCGGTTGTGCTGATAATACTTTATGGTCATATCTCTTCCTCTGGCTTCAACTGCAACACAAGGCTTCAACCCCTGCGAGAAGAAGAACAGAGAAATAATTCAGAGAAAGAAATTATCTGCACACTTCATATATGAAAAACAAAGAATAATCAAATACTGAAAACAGCCTGACATTAACTCCAAACGCAACAATCTATTTGATCTGCTAAGGGAACACCATTCATCAGCAATACTTATAATCTATCACCACAAGCTGAGAGACCCCTGTAATTACAACACTTACAAAAAAACTTTGAAAACTGTGTAATTTGATGAACCTCCGACATTTCACAAGCGTACAATCACTTGCAATATTCTTCCAGACCTTTCCTTTCCTTCCTCTGGCTATTCACTGTAATGAAGCAAGTGACCCTAACACTAAGGGCAGTCCCATGATAATGTCGACCGCTCTCATCACTCAGGAGAAGAGCATTTCAAGTGAAGAGCAGCAGAAGTCCTGTTATAACAGAGGTCTGTCTCTGGACTCATCCCAGATGCCCTGCATATCAGATGGAGACCTGGAGTAACAGAGTCGTGTGTCTGAGTCCACTAAAAATACTCTGTGCATCAACAGCAGTCCTGTAATTATGTAGTTAATATATCTCTTAATTCATCAAAAATCATCTGAACGTCAAATGTACTTCAACGATGATGTGCGCCTGTCTCTCATGAATCAGTATGGAGACTCTGTACATCACCTGTACTGCAGTACAAAAGTAACGCAATCCAGGCTCTTAATTAAGTCAAGTTCTTGAGCACAATGGTAATGTTGGACCCTGTTAATGCATTGAAAACCATCTGCATATCAAAAGGATTCCAGTAATAATGAGCACCTGTCCTTCGATTCAGCACAAAACTAAAACTGGTTCAGGAACAGAGCAGTCCAGTCCAGGCTCTTAATTCAGTCTCAATGTGGCTGACATCATAAGTACACAAATAATTTAAGAAGGAAGGAAGGAAGGAAGGAATATAAAATTTAGGCCAAAGGCCAAGTGCTGGGACCTCTGAGGTTATTCAGTGCTGAAAGGGAAATTGAGAGTTAAAAGGCTTGAAAGATGTCACAGGAGGAAAACCTCAAAGCAGTTGCATTATGAAACAACTGTTACGAGAGGGTTAAGGAAACAAAGATGGAAGGGAATATGAAGGAAGGTTAAAAGTACAGTAAAAGAAGTGAAAAGGGCTGCAGTTAGGGGGTACAGGGGTGCTGCTGCAGTTAGGGGGTACATGGGTGCTGCTGCACATCTCATGCTACCCTCTCTAAATTCGGTAAAATTGTCCTGCACACTAAAAACAGCCCAGTGATAATGAAGGGCAGTGTCTCCTGGGAAGCTAAATGGGCAGTGAAATCGCACTGAACTACACCACAAGATGAGTAATGCTAAAAGAACAAAGTTCTCATGTAAAATGTATTCTCACTGGCACTGAGGCAAAGGTTCGGATGAAAACAGGTAGAACCAACAAACCCTTCATGGAAGTGTTTACTCTTACGCAAAGCTGAAACCTTAATCCTAAATTAGCAACACTGCAGACAGAAATACTAAATCATAATTTTTGTGGGGAGAGAACTCTCTACTAACACTTTCACAGATTATTTGTTTTCCAGATTTCAAGATGGTTCTTGCAAGACATGGCAATCACCCTTCAAACAATCTTCTGATCCTGTTAAATATTTCAGTAATATTTGCAAACTCTGCCTGTGACCTTCTGCCACAGGCATTTTGAACCTGTGAACCTTCAACCTGCCCATTTTAGATGGTGTTTAGCCTTGTGAATATCACTTTCATCCACCTGACATCTTTTGGGTCATGACATGACCTTCCGTAGAGTCTTCCCTTGTCACAGTCCACAGAGGAGCATCTCTCATTTTAGAAATTTCATAAATAAAAAAAACTAAAGAGTACAAGAAATTATTCTGGACAGCTTTCAATGGAAAGTTCCTCATCAGACTGCACACTGGGTATTCCTGCGTAAATACTTTGCCCACTGGAGGTGAAATTGAAAAAATACAGGTATTTGTATTTAATTGGAATCATATAATACTGAGCATTAACTTTGTTTCCCATACTGAAAATGCCACAGATTTTCATGTAATTCAGTGATGGGTATTACCATTTAAAAGGCAAACGGTTTCCTGTGCATGATTGTCCTCTAAGTGCTAATGTTACAATATCTGGCCTCATATGTAGAAGTTTCACGACATTATTACCACTCAGAAAATGAATCATTTTCCTCTTGACACACTTCTGGTACAATACTTTACAGAGCCTTAAATTATTACCTATATTTACTGAGCCACATCTGATCTACTCTTTCTCATACTCACAGTTTCCAAAGCCATGAGAGTCAATCCTACAACGACAGTGACAGGGAACCATTAAAGAACAGCACTGCTTTCCTACCTCCTCCTCCTTTGCAAGACTCTGCTCCTCCTCCTCCTCCTCCTCAGTCCTCTTCTTCTCCAGACTTCTTCTTCAGATTCACACAAAGGGGATCATTCCTTCACTTAGAACAGGGACCTTCAGGCCTTTTGGAGCTCAGGATCTTCTGCAGTCTTCAATACTTGACAACTGACACAACCTCCTGCAAAACGAACTTTCTTTAACATACAGTATATAAGTATTTTCTCCCCCACCCCCCTAAATGCCTGTTCCCCACTGTGGTCCCCTGAAGTGCAGGATTTTAGGGAGGGGGGGGGTTAGGATCTCTCAGGGGGTAGTATCTCTCAAACAAGACAAGCCTACTAATTATCTGCAGAAATGAGTCAGATAAATTTTAAACATAAAACTTTTAAAAAAATAATTTTTTCAACTCCAGGAAGCAATAATAGTTTTAAGTAGAAATTTACCTCCCCCCCCCACAAAAAAAAGAGGTTTCTCAGAGTATTATATAACAAGCAATTCTAAAGATCACGGTAATTCTAAGCCGGCTGTCCGCGGTGAGCTAGACTATGGCAATTGATGGTATTATTTTATTTATGGACATTAATAATGTAGCGTATTTTAACTTAGTTCACTATGTTAAGGAAGTGTTTTGTAGTATTTCTGTATAATATTATCTGTCGCAAATGCCTAGTTCTTATAAAAATCAAGAAAAACGTTAGCGAGTTCACCTGAAAAAGTTGAAGTCCAATGTTATTCTTTTCATGGGCACGGGCAGCTCTGTAAATCTCATTCTACTAGGTAGAAGCTTCGTAAATCTCATTCTAGTAGGTGGTAAATTTGTCTTCTCAATGCGTACGCATAGAACCAATCTGTTTTGGTTGTTGGCTCCACCTTTCAACTTCTGTTATTGGAAGTAATTTTATGACGTCTTAATATTTGCCTTCTACACCAATCATCAGTATCCTGAGTTTGTTCATTTGTTTATTTGTTATCGACAACCACTCAAATCACCTGTTTCATCTCTTGTCGCTTAACTCTTATTGATTTCAGCCAATAACAAACGTTTTTGGAATTACGTAATACTTTTGACGTTTTGCCATTCGAAGACAGGTGCTTCAGGCCACTGTTTCGACAATTAGCCAATCTACAACTGCCATCTACAAACATACCTGATTCTCTCCAAAATACTATGGTTTGGTTGGTCCTCGTTAAAGAGATGATGACGTCAATTGTCACACTTTATGTAACTGGCTGTCAATTTATGACGTTTTCATTGTTAACCAATCAGAAAACAATACGGTTCCAACAGACCAAGGATTTTCTTTTCCGCCATCAGTTTAAAGGTCTGGATAGTGAAATTCAGTTGCGTGACTCTTGTGAGCTCGATTATTTTTGGGTAATAGGCAAATATCATGGTAGTGCATATCCCGAACATGCCCATCCAGGTGCAGATATATTCAGTGACAGGTTAGGTTAGTGCACAACTACAATGTGACGTGCAATAACTGGTCATATAGTGCATTTGTATGCCATTTTCTCATGTAAAATTCTTGGCTCGGGTTTTCCCATTTCCAGTGTTTTTATGTATTTCGAATTCAGTGTATAGCTGTACACCGGTCCATTTTTATATGTTTGAGTGTTATATTTAGGTTTTTTTCCTCCATTTTGCCCTGTTTTTACCTACTTTGTCTCCCCCACCCAAAACCCCGCTTCCCAAGGAGGGTCCCCCAGATTGTTATCTATAGGGGGAGGGGTGGTGGAAGGATAAGTATTCATTTGCGATGGAAATAAACCTCAAAATCATTCAAATCACATCATAATACAACAGAAAAACCTATATTTTATGTTGAAAGCAATTAATGTCCATAAGTAAAATAATACCGCCTCGAAATATTCGCTCTGGAATGTCAGGGGGAAGGAGACTGACAGGTCACGTGATCTGGGTTCCAGTAATGTCGTCCAAGATTTGGGTGGAGGCTCTTTAGGCCCATTTCTCCTTCATCTTTGGACATTTAAAAATATCATTCAGTTATTTTGTAACGTGATCATTTATTTAGTTGAAATTCATGGCATTTTGCGTAATTTTGATGTTACAGTGTTGGTTTCGTGTGTGGAAGAGTGGCACCGCATAAATTGGAGTTAACAGAAAACCCCAAACAAAAGATGGCGACGTTCGAGGTTGAAATAAAATCATTGTGGTTTATCTGTGAACCGGCTTTTCACACCTTCATTTGATCTTAATTATTTTTTGTTTTAAATAAAACGAACATTCTTTCACGCCAGAGTGACTCCTGCACTCTTCTTCCTCTGTATCACATTCATGTCATAGTGATAAATTCCACTCGAATGTTGCACTCAAGGAGTGACATCCACCATTCAAATTACGAGTTCGTGAAGATTTCAGTCACTGAATATGAAGTTATCTTTCAACTGTCATTATTAGTGGTTTTATTCTTAACATAACTAATTATTTTACCTAAATTTGGGTAAATCGATGATAAATCTTACTTAAATTAAGGTGAAGGACTTACCTGAGGGGATATAATAGGATATAATTATATGAAGACATATCAGCCTATATATAGACTGTTTTGTTTTACAACAATTTGCCTATTTTGCCCAAATTAAGGTAAATCGCTCATAAACCGTACTTCATGTAAGGTGAAGGCCTTACCTTGAAGGTTACATAAGGCTATATTAGGGTATATAAGGATATGTTAGCCCAGAGATTCAACTCAAACCTTAAAACAGTAATTTGTGCTTTCACCCTTAAAATAACTGGATTATTTTACTAAGTTTAGGTAAATCGATGACGTGTACTTGAGTTAAGGTAAAGAACTTACCCAAAGGTTATAATAGGATAAATGAGGACATATAAGAAGACATATCAGCCTTTCATTGCTCATTTCTCTTCAGTCTTTGCTTGTTTCACATGGTGCCAAACGTACGGTTCTACAGTATATACTGTACATATACAGTATAATATATATATATATATATATATATATATATATATATATATATATATATATATATATATATATATATATATAGGCCTATATACTATTCTTAGCCATGTAAAATAAGTCTAATCCTTCGGGCCAGCCCTAGGAGAGCTGTTAATCAGCTCAGTGGTCTGGTAAAAACTAAGGTATACTTACTTATATACTATAAATGGGAGTTGAAGTTTCATGGTGAAAATAACCTTTTATTTCGGTTTCTTAAGAAAAACTAAAATGTTCTTTTCCGCAAATGAGAACATTTTGCAAATTTTTCCAAAATTTTTGAAAATTGTCCTATATTTTGCTAAATTTTACTAAATTTTGCCAATTTTTCACCAATTTCACAAATTTTCCCAAAATTTGCAAATTTTTCCAAAATTTTACCATTTTTTCCAAAAGTTTTGCAAATTTTCCCAAAATTTTGCAATTTTTTCAAAGTTTTGCAAATTTTCCCAAAATTTTGCAGATTTTTCCTAAATTTTAACCAAACTGTTTCTTTGAAATCAATGCCACTATCACAGTGAATTTGGTGTCAGTGAATTCACTATCACAGTGAATTCAATGTCAGTGAATTCACTATCAGTGAATTTGGTGTCAGTGAATTCACTATCACAGTGAATTCAATGTCAGTGAATTTACTATCACAGTGAATTCAATGTCAGTGAATTCACTATCACAGTGAATTCAATGTCAGTGAATTCACTATCACAGTGAATTTGGTGTCAGTGAATTCACTATCACAGTGAATTCAATGTCAGTGAATTCACTATCAGTGAATTTGGTGTCAGTGAATTCACTATCACAGTGAATTCAATGTCAGTGAATTCACTATCACAGTGAATTCAATGTCAGTGAATTCACTATCACAGTGAATTCAATGTCAGTGAATTCACTATCACAGTGAATTCAATGTCAGTGAATTCACTATCACAGTGAATTCAATGTCAGTGAACTCACTATCACAGTGAATTCACTGTCAGTGAATTCACTATCACAGTGAATTCACTATCACAGTGAATTTGGTGTCAGTGAATTCACTATCACAGTGAATTTGGTGTCAGTGAATTCACTATCACAGTGAATTTGGTGTCAGTGAATTCACTACCACAGTGAATTTGGTGTCAGTGAATTCACTATCACAGACTATTGGTGTCAGGTGAACTTATTATATCAATAGAGTTATTTCATAATAATCCTGTAAGAAATACGTTTATAATAATAATAATAATAATAATAATAATAATAATAATAACAATAATAATAATAACAATAATAATAATAACAATAACAGAGTTACTGAGGAGGAGGGAGAAGAAGGAAGGGGGTATTGGGGAAGGTATTGGCATTACAGGGATTGGGACTGACATTGTTGGGATTGGGACTGCCATGACTGGGATTTGGATTGGCATGATGGGGATCGGTCTGATTGGGATGAGTAATGGCATTATGGATATTGCAATTGGCATGATTGGGTTTAATATTGGGATTACGGGGATTGGGATGGATTTGGTTGGGATTAGCATGATTGGGATTTATATTGGCATGATGAAGATTGGTCTGATTGGGATTGGCATGATTGAGACTGGGATTGACATTACGGGGATTGGGATTGATATGATTGGGATTGGGACTGACATGATTGGCTGATTGGGATTGGTACTGGCATTACAGGGAATGGGATTGGTATTGGCATTATGGAGATTGGTATCGGAACTATTGGGATTGTGACTGACTTGGTTGTGACTGGCATGATGGGGATTGGTCTGATTGAGATTGGGATAATTGGGAATGTCACGATTTGGATTGGTATGGTTGGGATTGGTATGATTGGGATTGGCACAATTTGAATTGGTATGATTGGGATTAATATTATTGGGATTTGGCTTGATTTGGATTAGGTTTGGTAAAATTGGGGGTGACATGGTCGGGATTGGGATCGGCATGGTTAGAATTGGGATTGGGATTGGGACTGGAGTTGGTAGTGTCACGATTGGGGTTGGGATGCTTGGTATTGGGATTGGGATAACTGAGATTGGCATGATCGGGATTGACACGACTGGAATAGGATTAGCATGACTATTTTTTTATAGTTGAGGGAAAGGGATTCCTTCACCTGCTCTCAACAGACAGACAGACAGACAGACGAGGCCTCTTCAGTCAGTCAGGAAAAAGATCCTTTTCAGGACAAAACTCGAGGCGTGACCAGAGCACAAGGGAAACTGGGTTTGGCCAGTGAGGCGGTCAACTCAAGGTCCAGTTCGTCCTTGTTGGGTGATTTGAGTCTTGTAGTCCACACCAGGCCTCCTCTGCCCTCCAATTTATCACAATTATGGGTTCATGTTTTACTATCAACTAAATCCTTACCCACAAGGCGTACTGTAAGCAATACCCAAGTGAGGGCATCCAGGAGAGCTGCCAAACCTAGACCTATGTGCTTATCACCTCTCAGCGTCCATCTTGAAATCGTTTTGATTATCTTTGTATCGTCCTTCTATTTGACTGAGTCTGCTAAGAGATTAATGAATAATTCATGAATCAATGAATAACAGAAAGGGGCAGAGGTTTATTCAGCCCCTTGGGGTGTCCGAGGGGGGAGGGGTGTCGGAAACATGAGCTTTTAAAATCGTGCACATTTCTCACATCACCACCAGACGAAAACCCCTGATTTTCAATTCATTTGTGCTACATTTCGAAATTATATACAGTATATATGATGATTTGTGCGAAATTTTAAGGGATTGTTAGTTAATCATTCCTGGAATGTCATCGACGACGCTTGGCAAAGAAAACGACATTTTGACCGAAGTTTTCACGATGGCCCGGCGGCGGAAGAAGAGTGGTCATGACGTCATCACGTAACAGTGGCTCCAAAACCGATGGAGGGATTTGATATTCTTCAGCCTTTAATTAAGTGTTTATTATTGAAGAGTTGTCGTCGAAGAATGGGCGTTGTCACGTCACATAAGCTTTGCTAGAAGAGAGAGAGAGAGAGAACGTAAGCATTCTTGCAGTCTGCTTCTTCCTCCCTCGAGGGGCAGACGTGGGCCAAGTGCCGTCATTTTAGATAATATATAAATGCGCTCACAGCACTTCTTCTTCTTCTTCTTCTTCTTCTTCTTCTTCTTCTTCTTCTTCTTCTTCTTCTTCTTCTTCTTCTTCTTCTCGAGAAAGTTCTGGATTTTGGAGGGGAAAATGGCTTCTTTTTCTGTCACAAACTTCTATTTATAAATTGCAAATTAACTTTGCTACACAAATGCTGAAATAGCAAATGTGAACATTAGGCCTATTATCTGAGGCATATACTCATATAACGTGATATACATCTTTACTGGAATATGTATATATATATATATATATATATATATATATATATATATATATGTGTGTGTGTGTGTGTGTATATATATATATATATATATATATATATATATATATATATATATATATATATATATATATATATATATATATATATATATATATATATATATTGAAAATGACAAGGCCGAACAGGTGAAAGCCTATTCCAATCTAAAACGAAGAGATGAATATTGTGCCTCCGGTCACCACCATTCTTACCGATTATGGGGTGAGAACAAATCTACAACAACTGGACAATTGACGCCGCCGTGCTAGGTCTAGTCTCAAGCATTTCGTCCAAAGAATGTGTAAAATATTCTTTGAGAATAGACAAAACTGTAAGGTGAATTAGAGAGAGAGAGAGAGAGAGCACTTAATTTGTTCAATGGACAAGCGCAGGGAAAGACAGAGACAGTTTGCATAACTTTCTACAAACATACGTGTTTTGGAGAGAGAGAGAGAGAGAGAGAGAGAATGCCATGTTTTGACAGCCACAGACAGATGACACTGCTTGTGACAGTGACTGACAGACAAGATTGCTTGTGGCACACACACAGGCAACATTGCTTGTGACAGCGACAGGCAGACAGACGACAACGTTGCTTGAGACAGTGACAAACAGTCAGACAGACAAGATTACTTATGGCACTGGTAGACAGACACACAAGTCTGTTTGTGACAGACACAGACAGACAACATTCCTTGTGACAGTGACAGACAGACAAGATTACTTATGATAGACACAGACAGACAACATTGCTTGTGACAGTAACAGACAGACAAGATTGCTTGTGACAGTGACAGATAGACAGACAGACAGACAATATTGATTGTGACAGACACACGCCGTCAGACAAGATTGCTTGTGACAGTGACAGACAGGCAGGCAAGAGTGCTTGTGACAGTCAGACAGATACAATTGCTTATGACAGAGACAGACAGACAAGATTGATTTTAACAAAGTCAGACAGATACGATTGCTTATGACAGAGACAGACAGGACTGCTTGTGAGAGACAGACAGTCAAGATAGCTTAAGACAGAGGCAGACAGACAGGACTGGCTATAACAGACATACAGACGGACAGGACTGCTCGAGAGAGGGAGAGAGAGAGAGAGAGAGGAGAGAATTGCTCTCAATCCTCTCTCTCTCTCAATATGACACTATGATTTAGACAGAGTTCATTTATAACAAGTTTTCTTTCAAGAGTCCTCATGTCAGAAGAGGCCGAAAGTGTTGGCAAACTTTACATTCGTCTGGAGTCGACATAGGCCTAGGTAGCCATGAAGAGATATAGCTTAGGCCCTTTCATAAATTCCCCTTTCATTACTATAATAGTGACATTGCTTTCTTCCTGTCGTAATAATATGAGAGAGAGAGAGAGAGAGATGCTTTCAAGGTCAATGAAGTGATAAATCTAGGTTCATAGTTGATCTTGGTCCCCACCGTGTAAGAACGAAGTGCAGGCAATATAAAAATGATATAAAATTAATTTCCGACAATGCTAATAAGATTACGAAAACCTCTGGGAATTTTTTGGAAGAATTTAATTCACTATAGTACTGTAGGCTAATTCACATTTAGTAGAACCAAGTCATGCTAATTTCATTGTAAAGAACTATTGTAAATATTGTATGTAGATTCTAGAATAAAGAAAATAATATTACAGTCAGTCTCATTCCATCTGTCCACTGACCAACGAAGGCAGTTGGTGGATGTGACATGACATCCGCCTCGTAGGTGAGCTAGCTGGTGCTTGGTTGAAATCAATGTTTCCCATATCGCTTGCTTACTGTGGTAAAAAGGCGAACTTCATCTTCAGTAATCATCTGAATGTTAATATATACAAATAACCCTCACACAAGTTGATCTAGATCAGAAACATACCAATTTATTTCGATGATATCATCACAATAGAAGCACACGAAAGATGAACTCGTATCATGTAGTCTACGCCAACCAAACACAAACGAACGATGAGGTTTCAATACTTATGCTTTTTCTCACTGTAAAGAAAAAGACATCTGGCTGTGCGAGTGCTAATAAAAGGAATTTTAATCATTTCTTGCGCGTAAATTACCAGAATAGGGAAAATTCGAAATAGCGTGAAATATTGTTGCCTATGAAGCAGCTGTCTGGGGAAGGTCGAAGGAGCAACCACCTCAACTTAACATTGGGTGGAGGGCGGGAAATTTCTCGTTTTTTTTTTTGACAGTGGTACGGCCGGTTTCTTTCAGAATACTTTGCTTATTTATATGATTTTTCCTTGAGCATTCATAACTATAATAACAACTCAGTAACTGGGCAATTTCAGGAGTGTTCTAACAAATAACATATCGAGCAGAAGTTTGAAAACTCACTGAGTTCCCGTCTTCCATTGTGCTGATGACATAATATTATGTCCGCGTAAGAGGCTGGCCTATAGACTTCCTTTTTCAACGAAGGCATTGGAATGGTACTTAGATAAAATGAATAAATCAAGGTTACAATCTGAAAGTAGTTTTGATTGACATGAAATGAAAGAGTGCTTGAAAGCTGGCCAGTAAAATGAGATATCTGATGACCAGGCCTAGTGTTCGCTTGCCAATGCTTCGTGTTCTGGCGGTCAACATCAATAAAGGTTACTTTTCCGGTTTCCGGATGTGGATTATATAACTTTGGTACCATAGTAAAGCTATTTTCATATTCATTCAATGAAATCGTACATAGAACAAATTTTTAGTCCTAACGAAATCTTGTAATCTGTAAAGTTTGTGAGCACAGGACTGTAGCAAGTGTAGCTTTGGGTATAGGCTATGTACCGGTGAGATAAAGCAAAATGATTATTGAAACCCATCGCTCGTTCGTTTGTGTTTGGTCTGAGTAGACTGTTTTACACAGGGTCTATTACACACTCTCGTCTTTCGTTTGACTATATTCTCGTATTATCGATACAAATCGGCATTTTTATGATTTGTAAAAGAAGGTATGGGGGTTCTTTGTATATATCAATATTCGAATACGTTACCAAAGAAATAGTTTAATATTTATCACAATAAGCCAAGGGTATCGGACACGTTAACTGTCAGACAGTCACGTGCCACTCATGTGCACGTGCTTCATCCCCAACCGTGGGTGGACAGAGGAATGATACCCACACTATTAGTTCTGGCCTTATAATCCGGTATATAAATCCGCTAACAAATACTCACACATACGCATGCAAACAGGTGCATGTATCAAGAGCATTTCAGTCTATCTCCGTAGCTATAAGCCTGATGGATAACAATTCCAGTCTAGGGCTATTCCGAAATCCGTTACTTGAGGTGGAAATTCTACAGGTATATATTTAGAGGATTTAAAAAGGATTGAACTCGAGGATTATTTTCTTACGTAACTGAATGATAAAAGCAAGTTTTACATAAGACTAAATTCTTGTTCAATGGTCTGTTTGACTCGACATAATACAGTATATAGGTCTAGGTCATCTCCTTCGTCTCCCTTAAACCAACCTGAGTCACCTGCTGTCGTTACTTATTTAAATATAAAAACCAACCGTTAAACCTCAGTGGTTGAAATCAAACCAGATTCGTCAAACCACACGCCTGACAAAGCTTGGTTTTGAAGGTAAAAAGAAATATATCTCTTTATATACTGAGGCATCGGTCTAATGCCTTACGTCATTAGTTCCTGCCTTCGTTCTATGGCCTCCTCTTCCGGTTCCTGGTGCTCGACTGACTAAAGGCTTTGACCTCTTAGGTCTTCTGATAGAGTCACCAGACTATATACAGGTGGTCCTTAATTCTATACTTTAATGAAGTTATTCCCATAAACACCTTAGTACTTAAGACTATGACTTGATAAGTACCTGAATCAAGTTGAAGTCAGGGCCAATGTATGGCGTACGAACGCAGTGTTCGTCAGTTTTTTTTTTCTGAGCCACCCTGTCATTCTAGTCTCGCAAAGGCACCCAATCACCCTGTAATGGAGGACGCCTAGCCTTGGACAGGCCTCAGTGAGCCAGATGATTTGAATTAAAAACAGAAAAAAGCCTCGCAAGAAGCTGCCATCTGTAGGGGCAGGTGCGAGGCTAGAGAGCAAATCTCACCAAGTCTAGTGAGGTCGAAATGCTTCCGTTTTCTGTTCAGACTCTTTCCATGACAAATCCCTCGAGGACAGGCAACGGAAATTCCTTTTGGGACTCCGAGACTGATTCTATGAAATGACCCAGAGTCGATTATTGATGGAAATCGGAACAAGCGTCAAAAGGCGCCTAAAATCGTCGTTCGGATCCAAAGTCTCTGAAAGTCTGACGACGAAGAATAAAAGTGGCTCTCGTGTCACGTCGGTTTCTGAACGGTGCTGCCGACATGCACCGTTCGGGCAGACGTCGAGAGACGACAAGAATAAGCATTCACTTGCGATCTTTCTCTCCTCTTTTCCCCAATTACTGAACGTGCTCTCTCTCTCTCTCTCTCTCTCTCTCTCTCTCTCTCTCTCTCTCTCTCTCTCTCTCTCTCTCTCTCTTAAAACCGCCTCGACTCTCTTTTCCTATTTTTCCTACTCCAGTGAAAAAGACAAACCAAACTTAAATAAATTAATGAACAACAGAGAGAGAGAGAGAGAGAGAGAGAGAGAGAGAGAGAGAGAGAGAGAGAGAGAGAGTTTGCAATGAAAGCATCTAACTCCAGTACAAAGTTCTTAACAAATGCTGTAACTGTGAACATGTTAGGCCTATTGTCTTCAATTGTGGTTATCGAACCAGGTGTATCTGTACATTTATAATTAATTCTAACAAAATTCAATCAATTCTGACATAGGTGATTTCTGAACCTTTTACAAAATCTCCACTGCCATTATATAGCCGATGAAGCTTGCGTTCAATTTTATAATTTAGGACCCACGAACTTTAGACCTAATGGCTGTGGGATGTGGCCATAAGCTTTGTTTTCCTACAAACAAATGCATCCGAATCTAGAAAGTATCACCTAACAAATAATAATAATAATAATAATAAAAATAATAATAATAATAATAATAATATCATCATGTTTCGCCTTTGTTTCAGAAAGAGCAAATCTGCAAACTTGGACACAACTTTTTGATATCATCGTGAGAGCGTCAGAAAGGCGTATATGCATATATAGCCAGGTTATCCTCGACCCTATTCCATAGAACAAAAAGGCTGCTTTTTGCATCATCCGTTGTGCCGGTACAGGTCTTTTTCAAGAGGTGGCTCTCGTGATCTGTTAACAGTTAGTTCCATTTTTGACGGGTAATTCTATACAAAATTCTCTCTCTCTCTCTCTCTCTCTCTCTCTCTCTCTCCACACATGCAAGAGACGGTATGCGCAACGGTAATATATAGGCAGAAAGGTGGGGGGGGGGGGGGGGGGGACGGCCTCGACAAGAGACTGAATTTGACAGGCTTCATTCACCTCATTCTCGATTACTTGCAAAGTTGAAATTAATTGTATATTTCAGGTGGCAAATAAAAAGCTATATAATCCTTCCTTCCCTCTACTTATGTCCATCTGTGGAGTAATATTCTCAGTTATAAGAAATTTCTGTTTTGAATCTCTCCCGAAGTTTGAGGATAACATTTGGATGAAGAGTTTTTAAGAATGATAACAATTTAGTATGTTGTAAATTGATGAACTTACTTTCAGAACAGTTTCAAATTCAACACAGGACTAACGAATGCTTCTCCTATTACAGTATTTTACAAGGCTGATAAATACGAATTCCGCCTAGGCCTATTCCTATATGTCTTGCCTGAGGTGGACACAACGTCAACTCGATTCTTCAGAGATTTATTTAGTGGATCTAACCCGAGGATTATTTTCCCAAGTAATTGAATGATAAAACCAAGTTATGAATACAGCTGTATTTCTGTCACCCCCTTTCCTTCACTCTCCTCTTTCGTTATCTGAGGTTTACAACGGCGCCATTTCTTCAGATTGACGAAGCAGCCTCAATCTGGGATTCACAACGGAACATTTTCTTTTCAATCGAGAGAGAGAGAGAGAGAGAGAGAGAGAGAGAGAGAGAGAGAGAGAGAGAGAGAGAGAGAGAGAGAGAGAGAGAGAGAGAGAGAGAATGTTTCTTTCAGCGACGATTGCAAATAACGATCTTATGGAGACTTATAACGGAGGTGAAAATTAATATTGACATCAATACGAACTGCTAAAATAAGTCTGCGCTCAGTGGAATAGGAGGATAGGCAGGGTGTCCCTCGCTCGCCTCCTCGAGCCGTGATGGAGGAAAGCTGAACCGCTTTCTGAATCATGACCATTCCTATACCAAATTGTATTACACGGAAATATTTGTTTAAACTTATTACAGTGTATGATCTGGACTCAGACCAGCCTACAAATGAAATGAATTAAGCCTTTACATTTATATTCTGTTTAGAGCAGCGGAGGTCCTTCCTCGGCCCTCCCAGACAGGTAACCCTGAATCTGAAATTCTGAAAGACTGAAGAGTCTGGACTCTGGATTCAAGTGTAGAAGGCGGGAAAGCGAAGCAGCGGCTCACGGAGTCACGTGACTCGGGTCTGGGAGCCCTCTCGATTCGTCAAATTAGTCAAGGTATTATTATTATTATTATTATTATTATTATTATTATTATTATTATTATTATTACTAAAAACATAAATAAACGAATAAATTACGATTAATTATTTGTTGCTTGAGGGAGAGCTGATCACTCGGTTCTGAAAGCTCTCTCTCCCCCCCCCCTCTCTCTCTATCTCTCTCTCTCTCTCTCTCTCTCTCTCTCTCTCTCTCTCTGTGTTGAAACTAATGTCTATAAGAATACTAAAACGACTAAGATACATCGAATAAATGTAAGGAAGCGCAAGGAGAAATAATAATAATAATAATAATAATAATAATAATAATAATAATAATAATAATAATAAACGATTAAAGTCGACACCAAAATATAAACATGGCTGACACTTGCATTCTATCCTGGCACAAAAAATTGAAAAAAATTGGAAAAAATCGTTATTCATTTCACGTATCTTTTTAAGAATTTGAGATCCAAAAGAAATTTACGAAAGCTTCTCTTAACGACGGTGAGGGAATCTACGAGAGAGAGAGAGAGAGAGAGAGAGAGAGAGAGAGAGAGAGAGAGAGAGAGAGAGAGAGAGAGAGAGAGAGAGAGAGAGAGAGAGAGAGAGAGGGCACAAACAAACCTCCACAGAGAGGAGTGAGCGTCACCTCAAGGGCGTTTATCCGTGGCCACCGACAGATTGAGGTTTATCTCACGATTTCCAGAAGGATCTTCGACCGAATATATATATATATACGGCCATTTAACTGTCACGGGGATTGTGGCTTTCAATTTACTTTCGACCAGACATGCACAAACATGCATTTACTTTCAACCAGACATGCACAAACATGTATTTACTTTCGACCGGACAGGCACAAACATGCGTTTACTTTCGACCAGACATGCACAAACATGCTTCTACTTTCGACCAGACAGGCACAAACATGCGTTTACTTTCGACCAGACATGCACAAACATGTGTTTACTTTCAACCAGACATGCACAAACATGCGTTTACTTTCGACCAGACATGCACACACATGCGTTTACTTTCGACCAGACATGCACAAACATGCATTTACTTTCGACCAGACATGCACAAACATGTGTTTACTTTCGACCAGACATGCACACACATGCGTTTACTTTCGACCAGACATCCACACACATGCGTTTACTTTCGACCAGACATGCGTTTACTTTCGACCAGACATGCACAAACATGCGTTTATTTTCGACCAGACATCCACACACATGCATTTACTTTCGACCAGACATGCACACAATTGCGTTTACTTTCGACCAGACATGCACACACATGCGTTTACTTTCGACCAGACATCCACACAAATGCGTTTACTTTCGACCAGACATCCACACACATGCGTTTACTTTCGACCAGACATGCACACACATGCGTTTACTTTCGACCAGACATGCACAAACATGCATTTACTTTCGACCAGACATGCACAAACATGCATTTACTTTCGACCAGACATGCACAAACATGTGTTTACTTTCGACCAGACATGCACAAACATGCGTTTACTTTAGACCAGACATGCACAAACATGCATTTACTTTCGACCAGACATGCACAAACATGTGTTTACTTTCGACCAGACATGCACAAACATGCGTTTACTTTCGACCAGACATGCACAAACATGCATTTACTTTCGACCAGACATGCACACACATGCGTTTACTTTCGACCAGACATCCACACACACGCATTTACTTTCGACCAGACATGCACACACATGCGTTTACTTTCGACCAGACATGCACACACATGCGTTTACTTTCGACCAGACATGCACACACATGCGTTTACTTTCGACCAGACATGCACAAACATGCTTTTACTTTCGACCAGACATGCACACACATGCGTTTACTTTCGACCAGACATCCACACACACGCATTTACTTTCGACCAGACATGCACACACATGCGTTTACTTTCGACCAGACATGCACACACATGCTTTTACTTTCGACCAGACATGCACACAATTGCGTTTACTTTCGACCAGACATGCACACAAATGCGTTTACTTTCGACCAGACATGCACACACATGCGTTTACTTTCGACCAGACATGCACAAACATGCTTTTACTTTCGACCAGACATGCACACACATGCGTTTACTTTCGACCAGACATCCACACAAATGCGTTTACTTTCGACCAGACATCCACACACATGCGTTTACTTTCGACCAGACATGCACACACATGCGTTTACTTTCGACCAGACATCCACACAAATGCGTTTACTTTCGACCAGACATGCACACACATGCGTTTACTTTCGACCAGACATGCACACACATGCGTTTACTTTCGACCAGACATGCACACACATGCGTTTACTTTCGACCAGACATGCACACACATGCGTTTACTTTCGACCAGTCATGCACAAACATGCATTTATTTTCGACCAGACATGCACAAACATGCGTTTACTTTCGACCAGACATGCACACACATGCGTTTACTTTCGACCAGTCATGCACAAACATGCATTTATTTTCGACCAGACATGCACAAACATGCGTTTACTTTCGACCAGACATGCACACACATGCATTTACTTTCGACCAGACATGCACACACATGCGTTTACTTTCGACCAGACATGCACACACATGCGTTTACTTTCGACCAGACATGCACACACATGCGTTTACTTTCGACCAGACATGCACACACATGCGTTTACTTTCGACCAGTCATGCACAAACATGCATTTATTTTCGACCAGACATGCACAAACATTCTTTTACTTTCGACCAGACATGCACACACATGCGTTTACTTTCGACCAGTCATGCACAAACATGCATTTATTTTCGACCAGACATGCACAAACATGCGTTTACTTTCGACCAGACATGCACACACATGCATTTACTTTCGACCAGACATGCACACACATGCGTTTACTTTCGACCAGACATGCACACACATGCGTTTACTTTCGACCAGACATGCACACACATGCGTTTACTTTCGACCAGACATGCACACACATGCGTTTACTTTCGACCAGACATGCACAAACATGCATTTACTTTCGACCAGACATGCACACACATGCGTTTACTTTCGACCAGTCATGCACAAACATGCATTTATTTTCGACCAGACATGCACAAACATGCGTTTACTTTCGACCAGACATGCACACACATGCATTTACTTTCGACCAGACATGCACACACATGCGTTTACTTTCGACCAGACATGCACAAACATGCATTTACTTTCGACCAGACATGCACAAACATGCATTTACTTTCGACAAGACATGCACAAACATTCGTTTACTTTCGACCAGACATGCACACACATGCGTTTACTTTCGACCAGACATGCACACACATGCGTTTACTTTCGACCAGTCATGCACAAACATGCATTTATTTTCGACCAGACATGCACAAACATGCATTTACTTTCGACCAGACATGCACACACATGCATTTACTTTCGACCAGACATGCACACACATGCGTTTACTTTCGACCAGACATGCACAAACATGCATTTACTTTCGACCAGACATGCACAAACATGCGTTTACTTTCGACCAGACATGCACAAACATGGATTTATTTTCGACCAGACATGCACACACGTGCATTTACTTTTGACCAGACATGCACAAACATGCATTTACTTTCGACCAGACATGCACACACATGCGTTTACTTTCGACCAGACATGCACACACATGCGTTTACTTTCGACCAGACATGCACACACATGCGTTTACTTTCGACCAGACATGCACACACATGCGTTTACTTTCGACCAGACATGCACAAACATGCGTTTACTTTCGACCAGACATGCACACACATGCGTTTACTTTCGACCAGTCATGCACAAACATGCATTTATTTTCGACCAGACATGCACAAACATGCGTTTACTTTCGACCAGACATGCACACACATGCATTTACTTTCGACCAGACATGCACACACATGCGTTTACTTTCGACCAGACATGCACAAACATGCATTTACTTTCGACCAGACATGCACAAACATGCGTTTACTTTCGACCAGACATGCACAAACATGGATTTATTTTCGACCAGACATGCACACACGTGCATTTACTTTCGACCAGACATGCACAAACATGCTTTTACTTTCGACCAGACATGCACACACATGCTTTTACTTTCGACCAGACATGCACAAACATTCGTTTATTTTCGACCAGACATGCACACACGTGCGTTTACTTTCGACCAGACATGCACAAACATGCGTTTACTTTCGACCAGACATGCACAAACATGCATTTACTTTCGACCAGACATGCACAAACATGCATTTACTTTCGACCAGACATGCACAAACATGTGTTTACTTTCGACCAGACATGCACAAACATGCGTTTATTTTTGACCAGACATGCACACACATGCGTTTACTTTTGACCAGACATGCACACACATGCTTTTACTTTCGACCAGACATGCACACACATGCGTTTACTTTCGACCAGACATGCACAAACATGCATTTACTTTCGACCAGACATGCACAAACGTGCGTTTACTTTCGACCAGACACGCACACACATGCATTTACTTTCGACCAGACATGCACTCACATGCGTTTACTTTCGACCAGACATGCACAAACATGCATTTACTTTCGACCAGACATGCACAAACATGCATTTACTTTCGACCAGACATGCACAAACATGCATTTACTTTCGACCAGACATGCACAAAAATGCGTTTACTTTCGACCAGACATGCACAAACATGCGTTTACTTTCGACCAGACATGCACACACATGCATTTACTTTCGACCAGACATGCACAAAAATGCGTTTACTTTCGACCAGACATGCACACACATGCGTTTACTTTCGACCAGACATGCACACACATGCGTTTACTTTCGACCAGACATGCACACACATGCGTTTACTTTCGACCAGACATGCACAAAAATGCGTTTACTTTCGACCAGACATGCACAAAAATGCGTTTACTTTCGACCAGACATGCACAAAAATGCGTTTACTTTCGACCAGACATGCA
The DNA here is from genome assembly GCA_039081455.1 of Macrobrachium rosenbergii. NCBI lineage: Eukaryota > Metazoa > Arthropoda > Malacostraca > Decapoda > Palaemonidae > Macrobrachium > Macrobrachium rosenbergii. Next base: position 33,806,560 of record JANJGK010000010.1, read on the forward strand.
CAAACATGCGTTTACTTTCGACCAGACATGCACACACACATGCATTTACTTTCGACCAGACATGCACAAACATGCATTTACTTTCGACCAGACATGCACACACATGCGTTTACTTTCGACCAGACATTCACAGACATGCATTTACTTTCGACCAGACATGCACACACACATGCATTTACTTTCGACCAGACATGCACAAACATGCATTTACTTTCGACCAGACATGCACACACATGCGTTTACTTTCGACCAGACATGCACAAACATGCATTTACTTTCGACCAGACATGCACACACATGCGTTTACTTTCGACCAGACATGCACAAACATGCGTTTACTTTTGACCAGACATGCACAAACAATCATTTACTTTCGACCAGACATGCACACACATGCGTTTACTTTCGACCAGACATGCACAAACATGCATTTACTTTCGACCAGACATGCACAAACATGCGTTTACTTTCGACCAGACATGCACAAACAATCATTTACTTTCGACCAGACATGCACACACATGCGTTTACTTTCGACCAGACATGCACAAACATGCATTTACTTTCGACCAGACATGCACACACATGCGTTTACTTTCGACCAGACATGCACAAACATGCGTTTACTTTTGACCAGATATGCACAAACATGCATTTACTTTCGACCAGATATGCACAAACATGCATTTACTTTCGACTAGACATGCACAAACATGCATTTACTTTCAACCAGACATGCACACACATGCGTTTACTTTCTACCAGACATGCATTTACTTTCGACCACAAATGCACACACATGCGTTTACTTTCGACCAGACATGCACAAACATGCATTTACTTTCGACCAGACATGCACACACATGCGTTTACTTTCGACCAGACATGCACAAACATGCATTTACTTTCGACCAGAAATGCACACACATGCGTTTACTTTCGACCAGACATGCACAAACATGCATTTACTTTCAACCAGACATGCACACACATGCGTTTACTTTCGACCAGACATGCACAAACATGCATTTACTTTCAACCAGACATGCACAAACATGCATTTACTTTCGACCAGACATGCACACACATGCGTTTACTTTCGACCAGACATGCACACACATGCGTTTACTTTCAACCAGACATGCACAAACATGCATTTACTTTCAACCAGACATGCACAAACATGCATTTACTTTCGACCAGACATGCACAAACATGCGTTTACTTTCGACCAGACATGCACACACATGCGTTTACTTTCGACCAGACATGCACAAACATGCGTTTACTTTCGACCAGACATGCACACAATTGCGTTTACTTTCAACCAGACATGCACACAACTGCGTTTACTTTCGACCAGACATGCACAAACATGCGTTTACTTTCGACCAGACATGCACACAATTGCGTTTACTTTCGACCAGACATGCACACACATGCGTTTACTTTCGACCAGACATGCACACACATGCGTTTACTTTCGACCAGACATGCACACACATGCGTTTACTTTCGACCAGACATGCACAAAAATGCGTTTACTTTCGACCAGACATGCACAAAAATGCGTTTACTTTCGACCAGACATGCACAAAAATGCGTTTACTTTCGACCAGACATGCACAAACATGCGTTTACTTTCGACCAGACATGCACACACACATGCATTTACTTTCGACCAGACATGCACAAACATGCATTTACTTTCGACCAGACATGCACACACATGCGTTTACTTTCGACCAGACATTCACAGACATGCATTTACTTTCGACCAGACATGCACACACACATGCATTTACTTTCGACCAGACATGTACAAACATGCATTTACTTTCGACCAGACATGCACACACATGCGTTTACTTTCGACCAGACATGCACAAACATGCATTTACTTTCGACCAGACATGCACACACATGCGTTTACTTTCGACCAGACATGCACAAACATGCGTTTACTTTTGACCAGACATGCACAAACAATCATTTACTTTCGACCAGACATGCACACACATGCGTTTACTTTCGACCAGACATGCACAAACATGCATTTACTTTCGACCAGACATGCACAAACATGCGTTTACTTTCGACCAGACATGCACAAACAATCATTTACTTTCGACCAGACATGCACACACATGCGTTTACTTTCGACCAGACATGCACAAACATGCATTTACTTTCGACCAGACATGCACACACATGCGTTTACTTTCGACCAGACATGCACAAACATGCGTTTACTTTTGACCAGATATGCACAAACATGCATTTACTTTCGACCAGATATGCACAAACATGCATTTACTTTCGACTAGACATGCACAAACATGCATTTACTTTCAACCAGACATGCACACACATGCGTTTACTTTCTACCAGACATGCATTTACTTTCGACCACAAATGCACACACATGCGTTTACTTTCGACCAGACATGCACAAACATGCATTTACTTTCGACCAGACATGCACACACATGCGTTTACTTTCGACCAGACATGCACAAACATGCATTTACTTTCGACCAGAAATGCACACACATGCGTTTACTTTCGACCAGACATGCACAAACATGCATTTACTTTCAACCAGACATGCACACACATGCGTTTACTTTCGACCAGACATGCACAAACATGCATTTACTTTCAACCAGACATGCACAAACATGCATTTACTTTCGACCAGACATGCACACACATGCGTTTACTTTCGACCAGACATGCACACACATGCGTTTACTTTCAACCAGACATGCACAAACATGCATTTACTTTCAACCAGACATGCACAAACATGCATTTACTTTCGACTAGACATGCACAAACATGCGTTTACTTTCGACCAGACATGCACACACATGCGTTTACTTTCGACCAGACATGCACAAACATGCGTTTACTTTCGACCAGACATGCACACAATTGCGTTTACTTTCGACCAGACATGCACACAACTGCGTTTACTTTCGACCAGACATGCACAAACATGCGTTTACTTTCGACCAGACATGCACACAATTGCGTTTACTTTCGACCAGACATGCACAAAAATGCGTTTACTTTCGACCAGACATGCACACAATTGCGTTTACTTTCGACCAGACATGCACAAACATGCATTTACTTTCGACCAGACATGCACACACATGCGTTTACTTTCGACCAGACATGCACAAACATGCATTTACTTTCAACCAGACATGCACACACATGCGTTTACTTTCGACCAGACATGCACAAACATGCATTTACTTTCGACCAGACATGCACAAACATGCATTTACTTTCGACCAGACATGCACACAATTGCGTTTACTTTCGACCAGACATGCACAAAAATGCGTTTACTTTCGACCAGACATGCACACAATTGCGTTTACTTTCGACCAGACATGCACAAACATGCATTTACTTTCGACCAGACATGCACAAACATGCGTTTACTTTCGACCAGACATGCACACAATTGCGTTTACTTTCGACCAGACATGCACAAACATGCGTTTACTTTCGACCAGACATGCACACAATTGCGTTTACTTTCGACCAGACATGCACACACTTGCATTTACTATCTACCAGATATGCACACACTTGCATTTATTTTAACCAGACATGCACAAACATGTTTACTTACACCAAGACATGCACAAACATGTGATCTCTTACAACAGACATGCACAAACAAGTATCTGCTTACAGCAGACATGCACAAACACGGGTTTACTTACAACCAGATATGTACAAACATGTAAGTATGTACGTCATATAGGAATGGAATATACAGAGTTGAGGCCAAAGGCGAGGAGGAAAGTGGAAAATCTTCTGTATAATAATAATAATAATAATAATAATAATAATAATTATAATAATAATAATAATAATAATAATAATAATGACAGGGATACTCCTTTGTTCTCGAATTGTTTTTCTTTTGGGAACCGGATTTAATTCACTTGAATTCCCTCCCTTGTCTATTAATAGTGTTGCTTTTGTGGCACAGAACCCAGGGGGCATAATAATTAATTAGCCTGTGGATGGCTGCTTGTGCTGCCTCCTCCTACTGCTTCTGCCACTGTCTGTGCCCACGTGACCTCCTCTCAACTGAACCGTTACCGAAGCAGCCTCCCTCCCTTACCTGACAGTCAAAACTCGAAGTCATATATATGGGCCTCAACCGGAAGGTCACAAACGTCGTCTCCTGGGTTCAGAGAGAGAGAGAGAGAGAGAGAGAGAGAGAGAGAGAGAGAGAGTTACAGCGGCCAAAACGAATTCAACATGGAATTGGCAACTGTCGATCTTATGGCAAGGGAAATAAAGGCAATTATTCTTTCTTCTTATTCTTACGATTTTTACAATATTTATGTTATATATTATAACAATACGTTAATTTACAGTTTATGTCGGTTATCTTACATTTACATTTCGTAAATATACATTGCAATTTTCAAAAAACTTTGCACGTTTTCCAAAGTTCCTTTCATTGTCCAATTTTTATCAATACGTAATTATATAACATGGAGTAGAATTTGAAGTCTATAACCCAAATGTTCTTTAGTCACTTGTGTTTCATCCCAATTCCATACACTTATTATTATTCACCTTCTCTGGTGGCTTTTTTTTTTTTGTCTTAGCTGTAAAATAATATGGGAGGTGTAATGAAGGTTGAAAGAATAGACAGCAGTAGGTCTTTTGTTCCCCTGTTCTTGGGTCAACTTCCACGGGATTAGCAGAACCTCCTGTTTTGACGTCTCTCTCTCTCTCTCTCTCTCTCTCTCTCTCTCAATATCAGACGTTCTCTCTCTCTCTCTCTCTCTCTCTCTCTCTCTCTAGAACTGAACAGGGGTAAAATGTAATGTAGGCGAGATATAAAAACAATTATCTAAAAAAAAACAAAAAACTAAAGTGAGGGCAAACTGTTAGGAGAACGTTATGCCAGACACGTGTGTATGTGAGGGTGGGGGGGGGGTTGTATATCCACGGATGGGAGGGGGGAGTGGAACAAACAAACACCCGCCAGCCCCGCTCTACAAAGGCCTCCTGCCCAAATGACTCATCCCATGTTCTACCCATTTTAACAAAGTGGAAACAAGAGAAGGGCTCGTATCTACAAAAGGTACTATATTCAGTAATCGATAATATTTATTATTCATCAGATTAATATAGATATTACATGTAAATAGATAGATAGAGATTGTATAAAGTACTTACTCAAACGATGGGAACGTGTATTAACACTAGCATATCTCACTCCATACTGACTGACGACAGTCGTGAAGCAGAGCAGGGGAGGAAGGCAGCCACCAAGTGGGAAAGCAGTGATCCCCCTGGTCCCCCCCCCCCAATCCCTCTCTTCCCCCCCATCAACCCAACATCTCCCACCAACACCTCCCTCCCTCCCCACCACAAACCTCCCTCCACCCGTTTCACAAAGTTAGGAAATATCATCTCTTTAACGGCGGCCATCCATCCATTCAGCTCCAGAAATTTTAACTCGAATGTAAAAGCAAGCGACAGAGAGAGAGAGAGAGAGAGAGAGAGAGAGAGAGAGAGAGAGAGAGATAGGAAGGAGGATCCTCCATCTCTCTCTCTCTCTCTCTGCACCACACACCCGCCTCCACCGGCGCGCGCTGAGCAATGAATATATATAAAATCTTAAAATAACGACTGGTTTTTTATTAGAATTAATTATATATCATTTTGTCAGTAGAGGAAAAAACCCCATATAGACTCCACTTTTCTAACCCCGCCCCCGAAGGGGGCGTGGCCACCCCCCCTTCCCCCCTCCTGATAAGCTCATGTACGTACGTGAGGCCTAAAAAGGGGCGGGGCAACGCCCCCAACCCCCAAAAGGGGGCGTGGCTAGCCCCTCCCCCCTCCTGATAAGCTCATATACGTACATGAGGCCAAAAAAGGGGGTGTGGCCTCCCCAGACCCCAAATAGACTCCACTATTCTGGTGGGCGTGGCCACCCCTGACCCCAAATCGACTCCAGTTGTATTATAAGCTCATGTACGTACATGAGCTCATATTAGGGGGGGCGTGGCCACCCGTGACCCCAAATGGACTCCGCATGTCTTATAAGCTCATGTACGTACATGAACTAATATATGTACATGAGGTGCAAAAGGGGTGTTGCCACCCCTGACTCCACTTGTCTTATAAGCTCATGTACGTACATGAGGTCGAAAAAGGGAGTGGGTGCGTGTACACCTGTATCTCTACGGGAATGAAACCACTTTTCTGCACCCCCCGTGACGTCACGCAACTCTACGGGAATAAAACCACCAATTCAACCCCTGACCTCAAATTGACTCCACTTTTTCAGGGCGTGGCCACCTGTAACTCTACGGGAATAAAACTAACATTTCAACCCCCCGACCCCAACCTGGCTCCACTTTGCCGCACCCCCCGTGACGTAACGTAACTCTACGGGAATAAAACCACCAATTCAACCCCTAACCTCAAATTGACTCCACTTTTTGGGGGTGTGGCCACCTGTAACTCTACGGGAATAAAACCAACATTTCAACCCCCGACCCCAACCTGGCTTCACTTTGCCGCACCCCCGTGACGTCATGTAACTCTACGGGAATAAAACCACCAATTCAACCCCTAACCTCAAATTGACTCCACTTTTTGGGGGTGTGGCCACCTGTAACTCTACGGGAATAAAACCAACATTTCAACCCCCCGACCCCAACCTGGCTTCACTTTGCCGCACCCCCGTGACGTCATGTAACTCTACGGGAATAAAACCACCAATTCAACCCCTGACCTCAAATTGACTCCACTTTTTGGGGGCGTGGCCACCTGTCACTCTACGGGAATAAAACCAACATTTCAATCCCCCGACCCCAACCTGGCTTCACTTTGCCGCACCCCCCGTGACGTCATGTAACTCTACGGGAATAAAACCACCAATTCAACCCCTGACCTCAAATTGACTCCACTTTTTGGGGGCGTGGTCACCTGTAACTCTACGGGAATAAAACCAACATTTCAACCCCCCGACCCCAACCTGGCTTCACTTTGCCGCACCCCCCGTGACGTCACGTAACTCTACGGGAATAAAACCACCAATTCAACCCCTGACCTCAAATTGACTCCACCACTTTTCTACCTCCTGTGACGTCACGTAACTCTACGGGAATAAAACCATCCTTCCAACCCCCTACCCCAAATTGACTCTACCTTTCCTACCCCCCGTGACGTCACGTAACTCTACGGGAATAAAACCATCCTTCCAACCCCTGACCCCAAATCGACTCCATTCCTAACCCCCGTGACGTCACGTAACTCTACGGGAAACCCTTCATTTGAACCCCCGACCCCAAATCGACTCCACGCTTATGCCCCCGTGACCACACGTAACTCTACGGGAATAAAACCACCCCACCCCAACCCCAAATAGACTCGGTTCACTGCTTTTTGCGACTCATGTCCCCTTTAATTGTTTTCAACGTAACCGGGACGTTTACCTCCTCCTCATATAAAATCTCTAAATTAATATATGCACATCGCGAATGTAGCCTCTCTCTCTCTCTCTCTCTCTCTCTCTCTCTCTCTCTCTCTCTCTCAGCCGTTACATTTTGCTTAGATATTCGGAGTATCATGATAAAAGGATATTTGGCGACTGACTTCAACCTCATGTGAGACATATATTTATCAGTTTGATATCTCCCCCAATAACCGACACACGGATGAAACCTGACCTTATCGCCATATTTGCCAAGCTGACTTCACCCTCACGTGAAATTTTATCTATCATAGAATTTGAGTCATAACCTCCATACACTACACAAGTTTAAAGGCAAACACTTCAATTTGTTTATTTATTAATACCGAGTTTGAAAGAGGTTAAATGAAAAATCAAATGACAGACGGAATTTCAGTTTTGTTTATTTATTAATACCGAGTTTGAAAGAGGTTAAATGAAAAATCAAATGACAGACGGAATTGTTATTTTATATTTGTAACCAATGCTAAATACAGGGGAATGAATTAATATTCCATACAAATACATACATTAGAAAAAAACTGTATATACAAACACGAACGCGATAATATACGCATTCGCTTTTCCAAAAACAATACTTCAACGAAACACACGGCTACTAAATATTTTCTAACCTGTTCCTTCACATCACAGCCTCAGTATATGCCACATACATCTACTCCAGCACTTTCCCGACCGTTTATCAAAGACGACGTTTCATCTAACACCTCAAAGCTTTTAAATTTAGCTAACAAGTTTTTCATATATAAATCTTCCACGCACCTTTCCTCCAACAGGGATAAATTCTTTTTCATTATAGCCACGCAACATATTTTACCAATTTTGCTCATTTCATCACTGAATGTAGCTAACACAGGTAAATATTGATTCAACCAAGTCGTATTAACACGCCCGCTTTGACCGATGCCAGCGGGAAAGATAACATACTTGACAAAGTCATACGATGATTTAGATAATTCTTCCTTCAATTTCTTGACCGAAGAAAAAAAGTGGTTGAATCTCATCTGCTTACTATCTCTGGCCAAACGATCGGCATGATCTTCATCTTTGGAATAAGCCACGCTCTTTTGTGCGTATTCGTTCTCTTCAATGGGGGCGCCGATACCGTATTGTGTTAATAAGGTAGCTATGGTAGGGAGATCAACTTCATCGTTGCATTCCCAAGATGTGATATTTTCAGGTCTTTTCACAATGGCGGAACCTTCAATACCCCTATCACGAGGACATGCATATGATGCACCAGTGCGAGAATATCGAAAACCTGCCAACTCGGCATACGGATAAGCACGAATGACGTCTGCCACCACACCGTAATTCCTGCATGTGACACAATTAGTGGCCACTACTAAACACGTGTTCCGCTTCCTGAACATATTTTCGGACAAGTTCCCGAAAACTAACTTGCACGAGGAGGTTGATGAAGCCATGGCGAGAGTCCACGTCTTGATGTGATAATCCTTCAAGAGATAATGAGCTACCCGAGCTCCCTGCCTTTATCACAATCACCGATTACAAACCAGTTGTGACGAAGCATCAAGTCTCTCTCCCTCCCAGCCATGATTCACACACACACGAATAAACAAGTCTTATCATTCCCTCACGCCAAAGGTCATCCACACATATGACTCATTTTATCAAAATCAGTATCACTCCCAGCCATGATTCAAGCTCACACGAATAAACAAGTCTTATCATTCCCCCATGCCAAAGTCATCCACACATATGACTCATTTTATCAAAATCAGTATCACGTGACTAAACAGCTCCGGCATCATTGTTCCTAAAATGTTAATAAGCCACCCACGCATCCACCATGCTTCTGTTTCGTTTCTTCCTCACAACCGCCATCTTGTTTTTCCCTCCCCCTCCTCCTCCTCCTCCTCCCTTTTTCCCCATATTTCGCCACGTTTCGATTTGTTTTTTAATGGCTATATTCCTTAACATCCAATCTTTAACCCCGGCCATTTCTATGAAGTAGTGATAATTCGAAATATTATCAACGTGGGTTTTTTTATTCCCTTGAAATTCTCGAGCTATATCTAAAATATTATAACCTGCGAGTGGATGAGTTAAATCTCCTTCTTCATTCCATTCAACCGTGTTAGAATCTTGTAAGTGCTTAACAAAAGCCGTAACATATGACTTTTGAGGTTCTTTAAAAAATATTGGAATAATACCTGTTAAATCGGGATTGCTTTTTTTGCGAGTCATGTCCCCTTTAATTGTTTTCAACGTAATCGGGGCGTTTACCACCTCCCCTCCAGTCACTGCACCTACACTTTCTATAGGAGGAGGAGGAGGAGGAAGAGGAGGTCCCGTGAGCGATATAGCTGGCACAGACAGTTTTTGGATATTAAGAGGGACGTGTCCGCTACTACTAACAGCTGTCGTATCCAACTTGCCAGTACCCTCCAGGTTATTAATATCACCATCACAAACCTCTTTTCTATTCATTAACCTCTCGTAGGTAATGGCAGGGATAACGTAAAACTCCTTCATTTTCAATTAAAAAGACTTCCTACCAAACTCGCTGCAATAGGTAATAACGCTGATAGAATAGCCCCCCCTTTACGACTTTTCAGTATATTTTTCTTCTTAGATATGGACGTTGTTTTCAAGGACACAAGATGAATTTCTCGTCTACAATTTCTTAAGTGTTTAATAAACTTCTTATCTTGAGTTAGATTACCACAAAGAAAATTTCTAAAAATTTCCGAGAGCGTAGCCACCAAACCACCGTTTAAGATGGGAATGACTTTACTTCTTTCACTGGGTGATAAACCAGAGATGAATAAAATAAAGTTTTTATTTTTACGTATTAAAGGCTGCTTACGGTTCATATCCGTTCAATTTGAGATTCATCAACCCAGGAATTGAATTGTCTCGGATAACCTTTCCAATGAACGTAATATTGAGTTTTATTATTTTTCTTCCTCCTTCCCAGAATAGTGATATCATACGTTTCTGGTAGATTTGTGGGAATTAATTCTTCACGATAAAATGCACCCTTTATTTCTTCACCCGCTAAATCTTCCAAGAAGTATACGACTGGATTTTGCGATGTATCCACTTTTCGGATTTTAAAAATTTCTAGAGTATTTTGAATTGTGTATCCCCTCCTAAAAATTGCGTTCCGACGCTCATCGGCAATGCGTACAACGTCTCCAACATTCAAGAGCGAAATGGTGGGAGGATTAACGAGAACAGCCTTTTTATACATACTCGAGAATTGACGTTCAATGTCATCTCTAGCCGTTAATGCGTGAACCTCTTGCGGGGTGCGACCCAAACTCCTATGGGGGTTGTGGTTGTAACTCTGAACAATGTCACGCAAGACGTTAATGTATTTTAAGGTATTCTTATGTGTGAGATATCTATATATCCGACTTTTAATAGTCCTTATGACTCTTTCAGCTATAGAGGATTTGATTTCTCTCGAATAAACGCTATATAATTTTATATTTTTACTATCTAAATATTCTCTGACATGTTTGTTATAATATTCTCTACCCTCATCACTATTCAAACGTGAAATTCCCGAAAATTCGGTAGATTCGATAACCTTCTTCAAAGCGCGACGCATAGTAACACCATCCTTCTTTTTCAAGGGAACAATTTGTAGATATCTGGAAAACACGTCAATAAAGACCAGCAAATATTTAAACCCATTATTATACCGAGCTAATTTGGACATATCGGCTAAATCGGTGCTCGCTATTACTCGCGGTTTGGGTGACATGATTTTTCTTCTGGGGAATTTTTTTCGAGTGACTTTATGCAGTGTGTAAGACTTTTGTCCACGCAAGAATTCTTTAACATTTTCACGTGTAATTTGGCTATCCAGATTTTTCGCTACCCTGAATAAAGAGTTCACCCCGCTGAAACTACCCACACCCCGTGCATCTCCGTACAAAGTTTTTAGCAGTTTTATCCGTTCTTTATCCATATTGGTAAGCTATTTGATATTCCGTTTCACCCAGAATATTAGTTCGGAGCTGTAACAGTTCAGGTGTTGACGGAGCGAAGTCTACTAACAAATAACCGTAGCGGTTACGTGATAGGGCCTTTTTATATATGTCCGAAAAGGCTGAAGCTTTTTGACGGCCGAATAACTGCCGACCTAGAGTTTCAATTTGACTAAAATCACGATTTTTCATTAGAATATAATGTGAACAATTCAGGCTTATACTTCTACTAAACTTGCCCGAATGAAACATATTCTGCGTTATGAATATAACTGAAATAGATGAATGACGTCCCGCTGTGAAGGCGTTAGTGACAAATTTATTATCACTAGCCTCGAGGAAACAATCGTCGAGTATGAATAATAGACCTTTATTAACCTCTGTCTCCCCCTTTTCAGCGTAATCAAAGGGATTTAAAATTTCTTTGGATACTTTAAATTTGGGACCTATTGAGGGATGCATTTCGAGGGGGTGTTCAGATACCCCGCAATATAAAATGTATTGGAAACGCGTTTCATAGAGTTCAATGATTTTTTGACAAAGGACGGACTTGCCACTGTTACTAAACCCCGCGATGATAATACGAGCGGGATTAGCGAACGGGTCTAACAACTGCCCAGGGAAGGGACCTGCCGCAGCCATGATGTTAGCGCGTTCAAGACTAAAGTTGTATACTTTACACGCTCCTTTTATATACAAGCCTTAATAATAATAATTAGGGTGAATGGAAGTTGACGGCAATAATATTTGTTTAATTTCCATAATGAAACATATACAGGTTTTTCCTACAATATCAAAATACAATGTACAGTAAAAATGCAACCTATAATAAAAATACAATTTAATAATTTAAAAATATAAAAAACCAACTGTGTATATGAATATATTATATACAATATAATATATTTAAATATATGAATATAGGATAAAATATATAGTAAAATATACAAACTATGACACCCGGTCAAGGTGTGATACGCCTCCGTCTAACTGGAGGAGAGGGTGAAACCATTTCCTGTCGCGGAGAAGTCAAAGACGCCGAAGAGAGAGAGGAATTAACATTGTATATTTTACTATTCTCTCTTCGACGTTTTGAACATCCTTTCACCCGCGGGAAATGATGTGATGGATGTAGGGTCGGAGGAATTGCCCTCTCTATCTCCTCTTCCTCCTCCCCCTCCCCCTCCCCCGCCATACCCTCCTCCACCCCAATGTCTGGATGTCCATACGCCAACGATTTATAAGGTGTCACATAATATCTCTTGTCCTCTAAAGGACAGAGAGATACCTTTCGCTGGCTCGTATGACACATCGTACCTCCTACTCTTTGCAAATTGTGCACACGAGTATAAGTAATCTCATTCTTTTCGATTACAGCTCGATACTGGTCATGCGGAATGGTCTTTTGCCGGCACCTTTGTACTCCTTTCAAGGTGTTACTACGACTAGTTTCCGTCAGATACGAATAAACTTTAGGTTTAACGCCGATAAACTCCCTCATGAGTTCAGCTCCCGTTTCAACCTTGACTAACCCTAGTTTCCCCTTACGTGACTCATCATACAATTCGTGAGTTTTGGGGAAATTACTCAAATCCATGTAGGGTTTGAGCACACCCTTCAGTTCTCGATTGAGGTTATCAGTCGCGAGGGAAAAGATCAAGCTGTCAGTGTCGGTATAAAGGAGCTGAACTCGGTGTCCATACTGCTTTCGAAGAACGTCGTAATAGAACTGATACACCATATCCTTCGCCATGTCTAGTATACTGAAACCGATATAAATCGGGGATTCAGCCATAACAGACTCTTTGCAATGGTTCACAATGTACCTGTCATTACCCAGTTTTTCCAAAGACTTGTACGTGTGTTTGGATACATTCCTGAGGAGAGAGGCTTCACCGGTGGTGACGACAGTTCGGGTAGAATAATTCAATGAATTTTTAATAGTGACACCGAAAAGACCATTCATTATGATTTTGATGGTGTTCCTCTTGTCCGGATCGGTCTCTTTAGCACGCCTTTCGGCATTCTCCAGAATATATTCCCTCAAATAAAAATCCTGTTTGAATTTGTACACTTTCCTAATTACATCAACTTCGAGACCGAGTCTTATCAATGTTTGTAATAAGGGAAGACAGATCAAGTGATTACGCATGGGTAAATGCGTACCCGTCAACTTAACATTTTTCTTGGGTAGCTTCACCTTGAATTTATTCATTAGGTTTTTACTATAGGGCGATAGATCCTGGTGAGTCACATTCATGTGATGAATGGCGAGAGGGAGATCGTCCGTCTGTAGAGCAACATCCCGTCTAACTGGTTTGGTATCGAGCAGGATGAAATAACCGTATTCACCCTGTGAATCAATGGCGGTAATATCGCTAGCGACAAAACTTTCTAATTCGGCAGGGCAAAGTTCAGTTATTTCACCCAAGGGCATTTTGTATTTACTCATAACTGTGGGATACAAACTGGTGAAATCAACGTATAATATATACGATTGAGGATCACCTACCCTAAAACTGGGATTTAACTCTGGATTATTAGCTACACATTGCCTTCGAACTAGACTACAAAAACCGCCGCGGATGTTTTTACAAATTAATTGATAGAGTTCACCATTCGAAATGAGGGGGAGACGAATTTTAGAGGAATACAGGAAAGCATCGAGCGAGAGAGAGGTAGAAGTCAGGTAACGGGCGGGGTCTAGTCCAAATTGCGCCATGGCAGCCTTCCTCCAAGCTAAATAAACGTCTGCTAATAATCCCACATCCATTAACAAATACAAAATGGTGTAATCTAGAAGATTGGCGCAATTAGCAGCGTTCCAAACCTTGACCACGTGTGCATAGTCCTCGCTGGAAAGGGTTTCCCCTGTAAGTTCCGAATCGAAACACTCTCGAGAAGGGATGCCAGGCTTTCGCAGGATATTGAAACCCGTCACATAATCATAAGGGTAGTACTGTTTACCCGTACCCAAAACTAAATCGAGACAATCCCGAGAATACTGGGTTAACAACTTACGTACGATTTCGAGGGAACCTTTCTGTTTGATATGACTCGAGGCGAGACTAGAAAGGGTCCCTCTAATCACGTTGTTGCTATCCACGAATCTCAGATTGCCTGATCTGGCTGAGTAAAATTTACTACCCTCGCGTTTCAGAATTTCAAAATCATGTTGAGCCCCCGCCTCTTTCAAGACCAGGGCGATGTCATATGACAAATTGTGTACGAACACTGTTAAAGTCGGCTCCTTAAATTGAATCTTCAAATTACACTGTTGACACAGTGCACACAGAAAGTTATCCCGTGCCACAGAATGAGCGTGATGTCGCATTTTCGTGACTCCAGCCTTGAATTCGACGTTGCAGCCTTCGCAATGAGTGCTCGCTTCAAACTTACGGGTGGATTCAGGAGTCATATGTAAAGGATACGCACGCATTCGTTCGCGCAATAACGCCCAGTCCCGGTTCATGTTCTGCAAACAATCATCAACGCATTTCTCTCCGTGACTTAGTCTATGGGTACAATATTCCCCCGTTCTACCGTCAACGATCACGTAGCAGTAAGCGAAAGCTTTCTGCCGAGATACTATTCTCGGATCGTCCTCTCCGGTCTTCGGTTGAATATTATACGCTTCAAAATCCAGGAAAGCCATGTGTGAGATTGGCTGCAGAGCTTTAACTTTAGTAAACTGTTTAAATTGACCGGGTTCTGGGTATTCGACAGTGGTTCGAGCGGTACAGGCCTGAGTGTGTGCCTCGCGGATGGTGGGACTATTAAACAAAGTCAAACAATTGTAACACATACCACCCGCGTGCTCAGTCCCCCGCCCCTGCTTGAATCCGTGTCGGAACTTCTTCACGAATGCCAACATATCCTTAATCAACGCAACGTGGTCGTCAGTGATTAATAACAACGTGACCAAATGACGGCTTTGGGGGTTACCACCTTTCCTCGCCAGATGTACCGTCCAATGTTTTTTCCGCTGTTTCCCCCCCATGCCTAATTCACATAATTTATACAGATATATGTTGAGGTTATTCCCCTTTTCTAATGTTTTGAAAGAGTCATGGGTCAACGGCATATCTGGCGAGTGTTTGATATTAAATTGCCCCCTCCCCATCCTCCTCATTAAGACACGAGGGAGGTTGTTAATACGTGTGGGAGGGTTATCCCGGAGTACAACGTAAGCTTCTAATGCTGTAATAACACAGTTGTACCCGGACTGAATATTGATAACCTGATCACTACCACGGACTCCCTTGGGATACGCCTTGAAGTTATTAATATTCACTAACTCACGCCGCGTGATATGAAGTTCAACCCTGTCCAGCGAGGTCATACACCAACCCGAACCCTCAGTACGGTTGAGTCTTTCTTCCAAGTTATTAGCTATAAACTCAATAGCCTCCTCCAGGGAGTCATAGATCGAGTCAATCGTAGTGAGGATAGGCGGGGTACATAAATAAAAAGCATTTTTTTCATTCATGTCGCCTAGCATCCTCACACTGGTGATAATAACACACAAGTAGAGCATAGCCGAGCGAATACCTCTTTCAAGGAAGTTACTGAGCACATCTTCGCGTAATCGGGCTATGCTACTACTTAGCTTCATTGCCACGTCAATGTGTGACCCTACCGCAGCCGCATAATGAATGGTACTCACTACCTTGTTACCCTCCGTTCTTTCCCTCGCGAGTGCAGATCCCCCTCCACCAATGCGTGACGCTTCATTATTATTACTCCCCATCAAATCTTCATCTAATGGGAAGTCTTCAGCGAAGGGATCTGTAAAGATCGTGTTAATTAGCACCGGAGTGAACGTGTATTATAATAATAATAATAATAATAATAATAATAATAATAATAATAATAATAATAACTGCAAAAACAACAATGATAATATAATAATAATAATAATATTTTACCTGGATCGGAGTGTGGTGAGGATGATTCATCATAGTGTGGTGAGGATGATTCATCATGGCGGCTAGAGGCTTGGACATCTTCTTTAATGACGTGGCAATCTGTGAGATAACAAATTCATGAATACTGCATGACATATCATGAACGTGGAGGTTTTTATGTATAACATGAACGTGGAGGTTTTTATGTACACATATTATTTATAAACCCGATGCCCATTGTTAGTCATACAGTCTACATTCAACATGTGTAGCGATCACATCATATACGTGAATAGCAAAGCATGTATAAGTACATTTCCAGAAAACCGGGCGTGTAAATTTACCAATAGGTTAGCTGCCCCAATATCATTACCGAAAGAAGTGGAATATGAAGTGGGCCTAGTGGGAGTCATTCTCCCGAAATTATATTACGCTATTAAACCAGAAGACATTGATTTTACTATTCAATTTAACGTGATCTATAACGAGTCAGTTGGGAAACGCGTTTATACTTATATTTATAAGTCCATTTCGGGTTTGTTGGGTGGTGATATGAATGTCATGACTAGAGCGTTTAATACGGAAATTATTGAACAATTATCTGGATTTTACGGTGAGCATATTCGCGGAGCTATCCGCAGGGACGGTTTATTCTCATGGAATGATGACACGAAGGTAATGAGCATTCCACATGTCGATGCAGGAGTGGCCAAAGTTGACATGATTGATTCAATTACGATTAAACTCAGTGCTAAAGCAGCTAATATGTTTGGTTTCAATGAGAAAGTCAGGTATTTAATATACAGTTCGGGTGCGTTGAGACCTCACCGCGGTAGAAATATATTCCATCAAGGCGTTGAATACGTTTACCTGTATTCGGGTATCGTTCAACCTACCATCTTGGGTGATAAAATGGTTAATCTCTTAGACTGTTTCACGTTAGGATGTGCATGTGGTAAAGGTCCGCATAATGCCATTTATAAACCTTTAAATACCATTGACGTATTGGATTACATTACCATCGATGTCTCGGATCAGAACGGTGAAGAAATAATGTTTACTGAAAATGGGGTTGTATCATGCAGTCTGCATATAAGACCTAGATAAAACGCTATCGAACTTTTCTTATAAATACCATTCGTGACATATACCCATCGTAGTATTTAACCGACATGGCTGGTGAACACACCATATATTTGAGCAGTCTCGGCTGTTTAGACACGTATACCAAAAATACACCTTCGAAATTTGCCAATAGATTACCTACACCTATATTATTACCTAATGGGGTTGAATATGAAGTAGGTTTAGCTTCGATCATGTTCCCGGGGAGTTATTACGCTATATTATCCAAAGATGATTTATTCACTCTCGAATTTATTACAGAGCGTCATAAACGTGATAGACATACATATTTGTACAGACCGAGAATAGCGATGTTAGCGGGGGATATGAAAAGACTCGTGAGAGCTCTTAATAAGGACGTGCATGATTATTTGAAAGTTTATTACGGTGATAATTTCATAAATTATTTTAATAGTAACGGTATATTTCATTGGGATGAAGATTTAAGGAGAATTACTATGCCACGTATCAAGAGAGAGAAACTGAGACCGGGGGACGTTAAAAGTATATACGTAAAATTTAGTGGAAAAGCCGCGAAATTATTAGGTTTTCATATTAATACTGGTTATGAAATATATGGTGGGCGTGAATTGAATGAACACGTTTCCCTTGATTCTCTACCTGATAATTGTGGGGTAGATTATATATATGTGTATACGGATATAGTTCAACCGACGATTTTTGGTGGGAGACTAGTCAATATATTGGACTGTTTTACTTTAGCAAGTGGTAGAGGAAAAGGAATACATAATACAGTCTACAAATTGTTGAACACGAACATCTTGGACCAGATTTCTATTCTTATCACGGATCAAAATGGACACCTTTTACATTTCGCTAAAGACTCAAGCGTTACTTGCCTGCTCCGTATAAAACCTAGAGGAAAATTAGATGAATAGGTACGTATATAATTCGATGTTCACCCTTGGCATTCCTTATTCGTGATCGTAACACCCTCGAGTCAACTAGAACGTGTGAATCAAGCTCCACTTAAATTGTTTGGGAATAGTATAAACAGTAAAATGAGAGTGTTATTCGCGCCTCCTTCAGAGGCGGAATTTAAAAAACTATTTTTATCAGACCCTTTATTAAGGAAAGGGGCGGGGTTTGAGGATATTTCCGTTTTCTATCCCGGTCGCAGGAGGGGAAGTGGTATTTTTTCTACTATAAGTGGTATTGCACGTAAAGTACTTCCTTTTCTATTTAATGCCGCGAAACCTTCAGTTAATGAATTCGGTAGATCTGTGTTATCTGATATGGTAAACAACGGTTTACCTTTAAAAGAATCCTTAAAACGAAATGGTATAAGAGCCCTCAAAACTACTGGACAACGAATTTTAAGCGGTACTGGAAGGAGAAGAAGAAGAACGAGACGGAGGAAAACGGTGAAACGTTTAGTTAGACGGTCGAGTGTGGGAGGAAAGAAAAAACGTAGGAAGAGGAAGGATACACGCGTTAAATCTAGAAGTACATATAATAAGGACGTGTACGATCTTTTGTAACTCATTCATCAATTGACATTCGGCGGGTACGCACTCGTTCTACCCTTCATCTCAAATTATATAAACACAAAATATGGCTAGCGTAGTTCCTAACATACCCGGAACTGGTAATCAAGTTCCTGTTTCATCGTATATTGCGGGTATATCTGAATTGTTCCCGAATGTTAATAGACGGAGAATTATTGAAACTTCAATTAATTCAAAGGAAAGACTGGATTTTACACCTTGCAATATTTCCGTAAATCAAATTCTAACTGATAAATATATAGAATTTAGCATTAATGGGGTGGCAGGTTCTTTCTTAGATTTGTCAAGTATAGCTTTAGAATTATATATCACAATAGATAGGGCCGGCGCGCAATTAGCAGATGATGATCACGTGTCTGTCGTTAATGGTCTAAGTAATACATTATTTAAATCCGCTTCTGTTTTCTTGAATGAAAAGTTGGTGGAATCCTGTCCTGTATTTAACTATCAATCATATATCAAAATGCTGAAAATGATAAAGCCCTCGGCATTACCTACCACCGGTCGGGCGGGATTTTTATATGATGACTATCATGTAACACACGGGGTAACTCGACAATTTACTGCCAATACCTTCGGTCAAACCAGCAGGTGGGAGACGAAAGTTATGGGCGACAT
Source organism: Macrobrachium rosenbergii (assembly GCA_039081455.1). Taxonomy (NCBI): domain Eukaryota; kingdom Metazoa; phylum Arthropoda; class Malacostraca; order Decapoda; family Palaemonidae; genus Macrobrachium; species Macrobrachium rosenbergii. The sequence goes on from JANJGK010000010.1 coordinate 33,826,238, forward strand.
TAAAACGCGGGGCGTGCATACATATTTTCCACTTCTTTTGGATATAGCGACTATAGACATGTATTTACTGGATTCGGTTGACTTGAGGCTTAGGCTCGAATTAGCAAATAATAACTGGGTTATGGGTGCCCACACAGACGGACATTTAAATGTGATAAATATAGAAAAGGTTAAATTATGGATCGATAGAGTTACCCCACATTATAACGCAATGTCGGCTTTAAATGAGGCGATAGCAGTTAATCCTATACAATATATATTTGATAAGACTTTATACAAGACATACGTTATTGGGCAAAATGAAAATTCGATTTTAATTGATCAACCTTTTAACAGTTGTATACCTGAAAAAATCACATTGGCCATGATTGATATGGAAACATTTTCAGGTGATTACGCAGCCAATAGCCTATATTTTCAATCTTTCGATTTAAATAATATACATATTACCGTTAATGGGAATACTGTATATAATATTCAATGCAGTTTCCCTAATACCATCATGCAATTATATCACGAGACGCAGAAAAGTATAGGGGGTGGCGGTGATAATCTGATCACTTATGATAGTTTTAAAAATGGTAGAGCTATTTACTGCTTTAATTTTGTGGTGGAAGATGTTGAAGATTCCATGCCAGTGGAAATTTCGGCAAACCTGCGAATATCGATCAGGCTGGGTACGGCTACACCTAACCCTTGCATTATTTTACTTTTCGGGGATACCAAGGGTATTTTAACGGTGGATGCGGATAGAGTTATTCAGTGTGATGTTAGGGGTTAAATAGAATGGATACAAAAGAAATTGAAATAAGTTTAAAAGGTTCACTCGGTGACCGGGTTAAATATTTAGGTGTGTTCGCTTCGGATGAAGTAGGATTATTGACATTGCCAGAAAATAGAATCAAACCTTTAGTTTTTATATCTAATACATTATCTTCGTCTATTGATATTAATATTGTCGGTCATTGGGTATGTTTTTACGTGGAAAAATCACCTAGAAATATAATCTTCTTTTTTGATAGTTACGGTATAAATCCTAAAGTTTATTCGAATGACTTCTCTAAATTTATATATGCACATCCCAAATATAGCCTCTATCGACTAATAAAACAAATACAACCCGATAAATCGTACAAATGCGGTCTTTACGTTAGTTTTTTTGTTCATTGCGTGAGTCACCGAGGTGTGAAAACAGTATTATCCTTAATACAAAATGTATTCTCATTCACTCGTTTGAGAGGCAATGATAAATGGATAACGGGATATTATTTTAAATATTTGAAAAAGTTTAAATGTTCACATTGGAGGTCGGGGGTCAAACGTGCTGTTACATACAAGGAATGTCTCCGCATCTTAAACAACTAAGGTAAATGCATATTTTTCTTTGATTTTTATATTACCCCATTTACATTCTGTTAAGGATATATTCTATATATGTATCATACACCGTGAATCACATAACTATTTTTTACTTATTTCAGGATGAGCTGTGAGAATCATTCACCCGTGAACGTCGGTGATAAAATGCTAAGACGTCTTAGTCGTTTCCTCTTAAACGCTTTTCGGAATATTCGCCTTATCATAAGGATACACGTGGACGTTATATTGGGATGTGTGCTGAGACAGTCTGACGGTGATTAGTGTATTGAATTTGTACACTGTCTTTTATGTGGTCAATAAATCCTTATGAATAATCATATACGTGTTTTTTTTACTATGCCCACAATCCATTTGAAATAGAAAACAGGAAAACGGAGAAAAAAGAGTGCGTGTTTCTATGGAATCAAGAACTGTTATTAAATAAATATATAACACATCGGTTTTACATACCTTCACCGGGTTGCTCGTTTCCTTCAGTAGTGGGTGGTGGCGGAGTTGGTGGGGGGTTGCACTGCTGTGGGCTGTCAGCGGGGGTTGTTGCATCTCCTGCTACTTCTTCTTCTGCTCCTGCTTCATGGTCATGACCTGTTTTCACCTTCCTAATAAATGTGTTGGGGGCTCCAGCACCATAGTAGTAATGGTGTCTGACCTGAGTGGCTACTTCGTCAGCTGACAGTTCGCTACTGGAGTTATTTCCCATATCTGAAAGAGAGAAATAATGACTGTTTTATATATTCTGTTTCTTTCAACGGGTACATTATTTCATATGAATATCTATTCCGTATACAGATGAATCTTATTGCTGTTTTTAATATTTACTATATGTTCGAGTAAATGGAAAGTGTTTTATATGCTACTTACTGAATAGTGACGGGGGAATGACGTTCCGGTCAAGAGAAATACTTGATGCACTTACTCTTATAAACTTTGGGCATGGAATAACGTCAATTTCCCTTGTCGGCTGTATTTATGGTGTTCAGTCAGAAAGTAATAATCAGGTGTGACATACGGTGTTTCGTTGAAGTATTGTATTCCAAAGATGTAGATCACACCGATCTGTGTGGATGACCTTTGGCGTGAGGGAATGATAAGACTTGTTTATTCGTGTGTGTGTGAATCATGGCTGGGAGGGAGAGAGACTTGATGCTTCGTCACAACTGGTTTGTAATCGGTGATTGTGATAAAGGCAGGGAGCTCGGGTAGCTCATTATCTCTTGAAGGATTGTCACATCAAGACGTGGACTCTCGCCATGGCTTCATCAACCTCCTCGTGCAAGTTAGTTTTCGGGAACTTGTCCGAAAATATGTTCAGGAAGCGGAACACGTGTTTAGTAGTGGCCACTAATTGTGTCACATGCAGGAATTACGGTGTGGTGGCAGACGTCATTCGTGCTTATCCGTATGCCGAGTTGGCAGGTTTTCGATATTCTCGCACTGGTGCATCATATGCATGTCCTCGTGATAGGGGTATTGAAGGTTCCGCCATTGTGAAAAGACCTGAAAATATCACATCTTGGGAATGCAACGATGAAGTTGATCTCCCTACCATAGCTACCTTATTAACACAATACGGTATCGGCGCCCCCATTGAAGAGAACGAATACGCACAAAAGAGCGTGGCTTATTCCAAAGATGAAGATCATGCCGATCGTTTGGCCAGAGATAGTAAGCAGATGAGATTCAACCACTTTTTTTCTTCGGTCAAGAAATTGAAGGAAGAATTATCTAAATCATCGTATGACTATGTCAAGTATGTTATCTTTCCCGCTGGCATCGGTCAAAGCGGGCGTGTTAATACGACTTGGTTGAATCAATATTTACCTGTGTTAGCTACATTCAGTGATGAAATGAGCAAAATTGGTAAAATATGTTGCGTGGCTATAATGAAAAAGAATTTATCCCTGTTGGAGGAAAGGTGCGTGGAAGATTTATATATGAAAAACTTGTTAGCTAAATTTAAAAGCTTTGAGGTGTTAGATGAAACGTCGTCTTTGATAAACGGTCGGGAAAGTGCTGGAGTAGATGTATGTGGCATATACTGAGGCTGTGATGTGAAGGAACAGGTTAGAAAATATTTAGTAGCCGTGTGTTTCGTTGAAGTATTGTTTTTGGAAAAGCGAATGCGTATATTATCGCGTTCGTGTTTGTATATACAGTTTTTTTCTAATGTATGTATTTGTATGGAATATTAATTCATTCCCCTGTATTTAGCATTGGTTACAAATATAAAATAACAATTCCGTCTGTCATTTGATTTTTCATTTAACCTCTTTCAAACTCGGTATTAATAAATAAACAAAACTGAAATTCCGTCTGTCATTTGATTTTTCATTTAACCTCTTTCAAACTCGGTATTAATAAATAAACAAATTGAAGTGTTTGCCTTTAAACTTGTGTAGTGTATGGAGGTTATGACTCAAATTCTATGATAGATAAAATTTCACGTGAGGGTGAAGTCAGCTTGGCAAATATGGCGATAAGGTCAGGTTTTATCCGTGTGTCGGTTATTGGGGGAGATATCAAATTGATAAATATATGTCTCACATGAGGTTGAAGTCAGTCGCCAAATATCCTTTTATCATGATACTCCGAATATCTAAGCAAAATGTAACGGCTGAGAGAGAGAGAGAGAGAGAGAGAGAGAGAGAGAGAGAGAGAGAGAGAGACAGACAGACAGACAGAGAGAGAGAGGCTACATTCGCGATGTGCATATATTAATTTAGAGATTTTATATGAGGAGGAGGTAAACGTCCCGGTTACGTTGAAAACAATTAAAGGGGACATGAGTCGCAAAAAGCAGTGAACCGAGTCTATTTGGGGTTGGGGTGGGGTGGTTTTATTCCCGTAGAGTTACGTGACGTCACGGGGGCATAAGCGTGGAGTCGATTTGGGGTCGGGGGTTCAAATGAAGGGTTTCCCGTAGAGTTACGTGACGTCACGGGGGTTAGGAATGGAGTCAATTTGGGGTCAGGGGTTGGAAGGATGGTTTTATTCCCGTAGAGTTACGTGACGTCACGGGGGGTAGGAAAGGTGGAGTCAATTTGGGGTAGGGGGTTGGAAGGATGGTTTTATTCCCGTAGAGTTACGTGACGTCACAGGAGGTAGAAAAGTGGTGGAGTCAATTTGAGGTCAGGGGTTGAATTGGTGGTTTTATTCCCGTAGAGTTACGTGACGTCACGGGGCGTGCGGCAAAGTGAAGCCAGGTTGGGGTCGTGGGGTTGAAATGTTGGTTTTATTCCCGTAGAGTTACAGGTGACCACGCCCCCAAAAAGTGGAGTCAATTTGAGGTCAGGGGTTGAATTGGTGGTTTTATTCCCGTAGAGTTACGTGACGTCACGGGGCGTGCGGCAAAGTGAAGCCAGGTTGGGGTCGTGGGGTTGAAATGTTGGTTTTATTCCCGTAGAGTTACAGGTGACCACGCCCCCAAAAAGTGGAGTCAATTTGAGGTCAGGGGTTGAATTGGTGGTTTTATTCCCGTAGAGTTACGTGACGTCACGGGGCGTGCGGCAAAGTGAAGCCAGGTTGGGGTCGTGGGGTTGAAATGTTGGTTTTATTCCCGTAGAGTTACAGGTGACCACGCCCCCAAAAAGTGGAGTCAATTTGAGGTCAGGGGTTGAATTGGTGGTTTTATTCCCGTAGAGTTACATGACGTCACGGGGGGTGCGGCAAAGTGAAGCCAGGTTGGGGTCGGGGGAATTGAAATGTTGGTTTTATTCCCGTAGAGTGACAGGTGGCCACGCCCCCAAAAAGTGGAGTCAATTTGAGGTCACGGGTTGAATTGGTGGTTTTATTCCCGTAGAGTTACATGACGTCACGGGGGTGCGGCAAAGTGAAGCCAGGTTGGGGTCGGGGGGTTGAAATGTTGGTTTTATTCCCGTAGAGTTACAGGTGGCCACACCCCCAAAAAGTGGAGTCAATTTGAGGTCAGGGGTTGAATTGGTGGTTTTATTCCCGTAGAGTTACGTTATGTCACGGGGGGTGCGGCAAAGTGGAGCCAGGTTGGGGTCGGGGGGTTGAAATGTTAGTTTTATTCCCGTAGAGTTACAGGTGGCCACGCCCCGAAAAACTGGAGTCAATTTGAGGTCAGGGGTTGAATTGGTGGTTTTATTCCCGTAGAGTTCCGTGACGTCACGGGGGGTGCAGAAAAGTGGTTTCATTCCCGTAGAGATACAGGTGTACACGCACCCACTCCCTTTTTTGACCTCATGTACGTACATGAGCTTATAAGACAAGTGGAGTCAGGGGTGGCAACACCCCTTTTGCACCTCATGTACATATATTAGTTCATGTACGTACATGAGCTTATAAGACATGCGGAATCCTTTTGGGGTCACGGGTGGCCACGCCCCCCTAATATGAGCTCATGTACGTACATGAGCTTATAATACAACTGGAGTCGATTTGTGGTCAGGGGTGGCCACGCCCACCAGAATAGTGGAGTCTATTTGGGGTGTGGGGAGGCCACACCCCCTTTTTAGGCCTCATGTACGTATATGAGCTTATCAGGAGGGGGGAGGGGCTAGCCACGCCCCCTTTTGGGGATTGGGGGCGTTGCCCCGCCCCTTTTTAGGCCTCACGTACGTACATGAGCTTATCAGGAGGGGGGGAAGGGGGGGGTGGCCACGCCCCCTTCGGGGGCGGGGTTAGAAAAGTGGAGTCTATATGGGGTTTTTTCCTCTACTAAAATAATGCGTGAAATCGGATTTCAGTTTCGTCTTCAAGTCTCCCTATATTCTAAGGCGGCCACGTGGTCACCATGCGGTCCTTCTCCATCAAAAAATGTACAGCAATTTTAACTATAAGCAAGTCGTCAACGCCACCTTTTGGCCACCGAAGAAAATCAGCGCAAGTGGACCACTGCATCTTCCAAGATGGACGTGCAAGCTAGCTAAATTATTTTTATGAGAAGTTTTCCCTCATTATATAAGATGATATTTATGTTGAGATAACTAAATGAAATACCAATTGGTAATAAATCATTCATAAAAAGAAAAATAACACGAGAATCATAGACGACATGAAGAAGACCCAGGCACACCAACATAATCAGATTCAACACCGCATTTTGAACGGCAATGTCACAGCTCTCAGCATGAGACAACTGAATGAAAAGTCATTAATTTGAAACTGAGATTTCTGAACTGACTACAGACTACTCGGAATAACGAAATATCCTGAATTCACCTGCTTTAGAAGCCGTATAGATTGGCAGTTCCTTCAACTCTGCAGTTACTGTTCGCAGACATAACGATCGTGGCGTGTTTTACCCCGACCCCAAATGCATGCTGGGAACAAATTTAACTTTAACAGTTTTTATTTTTGGGGGGTGGTGGGGGGGGGAATCCTGCAAAAATAAACATACAAGTATCTTTATTTATATACTAAAAATCTTTTAAGATTAACAAACTATATTGTTGGTGTTGATATATTCTTAATGTTCATCATAAACAGATCAAATAGAGATTCTTCTTCAACTCATCTGCTGAAACTGATGAATTTTTGCTTCATCATTTTATGAAACCAAAATATCTGAGAACCTTCAGGCAACGTCTAAGGTAGGAAGGACTGTATGTGGTTGCAGTGGGAATAGGAATTTGCACAGAGCGGTTGGAATGGAGCATATGATGACAGCAACATATATTGGAAGAATAATATATCCTATTTTACTCAAATTGCACCCCAATTAAAACATTTCCAACTTGAAAGTAACTCTAACTCAACATTAACGTCCTTCTGAAAGAATTCTTTGATATTATTGTTGGGAAACTTACTTTTTATTCTCCATAGTTACTGAGAATTACCGCTCATTAATTTGACATTATGTGGAGGATTAAGGCACAAATGCCTTCATTATGGGAGCGTAAGGGTACAAATCACCAATGTTCTGCAACTGCGAATGCAGTGTACTGTATATTGGTCATTGGTGGGCCAATAAACTGAATTTTATCCAGGACGAAAGGAGAATCAATTAGGCAGACAAACAAATCCTGAGGCTATAGCTTTGCTTTCTGACGAATCTGGGGTTCATTGCAACATTGATAGGTTGCAAGGTCATTAAAGAATGTCAATATATTGTATCTGATTCAGTTCGAAGGAAAAGTTTGTTTGCCAAGAGAAAAAATCCCAAAGCCACAGCCTTGCTGTGTTGGCCAAGTATGCCTCGCTTGAAACATTCTTATTGCAGGAAAGTTGCAATATGTTGCAACTTCCTGTGCATAATGAACGTTAGTAGGACATGAATTTGTATTTTATCAACTTGGAAGGCGAAGCCATTCTGGCCCCCCCAAAACTCCAGAGGCGATAGCTTTAGCGTTTTGATCAAATATACTGGCTTGCAACATTACAATAATGCAAGCAAGCTGGAATATACTGCAATTTGACTGCATTTTTGGCATAACAGACCGATCCCTTTGCCTTTCTTCAGTCTGAAGCAAAGGCTGGATCGTTCCCCAAAAACAGCCTCATTGTCTTGCTATTTTGTATGCTATGAGTTTGTTTGCAACCTTCCCATATTGCAAGCAACTTGCAATATATTGTTATTTCGAATACATATTTATCATCAGAGTCCCAACAGACTGCCTTTTATCCAGTTCAAAGCTTTAAAAGTTAGTTTGGCCTTCTAAAATCTAATAGATGCATTTTATCCAATTTCAAAGCAAAGCTGTTTTGCTCCCAGGAAAGAATCCTGGAGCGATTTCCTAGAGCTCTGCTGACGAATATTCCCTTGCTTTCAACATTGTCGTCTTGCAAGCAGATTGCAGAATATTGTAACTTCTACAAATCGGTCATCAATCAGAAGCCAAGTGACCAACACTTACCCAGTTAGAAGGAAAGAATGCTTCGCTATTTTCGATGAATTTCACATTCATTGCAACATTACAGTTTGACCCAATTATTAGCATATTGCACACGGCACCTCCGTCTGGGACATTGCAATGAGTGGGGATATTTGTTGTCCTTTATAATAGTCTTCTGCAAAAGTCATTCTGGAATAAAATGATTGCATGACCTGTTCATGACTCTCTTTTGTATTTTAAGGATTCGGGTCTGAATACAGGATTTGTCTAATAGTCTTGACTTAGTTTCATGTAAAAGAAACTAAACTATATTGGTCAAGTGATCATAGGAAGTTATTACCATTTGTTCAAAGGTTAAATTACTCTTCAGTACGAGTTCAATTTCAGCCTCGCAATTAAACCAACGATAATTGGGAATTTTCCACTAATTAGCCTACGAAATAGTATCAAAATGATCCATTAATGAAATCATACTTTAATTATGTCTTCACTCCTCCGTATACTCTAAGGCGGCCACGTGGTCCCCATGCGGTCCTTTCTCCACCAAAAAATTGACAGTAATTTTGACCATAAGCAAGTCGTGAACGCCACCTATTGGCCACCGAAGAAAATCAGCGCAAGTGGACCACTGCATTTTCACAGGTGGGTGAGGAAACCAGTTAGATTATTCCTATTCCCATCTTTTTCTCATAATCTCAAATGATAAGTCTTTAGGGATATCTAAATTAACTTCAATTGGAAATGAGTATTTCATGCAAAGGAAAGACGACCCAAAATTCGACGCAAGGGAAGACGGTACAAATCCACTTGCCTACAGTCCTCCCCCAGAGCGAAAATGCCGCCGCCCGTCATAGACAATATGAAGATCCAGGCAGACCAACAAAATGAAATTTATCAAGGTATTTTGGACAAGAATATTGCAGTTCTGAGCAAAGAATGATCGAATCAAAAGTGATTTACAAAAATTCTGGTTTCTGCACTTGCTAAAGACAACGTGAAATACCAAACTTCCTTTAATTCATCTGCTTTAAAAGCTAAATACAGATTGGCTCTTCCGACAATGCAGGCACACCAACAAAAATAAATTCAGCATGTCGTATTTTGGACGAGAATATTGTAGTTCTGAGCGTAAAATATTGTGATTAAGGTTTATTTATAACATATTCAGGTTTCTGACTTAACTGGGGTTTACTGGAAATAATAAATTATCTTTAGTTCACGAACTTTCAAAGCATGATATAGATTGGCAGTTCCGACAACCCTCCCTCCCTGCACTTCCTGTTCTTGGAGATCAAAGTCTCAGGCCAAATATTTACGGGAAACAGTTGCATCGTTTCTTTTTAGATTTCAGAGGGAAATGATACGAAAATAATCATAAAGATGGCATGGCTTTGTTTACATACATAACGTCCTCCAAGAATAACAGATCGTATTGTTAATATGTAAAATATTTTCCTTATATGCATCGAAAAGGATGAACATAAATTCAGAGACCTCCTCAACTTAATTGCTGAAAATGTGCAGGATTATACAGATGTTGTTATGTCAGTCATTTTCGATTAAATTTTTGCTTGCATGCTTCTTCGTGCATAAAGATGATTATTATCATTGTTGACTGGATATACAATCATAGCATGATTATTTAAAAAAATATTAAACTCTCTATTACTGTGAAATACAATCATGGTTTGATTACAATATCACTATTATACAGTTGCAAAGACACTACTGGTATTGTCTTAGTTTCATGACATTTGTACAGTATATATATACAGTATATATATATATATATATATATATATATATATATATATATATATATATATATATATATATATATATATATATATATATATATATATGTGTGTGTGTGTGTGTGTGTGTGTGTGTGTGTGTATAGCGCCTTCTAATGGCACCTTCTTGAACGAGGCTGATGATCCTCTCAGAGAGAAACATCGCAGGGTTCCGTCACAATATAAGGGCCTCAGGGACATTTTGGGACATGTCGTAGGAACTAATCGTCCGCCATAGCTTTCTGAAGGGCGTCGTGTGCAGGTAGGGTCGGGCTGTTCTTCATCAAAAGGCTAAACCCACTTTTATTTCGTCTAATCTTAAATGCAAAGATTTCAATATCGGAGCAGTTAGAGGAGTGGACCATTCCCCGACGATCTTTGAATTTCCTTATCTGTTTGATCATTCGGGTGACTTTCACTAATGAACACCTGGGCGGTCTATCGAGTTGTTCTTTATTTGTGGAGTGCCGTGAAGGGCAGTGTGAAAGAAAGAAGGAAGAGCCCTTTCAACAAAAGCAGTCATGACACTGAGTTTCAATCCTCCAAGCCACCCACCCACCCACCCACTCACTCCGACCGTGAAGGCAGAGAGAGGCCCACCAAGTCAGTTCTTTTCTTGTCCTCTTCCATCTCCAAATGAGCACTTTTTGCGAGACGACGATGTCGAGGAAAGGAGGAACTTTGCTGCTCATGCATAAGACAGCAGCTGCTTCCTCTCAACAAAAAACAGCGTTATGTTTCAGTATATCTCCTGGGTACCGTTGACACTTTGCTCTGTTGAACTGCAGTGAAACCTAATCAGCCATAATGTAAATCCCTGCGCTTTTATGTTTTTCTGTATTTTCTTATTAAAGTGAAAGCGTTCCTGAATGTGTCTATTCCCTTCCTCTGATGAAATGAATGAGACAATTGTTACCTGACCTTTCCACTATGGAGAAAGGAATTTTTGAAAGATAGAGAAACTATTATAAATCAAGTTGTGTGGGTGCATCCGTTATTTATAATAGTAATAATAATAATAATAATAATAATAATAATAATAATAATAATAATAATAATAATAATAATAATAATAATAATAATAATAATAATAATTTGGCAGAAGACCCTCACTCAGACTTGTCTCATTAAATAATATTAATTCCTGTGCGGCGTTTACTTCAAAATGAGTCTTTTCAATTCTTATGACCTCAGTCTCTGGGGGATTGGTCTTGCAAGTGTCTGCCTGTCCTTCATCTAAGTCCGTCGTTCTCAAGGACAGAGACACAGCCAGGTTCAAGTTCGTCTCTACATTTCATTTGCACAGATTATAAACAGGCACAAAAAATACGGGTGACTGTTCCAGCTTTATTTCATTGATGGTGAGATCATTTCGGAAGTTCCAGCGAAGGTCCAATGCATTACTACCCTAGTATTATTCTCCTTGCATTTTAATACATTTTATCTGATCATTAATGCTGCCTGGGTGGTGCATGTTTAGACAGCCTTATGTTATCATGGGCACTTGCAAAAAGGCAGCTCAGAAGTGATGCAAAGGTGTCAAAATGAGCACGATGACTGATGTGAACCTCTGGACTCCAAGCAGTAAACAGAAACCGGATTGAAATGTCTGTTAGGGGATTCCATAGACGCTGTCAGCAGGCCGTCAGGTGGCGAGTGACGTCACGTGCTTCCCGGTGGTGAGTAGCCACTCCCTGGACCATTTTTCGGGGCTCGTTCTGAACTCGGGGATTCATGTCCTCTGTCTCCTGGAGGAGGCTTCAGTCAGACGGTGCCCTTTGCTCATAAATTTAGGGCTTCACGCCCTTCTATCTCCTGGAGAAGGCTTCAGTCAGCTGGCGGCCTTTGCTCAGTCGAATTGCTGAGGTCATCGTGTCGTAGAATCATTGGCGGGAAGTTTGTCTCCTGCTTGAGTTCAGGGATGGTTTCATTATTATTATTATTATTATTATTATTATTATTATTATTATTATTATTATTATTATTATTATTATTATTATTATTATTATTATAAACAACTCTTCTAAGAGCTAAACAGCCTTCAATAACTCGACCAAAGAAGGCATCCCAGTAGGTAAAGCCCAATGGGGCATTGCCTCCCTCAGGAAATACCACCAGTAAGAAGCCCCGAGGGAGTTCCCTGTGTGGAGGAAAATCAGCTCAGACCAACTGACCCATCACAGACTCTTATGACCCCTGTCACCATGTGACGTCACTCACGACCCTCCGGCCATCTGACCTCAGACAGACTTTTCCTGAACCCTTGTCTTCTTCTTCATGTTCTGCTGACCTTCTTTGTTCTTCTTACCAGACACTAAGGGTGGACCCAGAGCTCTCCTATTCATGAAATTCTTATTTATCATTCTTATTGGCATATTTACTTTTTATTATCTTTGTTTTTATTATTTCAGTTTTATATTGCTTTGAAATATCTACTTTTTCATGAAACTTTCCCTTTATCTTATTCGTTATTTTTCTGTCTTATCACTGTCAACTCTGCTTTATTCTTTTCCCTTATTCTGTCATCTGTTACCTTCATCATCTCCTTAGGTTTAGTAATTGAATTGTCTTTCCATTTCCATCCACTTTCCTTTCAACTTCATTTCTTTATTAACTTCTCTTTCGGACTTTGTTTGAATGAACGACCGAAAGTGTCCAACCGCCAGTCTCACTGCCACTTGCCCCATTAACTGAAATGTGGGTCTCTTTTACCGTAGAGTTTCATCAATGTTCTCTTATAAGACTTCTCTGTCTCTCCCGTCAAGCTTTTATTGTCTCAGATCACCCACGTCTTCTCGGCTGCGGGTTTAAACGTCACTTAACGGCCGCTCAAGGGGCACTGGTCCGTGCTGGTATAAGGCCACTGCAATCTCCAGGATAATCCATAACATTAGATACATCATTCTAATTCGGTACTGATTTTGGTACTGACCTATATAAATAGGGGTTTATCTTCTGAATAATAATAATAATAATAATAATAATAATAATAATAATAATAATAATAATAATAATCATCATCATCATCATCATCATCATCATTCATATTAAACTGCAAATGTGCCCATTCCAGGAATCCTCCTCAGAGGAATCCTACGAATCCAGCGAAGCCAAATACAGCTTCAGCGACGAGTTCGGACCCGAGGAATCCCGCGACGGAGACGACGACACTCAGGGGTCGTACTTCGTCCCCCTTCCCGACGGGCGCCTCCTGACGGTCAAGTATCAAGTCAAGGGCGACTCAGGTTACGTGGCTGAGGTCACTTACAAAGGCGATCCCAGTATCCCGAATCGAACGAATCCGAATCCGAGTCCCAGTCAGAGGAATCGGACGCATTATACGACTGAAGAGTTGAAGCGATTCCGAAGTGGAAATCATTATAGTTTAGCTCTTTTATTTATGTTGTATCGCCGTTATGAAGGTGAATAAAGTTGTTTTATTGTAGTTTATTGTAATTAAACACTTTCCCTTCAAGTTTAAGATGATCCTTTCATTACAGTTTACTTAAGTTTGATTTCAAACTTCTCTGAGTCATAATTCGTTCGCCAACTTGCTCTCAATCACTAATGTCACTTGACATAATTTTTACTGATTTAATTTCCATATTTATTCAACTCCCATAGACAGCCTTCAAGAACAGACTCTTTAATTAGTATCCAGGTAAAAGAAAGTAATTCAAAATTACTTCACCAACCTTCGAATGTCTTTGAAACAGTGGGAAATGTATTTTGATTTTACTTTCCTCCAACAGATGGCACCAGTGACTTGTGTGTTGACGACAAACAAAACTACATACAGAGTGATCTGTAGCCTCAGTTCCCATCAGAAGCAAGATGGTGTTTCCAGGGAGCAGAAGTGTTGGAATTCTTTACTACAAAATGATTGTCAAGTTCGCAATTTTAAGAGTGGTTGGCTGTTTTCAAGAGTATCACATTCTCGCCCCGCCATCAAATTTAGGCTGTGCCTATTGCCCTAAGGTATGTTGCTTATAAGATTAGAGTAAGATGCAATTCCTTTAGGCATAGAATAATCTAACATATCTTCTTTGTGCCTGATACATTTTCTTGCATGTTATATGAAAGTAGAATTTTACTCCTGTTTTTCTCTATACTCGATTATTTTGTACATCAGTCATTTATCATTTGGTGGCTAAAGCATTGTTTTTCAATAATGACTTGCACAGTGGCTTGAAAACTGGTCTTATGCCATAATGGAATATCTACTGAATATATTGATTTACATAGCAAAATTATGAAAACGATAGTCACAATAATCTCTAGATTTCAAAGATTCTCACAGAAACTCCGATTTTCACGAAACCATATTGCCCTTGGGGATAAACTCTAGGATTTCACACAAACCCCTAATGAAAATATTTGTGTAATTAAAAATATTCGTGTGCAGCCTTCTAGCCTCAACAGTTTTTAGTTTTTTTAAGGTTAAAGTTAGCCACAATCTTGCGCTTGGCAGCGATATAAGCCAGGCCACCACCGGGCCGTGGTTAAAGATTCATGGGCCGCGGTTCATGCAGCATTATACCGAGACCACCGAAAGATAGATCTATTTTCGGTGGCCTTGATTATACACTGGACAGAAAACCCATTTGCGCCGAAGAAACTTCGGTGCATTTTTTACCTGTTTTCTGTTTAATCTTTCGTTCGATGTTATCTTTTTTTTTTTTTATTCTGAGATTCTGGTAACCCGGAACCTTCGGGGCTTGCTGGAAACAACTGGTTTTATTGCCTACTTCAGCGGTGCGGTCAGAGTTTTACGCAATATGTAGAGGTGGCGCCGAGCGTCAGAACGACGACGGTGTTCGGTGAATGAAAACAGAATTTAACTTTTTATGGCTTGATTTTTAGAATTTTTCCATATATTGTATTTCACGTGTGGAATTTTGCTATATATTTTATCTCACAAATGGAATTTTTCCATGTATTGTATACTGTATTAAGTGTGGAATTTTTCCATATGTTGTATCTTAAGTGTGGAATTTTACTGTATATTTTATTTTACAAACAGAATTTTTCCATATATTGTACCTTACGTGTGGAATGTTTCCATATATTGTATATTAAGTATGGAATTTTTCATATATTGTGTGTTAAGTGTGGAATTTTTCCATATATTGTATCTTAAGTGTGGAATTTTTCCATAAATTCTATCTAGCGTATGGAATTTTTCCACATCTTGTATGGTACGTGTGGAATTTTTTCCTAAGCTGTATCTTATGTGGGGAATTTTTTCACAAATTGTATTTTACGTGTGAACTTGTACAGAATTTTTCCATATATTTTATCTCATATATATAGTAGTGGAGACTTCCATGCATCCATTCCGCTATCTTACATAGTTTAAAGGAGTTTTAACTTGCATCTATATTATATATATATGTATATATATATATATATATATATATATATATATATATATATATATATATATATATATATATATATATATATATGTATATATATATATACATAATCTGGGCCATAGTGCTTCAAATTATCTTTTGATAATCATCAGACTTCACTGTCCTCAAACGCCATCTTTCCTGACAACTTCCCTTCAAGGACATCAAAATTACCCTCGAAAATGGCAGACAAATCATATTTAACCTGACCTCCTCGAGGTCAACCTATCATGACGTCTTCAAGACATCAGGAAATGTTGAAATGTTCCAAGAGGTAATAAATAGATGGATATTAATTAAATGCCTTGAACTTATCAGAGGCTCTTTCGGGCCAAGTGGGTGTCAGCGCCTAATTTCCTTGGCAAGATTCACTTCCGATATCTGTTCGGAAATTCAAGCGGAAATGAAATACATTAATTACTACCCTAACACTATTCTTCTATAATTTTAATACATATTTATCTATTTATATATTTATTAAGTTATCAATTTTCTTTTGTAATAAGTGGGATCTCTTCTTCTTTCTGTATTTCACTTTACTTCTTCTTCCTAATAACACCTTAATATTCTTTGGAAGAGTCTTGAATTTCAAGCCAGTGGCCCCTGTGGTGGGCTTCTTGTTCCATAGGAACAGGTTTCACCCACTGAATAATAATAATAATAATAATAATAATAATAATAATAATAATAATAATAATAATAATAATAATAATAATAATTAAAATTGAAAATGATGATATATTTGGAGTGTGGTGTTCAATTTCGAGGTCAAATAACTGGCAAAGTTTTAACCGTATTGGCCCGTGATCCCTATAGGAGGTATTGCCGTCAGTGCAACTCATGTGGTACACTGTAGGCATTACTAAAAGGTGTCTGCAGCTTCCGTTCGGCCCATAGCTACACTCACTTTTTTTTCTTAGCCTTTTACTTTACCTCCATTCAACCTTCCTTCATCTCGCTGTCCATCCTCTCTAACTATTACTTGGCTGCAAGTGTGAGGTTTTCTCCAATTTCCACATTCCGATCCCTTTATTTCATCTCCTTTAGTTTCTGGACCTATTTATCTATCTGGCTGTCCAACCACTCCAACTCCCTCTTTTCACTGTCTTGAGAGCTGAGTGGCTGGAAGTGACCCCCCCACCTTCTCACTGCTTGGCTTTAGAGCTGAATGTTTCATAAATGGAATCAAATCATCTTTGTTGGTGGACATTCGCTGAAATCGAATAATATTATGTCTCATTATAATTAATTTAATGTCATTCGAGCCCCTCATTCTTCTTATTTAGATTTTTCAAATCGATAATATCACGAAATGAAAGAAATATTTACACATATATAGATGCGTGTGTGTGCGTGTATAACTACCATATATATATATATATATATATATATATATATATATATATATATATATATATATATATATATATATATATGTATATATATATATATATATATATATATATATATATATATATATATATATATATATATATATATATATATATATATATATATATAAACATTTATCTATATACATAATATATGTATACATACATATATATATATATATATATATATATATATATATATATATATATATATATATATATATATATATATATATATATATATATATATATTTACACACAGTATATTGATACCGGTTGTGAATATTTACATAGAACAAAATTAACGTTCAGGAGTACAAGAACTATTATTAGAACATTATATTAACATAACCTTAAAACAGTAAGTTAATGAAGTCACTGACAACTCTTTTTATTTTCACCGGAATCTTATAGAAGCAAGAGCCCGTGCTGTACAAGACCAGATGAATCTCGCAATAGCATCATCAAAAATGCCTCAGTCTCAAGAAATCTGGTTGATTCACTTCCAGATCAACACAAAAAACCTGATTGTCGGCTTCATTCAAGTAAGTGGTCCATTTTTATAAGTTTCTCTCGTCCTAAATCAGGTCTGTCTTCTCTTCTGATCTAAGGAACTGCTCCACCTCACTTCCTACTTAACTAGGAAACCTTTTTTTACAAAGTCTAGACGTTTCATGTTGCCAGTGGTTTGTTTCCTATCTCTCTCTCTCTCTCTCTCTCTCTATATATATATATATATACTCGTATATATATATATATATATATATATATATATATATATATTTATATATATATATATATATATATATATATATATATATATATATATGTATATATATATATATATATATATATATATATATATATATATATATATATATATATATATATATATATATATATATATATACGAGTATATAGAGATATATACATACACACATATATGTGTGTATGTATGTATGTATGTATAAATATACATTTTATATATATATGTATAATATATATACATGTATTTCTGACTTACGTCAGGATCGAACCCAGGTCTTTCAATTGAAAGACGAGACCGCTGCCAACCAAGCCACACAGCGGTCTCATCTTGCAGTTGAAAGACCTGGGTTCGATTCTGATGTGAGTCAGAAATTTGTCTTCTGTTCCACAGGTAATTGTATATTGATTATTTTTATATACATACAGTATATGAATATTTATATATACATATTTATATGTGTATACATAAATATACACATATATACACACACATTTATATACGCAAGATTTATTTTGTCTCAGCACATAGTCAAAGAGACACATTTAAAGCCCAGAAATCATTCAGACCTTCACCATTCTGTTTACATTTCAATTTCCCTCGATGCTGCTGCTTTCGTTGATGCTTCTTCTTACTCTGTGCACACGCTTAGGCAAACCACATGCTGTCTTAGTCGTCACTGTCCAAGTTTTCCCAGTCATGTCACCCATCCAGACCCTTACCTGCATCTGCACCTTTGCCTGGACTGACTAAGACTGGACACTTGTTGCGAAGTTCAGGATTTTCCCAGCTGACTTCTTGTCCGAAGATGCGCTACCGGTGTGGTGAGTTACTCTCTCTCTCTCTCTCTCTCTCTCTCTCTCTCTCTCTCTCTCTCTCTCTCTCTCTGCTTGTCTTTCTGTCTGTCTGTTAGCTTGGTACAGGTAGGGGGTTTGTTTACCTTTGAAGTATGTTTGTCCGTATAATTTGGGGAATATCCTTCTTACTTAACAAGAACCAGGAATAATAAACAAATCGTTGTTTTTTTTTAATTCCCCCTTATGGGTAGAAGTAAGACTGAGATGGAAGTTTGCTGTTACCATAAATATTTTATTAATCCAACAAGATACTCTCGTAGATAAATGCTTGTGTAGATTTATAGACAACAGTATGTATATATATATATATATATATATATATATATATATATATATATATATATATATATATATATATATATATATATATAATATATATATATATATATATATATATATATATATATATATATATATATATATATATATATATATAAATATATATATATATACATATATATATAAATTCAATTTCACTAGCCAGGTGAATAGATAAAATCATACGTAGTTATTCATACATACAATTATGAATGCAGGAGGAGGAATAGCTCAGTGAGTGAAACGCTATTGACCCTGGGTATATTTTTTAAAAACCTCACTTCAGGACCAGTAAAATAAATTAGTTATATACCAAAGTCGACATTTTTCCCCCACAGACAAATATATTTATTTCCTCAACACCAGAAACTGACAGCCACTCCAATCGACATTCAACAAGTCTTGTACCTTTCCATAAACAAGTAGGCTATATTCCAACTGATACATTGCCTCAGGTAATTATATGTATCTCCTCAATGGACCTTTCAACAAACAAGTATAATCCAATTGATACATTGCCTTATTTAGTTAATTTATTTATGCATCTCCTCAATGGTTACTTAAGGTCACGTTTACAGGATATTGTATACTGAGGTCACATAAATAGACGCGCCCACTCCAAGTTTCAGTTGCAGATCTTGTTAAAGAGATGATATTCTTTTGTCCCAGAGAATAAATAGGTAGGTAATGGAATTAGTTTATTTATTTATTTATTTATCTATCTATCTATCTATCTATCCATCCGTCTATTCATTTATTTATTTATTTATTTATTTATTGCTAGGGTTAATGACCAGAAATAAATATATTATTCTAGTCAAGGCATTGCAAATGCTGGCAGGTATTAGAAAATACTTATGCTCTCTCTCTCTCTCTCTCTCTCTCTCTCTCTCTCTCTCTCTCTCTCTCTCTCTCTCTCTCTCTCTCTCTCTCTGTGAATATAAGTGAAGTTCCACAGATTGCTAAAGTTAATAATTAAATAATAATGTTCACATATTTGATGGGTCCGTATTCAAGGTTCAGGTAATGTATTGAATTTTGTGTTTGGAAAAACTGGGAATGAATTGTTATTTTGCATCAAAATTGACTCATATGAAAGCAACATTGCAATATATTGCAGCTGGGTAAAATGCAGTATTTTAAGCCTAATCATGCATGGGATTGCGAAACTGAAAATTGCTATCAGTGCAAACTATGTCAAAACTAAAGGAGACAGTGTTTTAAAATCTGCTCTTCTTGATTACATCTCTTATAGATTATTTATCTCTGTATTTCTTATTTAGAATTGGGATGCTTCCCCTACTGGACCCCTTGGCTTTGTAGCATTCTGCTCTCCCAACCAACCCTTTCAGTTAAAAGGCTTCTGTAAGTTCTGTCTAAGAGCCAGAGTTGTCAATAGCAATATTTTGTTTTGTACGTTGTGTGTGAAGTCGTTATTCATACTATGACGCTCATTCTGGTGTCATTGGGAAGCGGAATGCGTGTACTTCATTTTGGTATATTTGAAAATAGTATAAAATCAGAATTCATAATGTCAGGACGAGTTAAAATCGTCACAAAAATTACCAGTCACAGCATCTTAAAGCCACTCCGGGCCTACTGCCCGTATGATGCACGCTCATTTTTGCAACCTAACCAATTCCTTTATATTAAAAATTATGCAATCAACATTTTTGTCTTAATAAAATTACTATTTTGCCAAATAAACCTCAGAATATCAATTTCATTGTCTTCAAAAACGGCTCTCCTAATGCTTTCCTTTCCGTCTGAAATGATCGCAGAAAAAAGGCAGCATCACAGACCCATTGTAGTATAATCTTAGACAAAAGCGGTCAACAGAATCTTGCAACTTTAAGACGGGAGATGAACTGAGCTCTCTACATCTCCCGGAAGAATCATTTTACATCGTGGCCTTTTCATTATTATTATTATTATTATTATTATTATTATTATTATTATTATTATTATTATTATTATTATTATTATTATTATTATTAGAAGTAGTGATAGTAGTAGTATAATTATGTGATATCACTCAAACAGAACAATAAAAAAAAATTGGTGTTTGGTAAGCAATAACCTACTCTATGCTTAACAAAATAAAGCTAAAAATTCCTTAAACATTATAGATTATCTAATAAACATTAATAAAACTATCCTAATTCGAATTACTGACATTGCAATCTTGAAATTATCTTCATACATCTCAGCTAGCTTTCACGAACGCAGTATATTTAATGAAACATCTGATATTCATTATCATTTATATTTATTCATTAAAAAAAAAAAAGCTAACCTCACACGAGACTAGACCATTTGATAGTTCGGAAACTAGCATTTTCCAATTAATATACCGGTGCCTCGTTTTCCCCCCAAGTACCGAGGGGCCTCAGGTGACTGTGACGTATGCAAAATCAGCACTCGAAACTGGATTGGACCGGATTTAATTTCAGAAACGTGGACTACAGACGCCATCTATTGATTGTCCCAAGCAAAACGGTGTTCAAACAGGAAACTGCTGTGCTTTTGATGGCGAGGCAAGATAAAAATGGCAGAATAAGTTTGTATTTAGTTATTTAGGCCGCTTGATGCCTAGAAAAGCAGTGTTTGAAGCCTGGTACATAAAAATGTACTAGGGATTTCATGAATTGGGTTCTGGTAATACATACACTGCCCAGGACTGTTAGCCGGCGAAAAACAAGAATTACCAACAAAATTTTGCAATCCCACATATCATTATAGTCTAAATTATGGCAAAACTGGGGGTACATTATAAAGAGAAGGATTTATATTATTATTCGTAGCTTTAATCTCGGCAAAACCTCACATAAATTTTATTTTTCTTTGGGTTCCTACTTTTAATTTTTTCAAGGGTTTGTATGGCTGGTTACAGGGCTACAGGGTGTACCTGCAGGGTGTCAGCACTGTGATTCTTTTTAAGTTTTCTCCTGACTAAATGAGTCCAGAAAACCATCACTGGGTACTTTTTAATACCTCCTTAGATGATGCACTTTATAAAGGAACAAATTTCTATACGTTAACGCATTTCATCTTGAAGATAGTGGTAGGTATATAAGAGATTTTACATAGCTGATATCCTAAAAGAAAGATATTTGTCCTTCAAGTTTCCACAAAGTTATAGAGATTAAATTATCTCCTAGGTGTGTAATAAAGTCAGAATACACTCTATATTAATACCATATAAAGAAAAAGTATAATAAAAAGCTCAGGAAATGCTTAAAATGATAGCGATACTGATATGGGTAACAGAATTACCAAGTGCAAATGTACTTTTAGTTTTTTTGCAGAGAGAAATTGGGTATAATTCTTATGCAAATTAATGGAAATTACACCTGATTACGATATATATCATTCCATTTATATTATTCATATTCCCAGGGCTGCTTCTTGATTTCCTATCGTATCCTCGGGATTTTAAGGTTGGTATTCTGAGTAACAAATTCCCGACGTATTTCAGCGCCAATTTTCGAATTTCCACGAATTTTAGCAAATTCGAAACATATTTTCAATAAGAGACAATTATTTTTATTGAATATATCTCCAAATTGGCAAAATTGCAATCAAAATATAATTTAAAGGATTCAGGACGTTTGCTTTGATTAGTCCTTGATGTGTCACGAGTGCCAACTTTTTAGACTTTTAAACGACAGAATTTTCTGCCTTTTTTTACATTATTTGCTAATTTTTGGATCGAAAATGACGAAGCATTCCTTACGAAAATAGTTGACCATCTTTCGTTCATTGATTCTCGTAAAGAATAGTTCGTCATTGGCCCTGGATTGCATGTTAAAGCATCTATTAATGTTTGTAATCCTGCTTCCTCCCCGGACAAGGAGCAGCCATTGTTCGTTACCAGAATGAACTTCGTCCCTTTATTGAAAACTTTTTACGTTCTTCAAAATGTCCCCTACTTAGGACCAATTTTAGGTATATATAAGACTTCTTACTATAATAATTATCATATATATTGATAA
Source organism: Macrobrachium rosenbergii (assembly GCA_039081455.1). Lineage (NCBI taxonomy): Eukaryota > Metazoa > Arthropoda > Malacostraca > Decapoda > Palaemonidae > Macrobrachium > Macrobrachium rosenbergii. Next base: position 33,848,952 of record JANJGK010000010.1, read on the forward strand.
AGGATTTATTCGCTGTCTTGCTAAATGAATATATAATAGTTTCGCCTTCAGACAACCAAACATCATCCAGAGATTGTCATAGCACTCAACAGATGTCTTTAGTGCACAATCTTGAGAAAGCATTACTTAATAAAAAATGTCTTATATTTGGTATTCCTAGCACGTAATACCTTTTATTTAGTATCAATAGCAAGCATAAATCTTTGTATTACTATTAATGCCTTTCACCATATAATGATATGAATATCTTTATACTTATAATGGTTTTCGTTGATTTATGAAATTTAAAAGCGAAGCAGACGAGATTACTATAGTTTGCCACTTAAATAATTTTTACGTTTCTATCCAGGTACAAAAATTGTCTTTATAGAAAATAGTAATTTAAGATATTTTGGTAACTATAGATATCAGCGCTCTCTCTCTCTCTCTCTCTCTCTCTCTCTCTCTCTCTCTCTCTCTCTCTCTCTCTCTCTCTCTCTCTCTCTCTCCGTGTTTATCCACTTGTCTATCTATCTATCGCCCTCGTTCTCTATACATAAAAAGATTTAAGTAGAGAGAGTATATGACAATTATAATACTGAAAACTATGCTCTCTCTCTCTCTCTCTCTCTCTCTCTCTCTCTCTCTCTCTCTCTCTCTCTCTCTCTCTCTCTCTCTCTCTCTCTCTGTTTATCTATTTGCCTATCTATATATTTCCCTTGCTGTCTGTGGATAAAAGGATTTAAGTTGAGAGAATATAAAAAATAACACTGAATCTCTCTCTCTCTCTCTCTCTCTCTCTCTCTCTCTCTCTCTCTCTCTCTCTCTCTCTCTCTCTCTCTCTCTGTTATTTTCTAAATATGTTCCATAGTCATAAATTTGTCCTGAAATTATAATGTAAAATGTAAAGGCTTTGTTTTCAAATTCTATTTTGACATGAGTTATACAAAGCTTATTTTGATAAATATCTTCCATAAGCTGAGAAAGAAGCCAGAAAAGGTAGACTGTGCTCTGCTGTAGTTTTGTAGTTCCTACTTTCACGTCCTTGATTCCTTCTGTATTACTGCTGTAGCTGTAGCTGTAGCTGTAGGGGCCTGTGTAGTTCCATAGGATCAGAATTTCATTGTGAAAGTCAGTCCATTTCTCAGACAATGAGTGAGTGCATGAAGAGCGTGTTTTATTATTTTTCACAGGTAAGTTATTACAATTTTCGTTTGGGGTCAGTTGCTGGAGACTAGATTTCTGTCGTTCTGTCATTCTCTCCTCCTCCTTTCTTTCTGGAACTTCAGCTAGAAACTCTTATGAGAGAGAGAGAGAGAGAGAGAGAGAGGTTATAGGAAAAGGTGATAACTAAACATGAGGGAATAAAAAATGAAACTGATACACTTGAAATTCAGGAGACATCAGCAAAGAAAGCAAGGAATGAATTTGCTCCTCGCTTAAATAGTTGATGATCAGAGGATTCCACAACTGCACTAGGAGGCTAACTATTCCACATTTTAGTTGTAGCCAAGATAAAACTCTTATCAAACTGAGTATTATTATCATTATTATTATTATTATTATTATTATTTTTATTATTATTATTATTATTATTATTATTATTATTCAGAAGATGGACCTTATTCATATGGAACTAGCCCACAAAGGCCATTGACTTAAAATTAAAGCTCTCAAAAAACATGTGTTCACTCGAAAGAAGTAGCAGAAGGTAAAAGGGAAATAAAGAAAGCGCAGATCAGTTATTAGTAAAACTGATAAGTTAACAAATAAATAAATAAATAAATATGTATTAAACCTGATGCTAGAAAATGACACATGTTAATCACATCAGCTGGTCAGGCTTGGCTTATCCTAACTTTTCACCCAACATACATCAAAGGGTGTTTGGGCTAATTTGATATATATATATATATAATAGATAATTTATAATTTCCCCAGAGGTGAAGTCCCTAGGCATGCCCCACCTCCATCAGACCCCCAGCAGTCACTGGCTGACCACTGCATTGTAATGGCAGAAATTTAGACGCCTTTCATATTCAATCTTTTGCTGGTTCTTCTGAAGTAAAGATTTTCTGGCCAATTTTCATTTTACGATTAACAGGCTGAATATTCACATATTCTAATCATTATTGTATTGAATTTTTAAGAGGATTCTCAGTTATTTTATCTGCGTGTCTATATCCATTTATTTATGTTAATAACTTTTTTTACTTAATACTGGAGGTAATAATAATCTTCATAGAAATTTCTGAAAATGGGTTTTCGTCTCACCACCAATAAGGAATCGTTTACGAAGACGCTTCACCAAAACCCAAAGATTTCAGCCAATAAAATGAGGCGTTAGAAACATTGTTTATGGTGTAGGCCTCTGATTGGTCAAAGCAATTCCTGTCCTGTCACAGCGGTAAGCCTCAGTGTAGTTCTAAACGCGAAAACGGACAGGTAGTTTTGATATACAACAGCTGCAGTAGAAATGGCAATAAGGACACCGCTAAGAACGAGGAGTTTCCAGGTAGTTTTTTCCTTATGTTGGAAATCTTGAGACGTTTCTAGGTAGTTTTTTCCTGACATTATTGGGTCATATTCTTGCTTTTGTAGGAGGTGGAGGTTTGAACTACCTTTGGGAATCTGGATAATGTTATGGAGAGGAGTATTGTGGTCACAGGATTGGGGATTTTGAACATTTTCGGAAGTACTCGTAGATTGTGAAGTCCCCCAAGGTTGGAATCTGCAGCCATTACTTGAGGCTCTTTGCAGCGTGCCTTCAATGGGCCCCCTAGCAGCTACAACCCCTTTCGTTCTTTTTACTGTCCCTCCTTCCATATTCTCTTTCTTCCATGTTACTTCCCTCAACCCTCTCCTAACAAGAGGTTTTCTTCTTGTTACGCCTTTCAAACCTTTTCACTGTCAGTTTCAGTTTCAGCGCTGAATGACCTTATAGGTCCCAGTGCTTGGTTTTATTACATTCATACTGCACCACCGTATCTTTTATCAGAAATGAAGGGAAAGCTTCCCAATTGGTCTTTCACCGGCCGTTTGAGAAAAAATTCCGGGATTCCCGTTTTTATAAAGGAACTTGGGCTATATATAGGATTTATTTAGGCTGCATTCTCTCTCTCTCTCTCTCTCTCTCTCTCTCTCTCTCTCTCTCTCTCTCTCTCTCTCTCTCTCTCTCTCTCTCGTAGTTCAAACCTCCGAGAATTTCAGAGGACGTATTTCGGTTGTCAAACGTCTAAACGCTGTCTCGGGACAGTATACGAGCTTGTGCGAATTTCAGTTTCATTTTATTCCATCCATACATTATAAAAATAGATCTGATTTTCATTAACGTAAGAAGTCCACCTGCCAACGAAGTTCTTCACCGCCGTAGTTACGTAGTGACGTGACAGGCAACCGGAAGTTCTTGGTTCCTGCCCAGTTGAGACGAGGTGGACTGTTATTGATGTTAATGCTGATGAACGAATTAAGGCCTTGGAAGGAAAAATCCTTCTTATTTGGTGTTATTCACCTCGTCGTCGTCGGCGCTTCTGGGTAGCAAAGGTATTTGGCTTCTATCTTGGTATTTCATTTCGTGTTGGCAGAATTGGCGTCAAGTGTTCAGATAGCGAGATTGAAAGCCACATGAGCGATGGGTATCTATCTGAGGAGGAGGAGGCATTGCGGTGTGATACTGAATCTAAAGGCTACTCGTGGCACACAAAGGTGACTGACTGTCACTTTGATTTCTGTATTCTCCTCGGCATGGATTAGGTAGGTATACAGTATAAGGTGACTGGAATATTTTTGTGACGGCGATTGCCAAACAAAAAGGCTATAGACAGTGATGGGGCTAGTTTGAAATGAACGCCCTTAGCTTAAGTTGAGAGCAAATAAGTAAAGTGGGGTGTTTTGTGCATCATGACATGAACTTGCAACCCACGTAGGCCTGAAGGGCAGGTGGTGCTGCCTTTGCGGAATTAAGAGCAGTACAATTTTACGTCTGGCTCTAAAACTGGAGTATAATATTCTGTGACTTAGTGCTTGTAACCTTCAGTGCAAATTTTATTGTCTGATTTCACTTAAGGGAGACATTCCCTAACTTCCATATAAACGGTATATTAAAACTACGAAGTGTTGACACTACAGAGACCAGTAAAGTAACCCCTAAGACCTGTTGTGTCAAGGGATCGAGAGATATTTCTTGCAATCAATCATTACAACTTAAAATTTATGCCATGATGATCGGAGGTCACTGGAATAAATAGTCCTCCGTCTGGCTCGATGTCACTGAATCGACAGAATCTCTCCATTTTGACTCTGGTTTCAAGTTCCTCATGGCAGCAGCTGACGTAATTAGGGAAGCGCTCCCTTTCCTTTATCTGGTTCGGCTTGAAAATGACAGCGCTGTGAATGAATGTAGGAGCCATTGAAGCATTTTTGTAGATTGTTTTTGGTAATGAGCGTTGAGTTCATAGAGCTGCTGTTATTATCACGTGAAGATATTTCACAGGAAAAGTGATATGCAGAAAAGTTAAGTATACCTTAGTTTAACCAGACCACTGAGCTGATTAACAGCTCTCCTAGGGCTGGCCCGAAGGATTAGACTTATTTTACGTGGCTAAAAACCAATTGGTTACTTAGCAACGGAACCTACAGCTTATTGTGGAATCCGAACCACATTATAGCGAGAAATGAATTTCTATCACCAGAAATACATTCCTCTAACTCTTCATCAGCCGGCCGGGGGAATTGAACTCCGGCCCATCGAGTGACAGTCTGAAGCTCAACCGACTAAGCCAACGAAGGGCTTAAAAAAGAAGTGATATGGAATTAGGCAATGAAAGGTTAAAAAGGAAACCCATTGCTTAAGCTGACGGCATATCAGGTGAGCTGATATGATTTTGTATTACAAGTTAATCTGAGGAGAAAGGAGAGGGTGGGGGGTGGGGGTGGGGGTGGGTGGGGGGTCGAGGATCGAATGTTACTGGGGAGTAGAGGACACTAAAATGTAGTTCATTTTCACTGGATTTTCTTTCGCTATGAGAACTGGAGTTATTCCATAGGAGGTGGGTTTAACTAAAAGATTTTCGTGGTGTGGGATATTTAAATATGTCGATGTGGTTCAAAAGACAGAGAATGACAGATCTGCTTCGTAGCTTTTGTTGTATAAGTGACTTCCTTTTAGTTGTGAATATAATGGCGTTAATTTTATTACTCTTCAGAGAAATGCTTTCACAGAGGCCTGGATGAAGCTCACTCTTGCATGCATGATTCTAGTTCTGCCTGTAAAGCTCTGTCATACACCTGTGTCACGAATCATGAGGCTCCTGTAGATGGATGGAGTGTGTCACTGACAGCCAGAGGAATGGTGAGTGTGTGGGAAAATAGCTCCACTCTCTCTCTCTCTCTCTCTCTCTCTCTCTCTCTCTCTCTCTCTCTCTCTCTCTCTCTCTCTCTCGGGCACCCAGCTTGTCTGTGTGTGGTCTTCCGTTCTTCTGTTTCCCAGTCAGTCTTCTTAGTGTGGGAGATGAGGTCAAAAGTGGGGAAAAGTATCTTCGTTCAAACTGTGCTTTTCTCACTGCACTGATGGCTCAACTAAGGAAATGCCTCAGGAGATTGTTAAAGAATGGCTGGGTGCAAGTTGATTACCATCGTACGTGTGTTATTTGAAAGCGAAGTATTGTAAGCAGTTTCAGTTCATTACATGAAATAGTTGGAATAAACGCTGCTGAATCTGGACACGCTGGCTGGCTTTCAGAAGCGTTTCGTGGAGGAGATGCTACACTGCCTACCTACCCTTCTGTAGAAATTCAGGATCGTCTCTGCATGGTTCCTGAAACGGGCAACAGAACAGTCAGTCCGTTGCACTGGCCAACCTCTTGGAAATATTGCCTTTGTCAACAGATATCTTGATGATGAGTGTTCTGTAAAAAAAAAACTTGATTAATATGGGGTATCGCATTTCTGGACAGGATTGCCCCTGTTCACTTGATGTAGTTCCATCCATCTGGGTCCAGAAGTTTTACAGAGAATTTTACAAAGGCCTAGTTAGTTTGTCCTTAAATAAGATTACCTTGAGTTTTTATTCATACTGATTTTCCCTTGAATAAGAGAAATTTATATACTTACTGAACAATGAATGGAAAGGGATTACTTATGCTAATTTAATCCATGTGTCAAACTAGAATCTGCCAAACATTTGAGGCTTCAGTTGCATTTTGATAACTTCGCTGTTTGTGGATCTTTTTTTTAATGAATGTTTCCGATTTCATCTGTTGCTCTTTCTATATCTATTTTTTCTCCTTTGCAGATTCGTGAGGAATTGCAATAAGAACGCCATCTCAGCATGACCATTGAAGACACTTTGACACTTGAAACAAAGAAGTAAGTCTTCGACTGAAGTCTCATTGTGTGAGTGTGTTGAAAACCATTTTTGTCCGAAGCCATTATTGTCAGTTCATAGGATTAGTTTCCAATGAAGTAGTTTTGACGCATTTCTTAACAGAGGACTAACCTAGCCGGTAGTGGAGGCATGAATCTGAGTTTTTGTACATCATTAAAACAAATTAAAAACATTTTCTAAATCTGTTTTTTCATGTAAGCCTAAATACCAAATGGTGCCTCCAGGTTGGTGGCTCCTGCATGTGGAAACCTGGTGGTGGCACATATTATAGGATTTTGGCTCCTTTAGCGTAACTGTAGCATGAAGCTTCACTGCTGATGTACATATATGTGTGGATTTAACCCGTGTAGATTTCCCCACCTCAATGCATGTGTCAACCCCTGAACTGACGTGGGTTATAGGCCTAGTGTTCTTCGTTCCTGCTCTAGAAGTCTGTCTTCGGCTGCTCTTGGAAACCAGACTCGTGGTTTCACCTTCGGCTTTCTGTTAACAGCAACTAATTCAAGGCTGAATATTTCTTCCACTCAAGGTATTACAATATTTATAATGGCCCAGTGCCTCCTACCAATTTTATTCACTTTATATTCACTTTATTCGCTTTAAACATTTTTTTTATGAATTTTTATATATATGGCGTCCTCTTTTGACTTCTGAACAGCATCATGACCATATCGCTATTTGCAGGTTTCAGCGAAACTTGGCGTTTCTAAATCTAAAACTGTCCTTATAGCAGGCTGATGTATAATCAGTGATTGGGACAATATTCTACATATGCGATTTTGTGGTAAATGTTTCAATAACAAAGTTTCAGTGTCAGACTTTGTGCCGACAGTTGGTTGAGTGCTGGGTCAAAGGTTTCACTAAAACTCCAAGTTTTTATAGACCGAAAATCCAGTACATATATGCTGGTATGAGATGTTAGAAGCTTGTTTCCCCCCCCCCACCTCTCTCTCTCTCTCTCTCTCTCTCTCTCTCTCTCTCTCTCTCTCTCTCTCTCTCTCTCTCTCTCTCTCTCATTTCGGCGCAAATTCACTTGGATGTGTCTGCATTGCCGACACAGGAAAGAGACAAACATGTGCCCCAGAATAATCCCAGCGGCGTATCATCAGGCCATGAAGACATAATTCTTGAGTCCCTGTGTCACTGACATCAGTCCTCTTCACGTTGCCCTGTTTTGTGCAGCCACAATAAAGTCAGGTGTCTTTACGATGCCCAACGCATGCCCTCTTCAGGAGCTTCTTTCCATCAGAAGTCTCCTGAAGTGGCTGCCTACATCCTTGGCTCTGTGTATACCCTCCATCAGAGCATCTATGGTAGCCTGGCCTCTTCTGTACAGGCTGCGTATTTTGTCCACCGTAACCTATGGTAGGCCTATTGCAGGTAACCCAGGTCAAGGGAGTTAAATTTTTTTTTATTTCAGTTTGGTACATTTCACCGTATATGTGACCTTCCCTAACTAAGAAGATAGTGTTTAAAATAGCTGTGGGTACATGGGAATACAGCGTTGAGGTTATCCGTTGCCTCAGTATGGTGGCCTCTCCTGTTACAAGTTCTGGTTCCTTGCCTAAGGTGAATTATTATTATTATTATTATTATTATTATTATTATTATTATTATTATTATTATTATTATTATTATTATGCAGAAGATGAACCCTATTCATATGGAACAAGCCCACCAAAGGGGCCATTGACTTGAAATTCAAGCTTCCAAAGATTATTATTATTATTCAGAAGATGAACTACTCATATGAAACAAGCCGACAGACGGGGCTTCCAAAGATTATTATTATTATTATTATTATTATTATTATTATTATTATTATTATTATTATTATTATTATTATTATTATTCAGAAGATGGAACCTATCCATACGGAACAAGCCCACCAAAGGGGCCACTGACTTGAAATTGAAGCTTCCAAAGAAGGTGAAGGAGCTCAATAGGAAGAAGCAAGAGAAGGTGGAGGGAAATAGGAAATTCTTCTGCCCATCTGAACTGAGCCTCTGATTCATTTTGTATATGAAAGCTCCACTGCATTTATTTATTTATTAGCCATTTTCAACGTTAAAGTGTTCTTACAGTAACGTAACGCAAGCTGTAAAGGAGCCTCTGTTACTCAGCCAATCAGAAGGTCGGTTCCTCCTCCTCATTTGTTTGAAAAAGATTGTCACGGAAGTTCTGATTGGTCCAGGGGGTGTTCCAGGCAGCCGGAATTCCGGAGGACTGGGAAAAGCAGTGCAGCAACAGCAGCAGTGTCATGACTGTGGCTCGCCCGTCAAGGGATTCTCAGTAATATTCGCATGGTTTCTCCACATTTCTGGGACGTTGTTGTGAAAACGGTAGGTTTTGTTGTAGTTTGAGTCCTTCTACTGAGCTATGTACAGTAGATCGCTGGTTTTAGTCTAGAATAATCAAGTTATGAAGGTGTTTCAGCATCAAGTTGAAAACTGCCCAGAGAAATGGTTTAATGGCCGACCGTTTCCAGTAAGGAAATTGGACAGAATTCCAGTTGTATTAGATTAGTGATTTATGGAATAATATTTCTTGAAAGAGGGGAATCAGTGGCTAGGCAGTAGGATGAAAACCCCGGGTTTTAATTTATATCTTTACAGGACCTCCCACAGGTCCTCATTTAGTGCAACAAGAATTGCCTATTATGAGATCAGTTGATGGTATGCTTGATGTTATTCGTTCGACGGTCTGTTCGACAATGAAGAAAAGCAGCCTTGCCTTCCCGACAGTCGGGTCTCAAATGATGAAAACAGCTCTCCTAGAGAGAGAGAGAGAGGGCTGGCCCGAAGGATTAGATTTATTTTACGTGGCTAAGAACCAATTGGTTACTTAGCAACGGGACCTACAGCTTATTGTGGAATCCGAACCACACTATACCGAGAAATAAATTTCTATCACCAGAAATAATTTCCTCTAATTCTTCATTGGCCGGTCGGAGAATCGAATGTGGGTCTAGCAGAGTGCTTGCCGAGTACGATATCGATCCGTCCAATGAGGAACTCAAAGGGGGCAAAGGTTTTCATCGCCCAAAGCAGTCGTATGGGGAGTGTGCCTGTAGTGCACCTCACGCGCGGTGCACTGCAGGCATTACTTCAGGTTATTTGCGGCGTCCCTTGAGCCCCAAGTTGCAACCCCTTTCGTTCCTTTTACTGAACTGCGGGAGACGATGTTGTTAAGTATCAAGGAAGATTTTCCTTTGCTCTGTGGCAGCATCAAATGACAATATTGTGAATGTTGCTGCCATTTGAGCTTTTATACACCGTTTATTGTGATGAGCGCTGACGAAAATGTGGCCGTTATTATTGCATAAAAAGTCCTGTGGGATTTTACTATAGGTGGTCAAACGGGAATGCACCTTCTGTATGTTGAGGCGTCGGAGTCCTGACATGTGAGCGGAAGAACAAAGAACCTGTTCCACGGAATGGTGTTCCCAAACTTTTGACTTCAAAACTAGACGGATTTGTCAGTAACGTAAGTTCAGTTTTATGTCAGTCCACGTTTTGCTCGTTTAAAGACCAAAAAGCATCGAAATTGACTGCAATCATTTAAAAATGGAAGACACCTTTACAGCTCATGTGACACATGCTATAACTCACTTTAGGTTTCTAGTCTACAGCGTGACTGACTTCTCCTTGTAAGGGCATTATAAATATCTCTCTCTCCTCATAACACGTGATATGCTGCTGTCGTAGGATTTGACCAACCATCTTATAAACTCTTACGTATATCAATTAAACAGAACAGGACAGGTCCAAGCATTTTGTAACACCACCTGCGTTCTACTCTGAATGTTGTCATGTTTTTGACAAACACCCTTAACCGCGAATTCCACCAACTACATAAATTACATAATATGCTTTGCTTGGACTAAAATAATACCTGTATTGTTTTAGTCTGACTGACCTCGAGATAATATCGAGTAATACCCTTTTGCCCTTAACAGTGATTGGGGCTATGGCTGAATGAATTAAGAATAGAAGTGGGGGAGGCACTCTGCAGTTGCTGTATTCTGCGTCCTTAGCTTCTGGCATTCATTATTTTCTAAGTAAACTTACACTCTCGTCTTAGTCACAATAATAGTAGTGTCCCTTTCAGGGGAAAATTAACTACCATGACAGATGATATTTTGATATTTTATCATGGCTCATTGGAGCTTAGGATGATCTGATATTCTGTTTGCAAGATACGTTTACTAAACCGTGACAAATAAATGCGTGGATCCTTATAATGTGTCATCATACCGCCTTTGGTTGTAATAATAACTGCAGAATATACTTCAATGCTCATTGCAAAAAACTATTTGTTTTGGTGACTGGACTGACCCCGTGATAAAATTGCTGTTCTCCGGGAAACTGGACTTGGTAAGCTGCTGGCAGTCCTCCTGATGAGTGACACCGCCAGTTTTTGGATGGCGTTTTGAACATACGGACGCTTGAGCCTTTATCTTATGCGTGGTTTTCAGCGGGAATTTTCTCCGTAGGGGGTTAGTGCCGTCAGTGCACCTCTCGTGGTGCACATTACCTAAGGTTCTTTGCAGCGTCCCCTTAGGCCCCTTTTAATGTACCTCCGTTCATATTCTCTTTCTTTCACCTTGTTATCCAGCCTCTCCTAAGAATTGCTTCATAGTGCTTCTTCAGCTGTGAGGTTTTTCTCCTATTTCGCCTTCCAAACCTTTCTATTCTCAATTTCCCTTTCCTTTCAGCACAAAATGACCTCATCAGAGGTCCCAGTGCCTGACCTTTGCCCTAAACACTATATTCCATCCAGCGGGAATTTTATACCCTTTGATTTGATGACTGCTTGTAAGGCCCATTGGTTCTGCCATTGTTTATGCATAGCTGGCCAGTCAGTTTTGTAATTCTGTAAGCACGCTCTGTCACTCGGCAGTCGGACCCTGAAACACGCATGTGGCCCCGAATACCAAGGACTGAATTTTACTGTGAGAGAGATTTTTTTTTTTTTTTTTTTTACACGAGGAATGGGCAGGTAGCAGAAAACAACCCGAGATTCGTTTCTGAAGACTATTATCGTAGGAAGAAGAAGAAGAAGAAGAAGAAGAAGAAGAAGAAGAGGCATAGTTATAAAAAGCATTAGGCCTGTCTTTGCGACACCTCCCAGGTCGGAGGAATGATATATAGGGTCATGGTCCAATGAGCCTCACTGAAGGAGTTCCAGCAATATTGGAAGGCGTCGAGGTCATTCCCTCACTCCTCATCACTTCTCAGTAGAACTTCTTAGTGTTAATATATGCGTGAGCGATGGTATCTCGGATAATTCGTCAATGAAGCTTGCTTAGTACCTTGCCTCTGCTTTGGTTCGTCTTAGAATTGTGGTTTTCGCTATATAGCCCTGCTCATTTTGTTGACAAATAAGGAAATGTACTTCGGGTATGTTAAGGGACAATCACAATATGGCAGTGTTGCTCACTAGCCCTGCCTGGTGTTACCTGTAGGGTTCTTTGTATGGCGTCATTTTAGGCAGGGGGGGGACACTCTTATTACTGTGAGCAAGGCGAGAATGTCAGTTTATTTCTGAAAAAGTGAAAATCATGAACTGGGAACGTATGGTGAAGGTGCAGAGTGACACTGATATATTTTTAAGCAGGAAGTTTTTGGACCGTTCTTCGACGTGTGTCGCTCATTCTATGTTGAGATCCCAGAACTGATGGAACAGCACATTTCTATGAAAGGCTGCATCCAGATGGCTGACAGGGAGGGTCATGGTGCTACTGCAGCTTTCCACGTTGAAAGGAGGTGGTGGTGTGGAAGCTGGCCATGAAGTTCAAGTTGCTGCACTTTTTGACCAAAAGGGATTTATTTCAGTGTTGAATTATGTGCTGCTGAAAACCTGAGTTATTCTTTTCTTTTCTCTCTCGATCAGTCAGTCAGTCAGTCAGTCAGTCCACAGACCCCTCAGGGAAAGTCCCACGTAGGCCTGCAATCTCTATCCCTCCCTCCCTCTCTCCCAGGAGGGAAGGGAATGACGGGGGAGGGATGAAGCCATTGGCGGAGAGCCTGTCGAGTGCTCCTCCTCCTCCTCCTCCTCCTCCTCCTACGGGGAGGAAAGGGAATGGAAGGAAAGGGCGGAGAGAGAGAGAGAGAGAGAGAGAGAGAGAGAGAGACCCCTTAGTCAGAGGAGGGTGAGGGGGAGGGGAAGGAGTATCTGTCTCTCTCTAATCGTCATTAGTCTCACATTATTATTATTATTATTATTATTATTATTATTATTATTATTATTATTATTATTATTATTATTATTATTATTATTATCATCGAGACAATGAATGACGTCACAATGGACAGACAGACAGACAGACAATGAGGCGGTTAGGGCAAGTCCTCCAACTTAGCTTTCCCCTGTCCAGCTATTATTTCTTCTTCTTCTTCTTCTTCTTCTTCTTCTTCTTCTTCTTGCTGTTCTGGACCGAACTGGCTAAGCTTATCCCAGCACGGGCTCTTGCCTTAGGGCAGCCCGTGCCAGCGGAGGCCTCTCCCTGACTTTCAGATGGAAAGCTTATTATTAGCTCTAATAAATAATGACTGGGTGAAGGACGTTATTTCGAGTCCGAGATGGAAGAGGCGTTGTTAATTAAGTAATGGAACCGGAGACCCCATGAAGAGTGCCGAAGCGGCCAAGGCCTCCTCCTGCCTGAACCGGGAACCTTCCTTCATTTCTCTTCGTTCAAACGAACCGATCTGACGGAAATTGCAATAATCACTTTGCCCCTTTTTCAGTGCTGACGAATATCTGTAAAACATGATGGCGTCAAATGAACTGGTTGAATCTTTGCATTATTGCACGTCAAATCTTTTTTATGACATAGATATTATGTTAAATGTTCACGCATATGACAAATGTGAAGAGTGCTCTCGTTGTGAGTTTCATGCTACAGACTGTAAGAGACCCATCGCACAGATCGCGGTCTCTTTCGAGCACACGTGTGTTCGTCATCCATCGGAGGGGACAAGACAGAAACAAGAGCATCCCGTTTTCTCTCTCTCAAGGAACGCAACTTCTACCATACAATATTTCCGTCTGTTTCTCCCTAAGCATTGTTGTCTCGATTTATGTACAATCACCACTACTTGCATTCCAATCATGCACTCATAATGTTCCACCGAATCTTCTGTATCAAACTGTACGTGTGTTTCTGTTTGTGAAGACGCCAAACGTCTCGCCATTTCACATATATTATGCTACTGCATTGTATTCATTAATCTGTCTCGAATCTCATGCAATTGGCCACATGTGGAATTTCCTGGCCTTTCCATGGAAGTATGTTTTATCACTGTACGTTTATTGTCTCTCACAATCGCCATCTGTTTGTCTGCCGACAAACGCAGATGTCCGAAACATTTCCTCTGTTCTGCCCTGTCTGTGTGTAGATGCTACTTTGCGGCTCGCACCAGCCAATAACAACTTCCAAGATTCTGTATATTCATTTACGGGCTGCTCTAGGAGCAAGAGCCCATGCTGGCACAAGGCCAGCTAAATCTGAAACAACAACTGTACATACATTCAGTAAGGAACTACTACCAATAAACCAGTCAACACCCAGCCAGTATGTCACTCAATCCCGTCCTTACAAGACCAAGAGAAGAATATATTTGGCAGATGGCTAAGGAAAGGCCATGAAAGCTACACTTTACTCTCTCTCTCATTCATATGATTCCTCTTGAGTGGGATGAAAAAAAAAAAAAATGAACGGCTCTGAGTGCTCAGACAATCATTCATTGGTCTTTTATCGCTAAAGAAGCGAAAACTCAGATATATGGAGGTGCTTGCAACGTTGCAGTGTAGGTGCCGGCTTGAGCCAAGATGGCGGGAATCGCCTTCACTCTGATGCCTCTTCCAAGTTGCTTTTCATATTATATATATATATATATATATATATATATATATATATATATATATATATATATATATATATATATATATATATATATATATATATATATATATATATATATATATATATATATAAGCGCACTTCGAAGGAAAATCTGGTCTTTAGGAAATCTAGATAATGACATGTAGATTAGGATATTCAGTGCGACTTGCTCCAGTTTGCGTTAAAACATGAAAAATAGAGAAAAACGTTCAGAGTGCAGAAGCATGTATCCGAAAGCTCTGTCAAGACGTTGACTTCGACGGTTGTGCTGTTGGATTTTGGTCTTACGAACACAAGACTCCTTCATAGTCTCTCAACTGGGTGTGACTGTTAACACCAATGAAATATATTTTGTGGAAAAACTGGCTCTTAGATAAGCTTTCATTAGAATCAGCAACTAATCACATGAAATGTAATGATGTTATTCGGACATGTTACTTTGGGTGTGCGTCAGCCCCACTCTTCTCTTGGGGTTAGTTCAACATTCACACACAAAATAAATATATATATATATATATATATATATATATATATATATATATATATATATATATATGCATACCTATATATATATATATATATATATATATATATATATATATATATATATATATATATATATATATATATATACATACATACATACATACATACATACATACATACATACATACATACATACATACATAAATACATATATATATATATATATATATATATATATATATATATATATATATATATATACACAGTATGTGTATATGTATATATGATACAGTATGTGTATATGTATATATGAAGGAAAATTGCATTTGAAATTCTGTTTGCGTAAAAGCTAGGCCTATGTGGCTCCCAGCAGCCGTCGGTGCCTTTCCTTATTCCTTAACTCTCATGGCATAGGCAGGCACTGAGAGAGAGAGAGAGAGAGAGAGAGAGAGAGAGAGAGAGAGAGAGAGAGAGAGAGAGAGGGAGAGAGAGAGAGAGTCTGTGAGTGAGCACCTGCAGAGGACTGAGAACATGATCAGTCTTCTCTTCACTTCTGTCATCAAGTTTCCTGCTCATTCATAAGAATGAATGATTGAGGTGCGCAGAAATATTTGATAATTTCCTTCCATTATTCTCTCTCTCTCTCTCTCTCTCTCTCTCTCTCTCTCTCTCTCTCTCTCCCGCTGGTGGAGGAGTGGGAGTGAGTAGGATGATGATGATAATAATAATAATAATAATAATAAAAGAAATCCTTCGCAGGTGGAGGGAGCCATATTGTGTTAGTTGTGGGATCGAAGGAGGACCTCCCCAGATGTATGATGAGATGGGAGATGCTGGATGGGAGGGAGGAAGGAGGGTAGTGGATGGGGACTGGAGATAGTGGATGGGGAACAATGGATGGGAAGACGGTGGAATGGGTAAGGGAGGGGGGGGGGGAGATGGTGGAAGGGGATGGGCAGAATACGCAATAATATCAGTTATCAAAATCCTTAGTAATCTTCATTAGCATAACCTTGTTAGCATAACATATGATAACCTTGGTTAGCATAGCCTAGGCTATTGCAGCTTAGCTTAAATTAGGACAACATACGTTAACCTAGTCTATCGTAACCTGTGTTAGCATAACCTTTGATACTGGAAATTCTAACCACTAATGTCAGCAGAGGTTAGCGATATAGCTTGGGTAGGCATAAGCTAACCAGCTATGCTAACCATCCGTTAGCAGCATGTAGGGGCACAGTTCAAAGGTTATCGTAACCTAGCAAACAGAGGCTATATAGCCTCTGTTGGGATATCACTAAAGAGCCTCTCTTGTGGGAGTCTGGGTTATCTGTCAGTGGCTGTGCTGACCCCGGCTGCTGCTTTTCCTATACGCTTCGGAATTTCCCTCTTGCTTCTGCTTTCCATGATGATGATGATGATCATCATCATCATCATGACAACAACCTTCCTTTACCCTCTCGATCCTTCTGCCTTTCTCTCTCGTTTTCCTCCTCCTTGCTTTGCTTTCTCCGTCTCGCCAAATGAAGCAGCGAAAAGAAAGTAGGAAGAGAAACTCTTTTACACAGAAAGAGTTCAGCGTCAGTTCATTAGAGGCTTTGACAGCGTTGGTTTTTTTTTTTTTTTTTGTAAAGAAATTGTTGCAGAATCCCGTGAAAATTATGTAATCATATGATGACCGAGGGTCGAGACGCCAAGTCCCCTGCACTAGGGACATTTCATGTCGAGCATGATGTGGACAGGACTCTGCTGTCTGTCAAGTGCACAGAGCGTCAGCAACATGGAGGAGTGGCAATGACCTCCCTGCCGAGCGCGTGCCTCCTCGGGCGGCCATATTAAAAGGTCTCGGTCCAGCTCATAGTACTATACTTTATCACTATTATCATTTTTACTATTATTGCTTTTATCTTTTTTACTATTATTATCTTTTTACTATTAATATTTTAGTTTTTACTATTATTATTATTATTATTATTATTATTATTATTATTATTATTATTATTATTATTATTATTATTATTATTACCCAATTTCACAGAGAAAAATGACCTTACAAAAAAAGGTTGACCTAAGCACTCCAACCATTGTGGTCAAAGCCTAAGCATCTGCTCATGGATCTAAGCAGTGTCAGCATCAATGGTCCCTGTAAATTAAGGACTTTCTTAAACACTAACTAAACAATAATGCACTGTCACTAAACAATAACTTTCACAAAACACTTGCACTCATTAAACACTCACACTTACTATACACTCACACTCAATATCACTAGACACTCACTGAATGCTCAACACTCACCAGGCACTCACTATACACTAAATGCTCACTAAACACTCATATAACACTAAACACTCACTGATTACTCACTGTACCCCAAACACTCAGTATACATTCACTAAACACTCACTTAATCCTAAACATTCATTGAGCACTAAACACTCACTAAGCATTCACTAAGCACTCACTATACACTAAACATTCACTAAGTACTCACTAAAAGTATATCTTAGTTTAACCAGACCACTGAGCTGATTAACAGCTCTCCTAGGGCTGGCCCGAAGGATTAGATTTATTTTACGTGGCTAAGAACCAACTGGTTACCTAGCAACAGGACCTACAGCTTATTGTGGAATCCGAACCACATTATGACGAGAAATGAATTTCTATCACCAGAAATAAATTCCTCTAATTCTTCATTGGCCAGTTGGAGGGTCGAACGCTGGGCCAACAGCGTGCTAGCCGAGAGCTCTACCCACCCCTCCAATGAAGAGCTGCACTAAGTACTCACTATACACTAAACACTCATTAAACATTCACTAAGCTCTCACCATACACTAAACACTCCCTAAACACTCATGAAACACTAAATACTCACTAAACCCTAAATGCGCATTAAATACCTAAACACACATGAAACACCGAACAGTCAATGAACATTAACTAATCACTCATTAAACACTCACTAAACACTT
>JANJGK010000010.1:33871679-33894179 GCA_039081455.1 Macrobrachium rosenbergii
ATATATATTATATATATATATATATATATATATATATATATATATATATATATATGTATATATATATATATACATATATATATATATATATATATATATATATATATATATATATATATAAACATACATATAGATAGATAGATAGACAGATAGATAGGTAGAATAGATTGTGGCCTTTGCCGATCGCAAGTGATCTCACCCCTGAGGCATCTTCGCCAACAGAGCGTCATCAAATGGGGGTTTATTTTTACCAGGGATGGGCCCTTCCCCATTCTCTTCTCTGCCAGCTAGCCAAGAGACTATCGCTTCTCGGCTTTTATGTAGAAAACAGATGAATCCTTTGCAGAGTCCTGAAACCAGTCATTTCGCAGCTCTCTGATGGGTAGCAGTCAGGCCTCCTTGTCTGTAGGGAGTAGAAAGCTTTCCACATCGCATTCAAGAGAAATACAGCGAATCCTGACGGTGTTCTGCCTGGCCTCAGTTCTGAATTGGAAGAGCTATTTCGTATGTGAAAGAGCTATCACTGCTTTCCTGGTCTCTCGTCCAAAGGTGTCAGTTCGCTGCACCTCTGTCATGCGGGAAAGCTTCCACCTCCATAATCAGGACTGATTGTTGTCTTTCTTGTGCCTCCTACGTCGGCGTTGTCCTGGTTTCTTCCTCTGCAAAGTCATCATCATGTATTCGCAAAAAGCAGAGACCTCTTCGCTCAGAGCTGACTGTTCCCTCTCCAGGTTGAAGACGTATTCGTGTCTCCTAATCGCTTCCTCGACCTTTTGGCGTCGATCCTCATCTGTTCTTTCCAGACTTTATCCAGAGCTTCTTCGATCTATTCTTTCCATCCTCCTTCGAGTTAGCTAAACTGCCTCTTGAGGTATCCCAGGTTTTGTAATCTGCCACAAGTGACCCTTCTGGATTCCGGAGACGTTTTCGTCTGCACAGGAGCTGTTTCTGTCTTCGGGAATTCTTGTGGACTGCTTGGAATATCAATGACGTTCTGCAAATGGTACAGATTGGCAGCAATTCTTCGTCTCCTTTTCTAATTATATATAGGCACGTATACGCATAATCATGCGTAAATAGATAAAGATCATTCAGAAAGTGGAAATGCTTTGACGAAGTGTCACAGACTCCATGAAGACGCTGGAGCCAGTCTTGGGAAAGTTCACTGGAGGTCGACGCGGTATGTCTCATCACTTAGCTAGATTTTACATGTGAGTTTGTGTGTGTGCGTATATATAATGATTCGTTTTCTAGTTTCTCTTTTTTTCTAGAAACATATTTATGGAAATATGTTTTAATTTCATGACGAATTTTAATAATTACAATTTTTACAAAAATAAGTGAATGACTAATAAAGAATGATTTGGATTTCGACGTTAACAGCGGTATATACATGCATGCATACATACACACACACTCACACACACACACACACACACACACATATATATATATATATATTCATATATATAATGTATATATATATATATTATATATATATATATATATATATATATATATATATATATATATATATATATATATATTATATATATATATATGTATATATTTATATGTAATTGTAATAGCCACAATGCCCTCTTAACATTGTCGAATTCTTCACGCTTTTTTGGATACGCTTGTCACTACAAAGCCTAGGATCCAAGTGCAAGAAATATGAAGAAATTCTGATGCGCGGTAGCGGAAAAACGAACCCGGGTTACTTTCCCGTTGCCACTTATAGAATTTCTTCATATTTCTTGCACTTGGATCTTAAGGCTTTGTAGTGACAAGCGTATCCAAAAAAGAGTGACCAGTAGATTCTACATATATATATATATGTATATATATATATATATATATATATATATATATATATATATATATATATATATATATATATATATATATGTATTCTGTATAATGCACACATGGAGGGGCAGTATAGTAGGAGGCAGGGAAAGGGCGCAGGAACTCACACAGATCCAGCACAGACATATATTGTCGACGCGTTTCTTGACCCGTGGTCACATCATCAGGACATCTACAGTTGTAATGTAAAAAGGGCCTTTCAGCATCCATAATTAAAAGTAAACATATACAAAATATAAGAAAATTTAAAATATATTTATATACATATATATATATATATATATATATATATATATATATATATATATATATATATATATATATACATTTATTTATATATATATATGTGTATGTGTATATTACATATATATATATATATATATATATATATATATATATATATATATATATATATATATATATATATATATATATATATATATATATATTTCTATAAATATTTATACATTAGATATATGTGTACATATATCATCGTGTGTGTGTGACCTTCCCTGAGTAAGAAAGGCAGTGTTTAAAATAGCTGTGGGTACATGGGAATACAACATTGAGGTAATCCGTTGCCTCTCTATGGTGGCCTCTCCTTGCTTAAGGAGCATTATTATTATTATTATTATTATTATTATTATTATTATTATTATTATTATTATTATTATTATTATTATTATTATTATTATTCAGAAGATGAACCCTATTCGTATGGAACAAGCCACAGACGGGGCCATTGACTCGAAATCCAGGCTTCCAAAGATGATTATTATTATTATTATTATTGTGTAATAAAAATCCACAATTATATAGTAAATATATTACTATGTACAATATGTAAAATGAACCAAAGACTTTCTAACACTTGAACGGTGTTCGAAAGTCTTTGGTTTTTTCCACATATTTTACATAGCAATATATTTACTATATAATTGTGGATTTTTATTACACAGATTGTTTTTCACGAAGTTGTGAATCTATTATTATTATTATTATTATTATTATTATTATTATTATTATTATTATTATTATTATTATTATTCAGAAGATGGAACCTATCCATACGGAAGAAGAAGCCCACCAAAGGGGCCACTGACTTGAAATTGCAGAAGCGTCCAAAGAAGGTGAAGGAAGGAGCTCCTTAGGAAGAAGTAAGAGAAGGTAGCGGGAAATAGGACATTCTTCTGCCCATCTGAGCTGAGCCACTAATTTCACTTTGTAGGTGGAAAGCTCCACTGCATTTATTTATTTATTCTTTTTACACATTTTCATCGTTCAAGTGTTCTTACAATAACGTAACGCAAGCTCTAAAGAAGCCTCTGTTACTCAGCCAATCAGAAGGTCGGTTCCTCCTCACTGTCCGAAAAGGAGGATCACGGACGTTTCTGATTGGGCCAGGTGGTGTTACAGGCAGCCGGAGCCTAATTTAGTAGGCTGGAAAAGGCAGTGACTGAGTGGAGCAGTGTCATGATCATGACTGTGGCTCGGCCGTCACGGGGTTCTCAAGCAATGTTCGCGGGATTTTTCCACATTTTTCGGAGGTCGTTGTGGAAAAGGTAGGTTTTGTTGTGGTTTGGGTTCGTCCATTGAGCTATGTAGGTCGCTGGTTTAAGTCTAGAATAATAATAAAGATGCGAAGCTTTGAAACCATCGAGTTGAAAGTTGCCCAGAGAAGTGGTTTAATGGCCGACAATTTCCAGTAGGGGAAACTGGACTGAATTCCAGGTACATTAGGTCAGTGATTTATGGAATAATGTTTCTTGGAAGAGGGAGATCAGAGTGACCAGGCAGTAGGATGAAAGCTTTGGGTTTTAATTTATATCTTTACAGGACTCATGGGTCCTCGTTTAGTGCAACAACAATTAACTATAATGAGATATCAGTTGGTGGTATGTTTGGTGTTATTCCCCTGTGTTCAATGTAATGGAGGCATGTAATCCTTGCGTTCCCGACAGTCTGGTCTCGAGTGATGGAAACTGATTCCGTTTTCCCGACTGTCGTTGAAATAGAGATTAAAATGTTCACCGTATGCAGACGGCAGGATAAATGATAATATCATAATGGGTGTTCCTAACGTCTCTTGTCTGCAGTGTCGAAAGGGTTTTGGGTGTCATATCTGACACTTTGAAGTCGCTTAATCTTCTCCGGGAGAAGCCTTCACAGAAGGTTGGGGGGGGGGGGGGGGGTGGCAGGCGGTGCCCTTGTGATATAGATCTTCCAGGCATATTGTCATTCTCGAGAGGGAGAATACAGGGTATTCTTGAAGCTTGTCATGCTGGGTATACTTGTATTCTTGGTATTCTTGATTGAAGGGATAATATATTCTTGTTTCGATAACACTCATTTGACATAAAAGTAAAAAAAAAAAACGTGATACAGTATATTACACAATCCACGAAATAGCTACAGTTTTATTCTGTAATCAAAAGCCAGTGCCAAAGTACCTGTAATGTGTTATAAACAAATATCGCAATAATGTTTGCGTGTGGACACAGAGTAGCCTCCCTCCTCCCTCCCCCTGAATTCTGTCTATACCTGTATTCTTCTGTCGCTTTGAGGTGCAACAGTGTTATTCAGGTCCTGTGGATAGAGAAGTCATTGGCTGAAGACCTTGTTGAACCAAAACCAGTCTTTACACTTCTGGCAGAGGGTCCCCCCGAGCGCTCAGCATTTGGACAGAATATATTATATTGATTTTCCTCCTTCCACCACTTGACGCTCAAAGTTAATCTTATTGGTGCCAAAATCATCATCCAATTGGCGTCAAAATTATCATTCACTTGGTGTCAAAATAAGCATTCAATTGGCGTCAAAATTAGCATTCAGTTGGTGTCACAATTATCATTCAATTGGTGTCAAAATTATCATTCAATTTGTGTCAAAATTATCATCCAATTGGCGTCAAATTTATCATTCAATTTGTGTCAAAATCATAATTCAGTTGCTGTCAAAATTATCATCCAATTGGCGTCAAAATTATCATTCAATTTGTGTCAAAATTATCATCCAATTGGCGTCAAAATTATCATTCAATTTGTGTCAAAATCATCATTCAATTGCTGTCAAAATTATCATCCAATTGGCGTCAAAATTGTCATTCAATTTGTGTCAAAATTATCATCCAATTGGCGTCAAATTTATCATTCAATTTGTGTCAAAATCATCATTCAATTGCTGTCAAAATTATCATCCAATTGGCGTCAAAATTATCATTCAATTTGTGTCAAAATTATCATCCAATTGGCGTCAAAATTATCATTCAATTTGTGTCAAAATCATCATTCAATTGCTGTCAAAATTATCATCCAATTGGCGTCAAAATTGTCATTCAATTTGTGTCAAAATTATCATCCAATTGGCGTCAAATTTATCATTCAATTTGTGTCAAAATCATCATTCAGTTGCTGTCAAAATTATCATCCAATTGCCGTCAAAATTATCATTCAATTTGCGTCAAAATTATCATCCAATTGGCGTCAAAATTATCATTCAATTTGTGTCAAAATCATCATTCAATTGCTGTCAAAATTATCATCCAATTGGCGTCAAAATTGTCATTCAATTTGTGTCAAAATTATCATCCAATTGGCGTCAAATTTATCATTCAATTTGTGTCAAAATCATAATTCAGTTGCTGTCAAAATTATCATCCAATTGGCGTCAAAATTATCATTCAATTTGTGTCAAAATTATCATCCAATTGGCGTCAAAATTGTCATTCAATTTGTGTCAAAATTATCATCCAATTGGCGTCAAAATTATCATTCAAATTGTGTCAAAATCATCATTCAGTTGTTGTCAAAATTATCATTCAATTGGTGTCAAAATTATCATTCAGTTGTTGTCTTTAATGGACCCCGTCAGACATATTAAGATCCAAATGGGCTCTCTCTCTCTCTCTCTCTCTCTCTCTCTCTCTCTCTCTCTCTCTCTCTCTCTCTCTCTCTCTCTCTCTCACAGGCTTTGGACACGCTGTTGGCGATACAGTTCAACTTTCCTTCATAGGTTGTTCATACTGCTGTGAATCCTTCCCCTTCCCTCTGTCTGTATCGTCCACAGACCAGCCCAGACGTTTGTGCCTATACAGTTGGCAAATTCTTTTCATTGCCCCTTTAGTTATCGTCCATAGCAGTGGATATCAACCAGACGGTCTCTTAAATAAGAGAGCTTCATCAGATTTCATGGCACGTTTGATTTTTCCATTAATTCTCTCACTGGTGTGATAGTTTGTGGTAACTGATAGCTTCGACTAAGCTGTCGCACTGGAAAGGCTGCTGTCATGTCCATGAGTGTATTGTTTGCTGTAGTTCTGTCCTTGTCCTGGAGTTCGTTGATGCTAATTTAATCAACATTTACTGTACTAAGGCTATTTTCACAGGTACATCCCAGGAATTAAAGCATATATTGAATACATTTACTTTGTTGAACGTGATCAGAGCAACTCCTGTTGTTTATGTTGGCACCAGTTGCTAATTCATTCGTAATCATCATCTGCTTTCCGGTTACTGAAGTCTGGGCTGTTGTTGTTGTTGCCTGGTGCTCTGTTGTTGTGGCTGAGTGATGACGATGATGGCAGTTTCTCGGTTGAAATAATGAAGTCAGGTATTCCTTTGGCGGCAAGTTTGGTCAAATATGAGCAGTTCGCGAATTGTGAAGCTGTTATATCATCGCCTTACTAATTGCACATAACGTGTTTTGTAGAGAACGGTCGAAGACCCGTCAAGGTCATTTTTAATTTTCGCCTTAATTGGTTAATGGTGTCCTGAAAAATCATCTATATCCTTTTTCCAGTCACAGATGTTGACAGAGCAAGGAACTTCTTGGGTTCATCATTGTTACAGTAGTAGGGTGTCTCAGTCCAGTTTCTGTTATTCATTAACGCCTGTATTATGTGTAGTGTGGGCGTGGGGGTGTGTGTGTGTGTGGGTGGGGGGTTTCCGTTCCTGCTGCAGGTGTCATGTTTAGTCTCAGTCTTATATTCCTTGATCTTTGGGTCGATTTTATTTCCACCCTTCCTTCCGCTCTTCTGATTTGTTTTTTGTCTTAACAATGGGTGGAACGTGGACTGAAATAGAACTGGTAATGTTAGGCTACTGATCATTTTGTATAGCCCAGTCAAAGTGCTATCTATTCAGGTTTGATCAAAAGGTGTTCAGAGTTCGTTCACGAGACCAGCTTCCATATCTGTATCATTGACAAAATACGCCTGAGACAAAGGACTCGTCCAGTCTTCGGAGTCACGGGGAGTGAGGAGGAGGAGGAGGAGGAGGAGGAGGAGGAGGAGGAGGAGGAGGTCTCCAGCATTCTGATCATATTAAATTTAGCATAAAAAGAGAGAGGGGGGTTGCGGCGGGGGTGGGGGGCCGACTGCCTTTGGCTGCCAAGCAAGGGAAAGACCTGAAGGAATGTTCAGGATTCACGTACCGAGTGAGTCTCATCAGTGACGTCGGTTTGTTATTGGAACTTGGGATGTTGTCCACAGTTTCATTTCATTCCATCAAGTAGTCGAAATAAACGCTGCTAAATCTTGACGCACTGGATTTGAAAAATGCGTCATGAAGGCTTTTTAAGAAAGAACGAGAACACTGCTTCCCATTCTTATAGAATGGGTAGATCGCGTTTGATATCAGGAACTGGTAACAGAATAATTAAATAGTTGCGCTTGGCGTTAATGAGTGATACTGAAACATGGTACAAGATGCCACTCATGCTTTATGAATTATTATTATTATTATTATTATTATTATTATTATTATTATTATTATTATTATTCAGAAAATGAAAGCTATTCATATGGAACAAGAAGCCTACCAAAGGGGCCACTGACATGCAATTCAGGCTTCCAAAGAATATGAAGGTGTCCATCAGAGAGAGAAGTAAGGGGAGGTGAAGGGAAAGACAGAAAGAGAGAATGTTGTCATTGGCTCAAAGCTTCTAGAACTTGAGGAATTCCCCGATACAATTCCTTCGAAGTTTTAGGCTTCTCTTTATATAGTGGTTTGTATCAAACATTTCTCCCAAATAAGTAATTCATGTAGATAATTTTTTTTTTTTGGGCGGACGAGGTTTCACTTCAAGGGATCGCCCTTTTCGATTCAAGTTTCAGTGCATCCACGAAAACAATTCGATGCAACTCATGGTCACTGATAAACTCAGTCAAGTCATTACTAAAAAAAAAAAAAAAAATTAGTAGATTTTATTACTGACGCTAAATCCAAAAAGCTTCATAGATCAGCAAACCGAATCATCTCTCAGCTGAGAACTGAGAAGCGTCTGGAGTAGACATTGTCGTCAGCCAGCTCTTAGGAACCATTTGGCCGAGCGTCTTAATCTAGTCATTTTTTCATTTCGTAAAATAGCATAGCGAAATAAATATGGAACTTAAATAGAGCCTTAGAAACTTAAATTTGCGAAGTGAACGCAGTAAGTCAAGTTTTCGTTGACACATTAGTGAAAGTCCTCCTGGGCCTCTGGAGGCTCATAGGGCAGGTGCTGATCTCCTGTTTCTTAGGCCGACAGCCACTGGGCGACAGATCCCATTAGAATCCTGCAATTATTAAGAACAAAAAAAAAAAAGATAAATGACTAAATAAGAGTTTCATTTTTGTCAAAGGCGCTGGATACTTCAATGATATCAAGTTCGATTTAGTTGCAAGAGACAAATGTTGTATAAGCGCCGCATGAGCGCCTTTATGCAAA
Organism: Macrobrachium rosenbergii; assembly: GCA_039081455.1. Lineage (NCBI taxonomy): Eukaryota > Metazoa > Arthropoda > Malacostraca > Decapoda > Palaemonidae > Macrobrachium > Macrobrachium rosenbergii. The sequence goes on from JANJGK010000010.1 coordinate 33,880,257, forward strand.
CACACAAGTGCAACAATTTTGATGACCAATGCCGTCAAAGTCTGAAATGATCAGCTTTAGTGTTTAAATTGTTTGTGTGGAAAAGGACTGGGTTCTGTCAAATGGGCTTTATAGATAGATAGACAGATGTGCTCAAACGACTTCTTCAGTTGAGTTGAGACGAAAACGATGCAGGAGGAGGAACAACAAATTGGGCATCAAAATGAGTGAAGGGACCTCCTGCCGTTAAGAATACAGTATTAACCAACACCACGTTAAGTCTGGGCACCAATACACGACTGAACTCTGTAAGTAATGCCTACAGTGCACCGCGTGAGGTGCACTGACGGCATTACTTAATAAGGTTCTTTGCAGCGTCCCTTCGACCTCTAGCTGCAACCTCTTTCCCTCCATTTACTGTACCTTCATTCATATTCACTTCCTTCCGTCTGACTGTCCACCCTCTCTAACAATTGATTCACAGTGCTTCTTCAACTGCGAGAGCCTCCTCAAAACTTTCAAAACTCTCTGTCAGTTTCCCTTTCAGTGCTGAAGGACCCCATAGGTCCCAGTGCTTGGCCTTCGGCCTAAATTCTATATTGCATTCCATTCGAATCAAGAGCAGATGTGAGTGCACAAATATCTGCGTCCCATGAAAAAATCCCACAGATCTTTTGTGCTCTAAACACTGACTGACTGACTCTACTGAAGGTTGTTGTGTGGAGTTATTACTATGTGAAAGCACGACCCTCAAGAGAGGAAGAGATGAATAAAGTTGACACAGGACTGAAGAAGTCTCAACTCTTTAACAGAATGTCATCTTAAATATTTACACAGTGACAGAGAGGGTCAGGAAGGAACACTGTTGTGAACCCAGCTCCATTCAAGGTCTGACTCGGATTCCATACTGCATATTAGGTCTGTCGTTCTGAGGATATTTTGTGTAGATATTTATCCTGTACCTTTGGTTTGTTGACAAAACCTGTTTATGAGAGTAAGGTGGGTCAAGCGCTTTCATGTCAAGTGCACTGAAAAGGACATCAACTGGTTTCTGAAGGTCATTAATGGTGTTCCTTGTGAAGGCGTCCTTCCTTCCTTCCTTCCTTCCTTCCTTCCTTCCTTCCTTCCTTGGCCTGATCAGCCAGAGGTCTTCAGTGAGACCAGTTACTCAGAGACTCCCACTACGTCGTCCCACTATGTCGGTGTTGAGACATCATCTCATTATTATTATTATTATTATTATTATTATTATTATTATTATTATTATTATTATTATTATTATTATTATTATTATTTAGAAGATGGAAAACCCTATTCATATGGAAGAAGCAGCCCACCACAGGGGCCATCGACTTGAAATTCAACTTTCCCAAGAGTATTTAGGTGTTCATTCGAAGGGAAATGTAGACAGAGGAGATCAGTTATTAGGAAAAGAGATCAATTAACAAATAAATAAATAAATGGAAATGTAAGTAAATGATTTAAATCCCATCTACCTGCTCTCCCTCAGTATATATCCACCATATTGGCTGAAGGGTAAATAAACCATATTATTACCTTCAGCCTCACTCCCTTTGTTACTCAGCGATCGAAGGTAAATTGAGTAAGTATTCCTCTTCCTCCTCCTCCTCCTCCTCCTCCTCCTCCTCCTCCTCCCTTTGTGATGGTGAGATTGAATCGAGTGAATCCAAAGTCTTTGCTGTGATTTGAAGTTTGTTCTGGTGGCTGATATTATTAAGGAATCGTCATCTTTATTCTGTGGCAGTTTAACATGACAGCACTGCGAATGTTGGTGCCATTTCAATTTTTAGTTTTCTGAAAAGAAACTACAGTACTGTGCTGGCTTTGTCTGTCCGTCCGCACGTTTCTGTCCGGTCTCAGATCTTCAAAACTACTGAGGAGGAGGAGGAGGAGGAGGAGGCTAGAGGGCTGCAAATTGGTATGTTGGTCATCCACCCTCCTCCAATCATCAAACAGACCAAATTGCAGACCTCTAGCCTCCTCCTCCTCCTCCTCAGTAGTTTTCATTTTATGTCAAAGTTAGCCATAATCGTGCTTCTCGCAGCGATATAGGATAGGCCACCACCGAGCTGTGGTTAAAGTTTCATGGGCTGTGGCTCATACAGCATTAAACAGAGACCACCGAAGATAGATACGATGCCATTCCCTTTTTCCTCATCCTTTTACTGTACCTCCTTTCATTTTCTTTCTTCCATCTTACTTTCCTTCTCCCTCTCCCGACAATTGTTCCATAGTGGTGCTTCTTCTTCTTCTTCTTCTTCTTCTTCTTCTTCTTCTTCTTCTTCTTCTTCTTCTTCTTCTTCTTCTTCAGCTGCTCTGAGGGTTACCTCCTCCTCCTCCTCCTGTTACTTCACCTTTCAAACCTTTTACTGTCAATTTCCGTTTCAGCGCTGAGTGACCTCATAGGTCACAGCACTTGGCCTCTGGCCTAAATTCTATGGTCTCTCTCATTTCCTTTTCCTTTTCCGTCTTCATTTTGTTAAGACTGAAACTCTACTCTCTCTCTCTCTCTCTCCGACTAAGGCATCGTTTCCTTCCCAGACCCTTTTATTCTACTCACTGGAACTCTCTCGCTGCAGCAACACTTTCTCTTCCTGTCTGACTGACTGACTGACTGACTGACTGACTGACTGACTGACTGACTGACAGCCTCTTTGTTTTCTGTCTTGTTTCCTCTTACTCCTCTACTTGTCTGAGCTGTAAGCCAACACACGCAAGCAGGCAGGTCAAGAGGCTCTTCGAAATAGTGTGTTTTTTATGAGCAGAGTGAGTTCTGCTTTGCCTGGAATCATTACACATTACTATGAATACCTGAAGATTATTGTGAAGTGGATTGGTAAAGGGTGTACTGTGTCATTGTTGCATAAACTGTGAGTGAAAACTTCCAGTTTTTGGGTGTCCAGAATTTTGCTCAGCCATTGTACTTGCGCATGCGCAGTTGAAACAATAAGTGACATTACTATAGGTTACAGGTGAGGTGTCCTATCTTTCGTTATTTGTCATGGCTAGACAGCTGTCTGAGTTACGTAAGATGCCGAGACATCAATTGAATAAGGTAAACAAAGAGGATTTAATTGACAGCATCTTAACTGCGAGAGAAAATGATCAGGGATTGTCAGGCATTGTGGAGAAGCTCGATGACGTCATGAAGGAACTGGATTCTTTAAAGACCCTTGTGGTTTCCCCTGAAAGTGTTATAAACAAGAAAATAGCAGCTCTCGAGTCTAAAGTGGAAAAACAACAGGATATCATCGTCAAACAGCAGCTGTTCCTAGAGGCCTTGGACCGTAAGGAAAGAGAGTGTAATCTAATAATTTTGGGGATTCCAGATTATGAGGAAGAGTTTGATGGAGCAACATCTGATAATGTTAAGCTTCAAAAAATCTGCACTCGGATTGGGGTAGGATATGTAACCGCTACGTGTCGCAGGTTAGGACAAAGTAACCCACAGAGGCGCCGTCCCTTACTAGTGACCTTGAGTGACAAAAACTTGCGGCCGAATATCTTGGATTGTGCCAAGAACCTCAAAACTGCTGGTGACCCCTACAAGAAGATTTTTATCAAGAAGGATGTTCATCCGGCTGTTAGGAAGGAATGGGAGAGGCTGCGTCGTGTCGAGAAGATAGAAAAGGAGCGTCCTGAAAACGCTGGATACTTGAATGATATCAAGTTCGATTTAGTTGCAAGAGACAAAATGTTGTATAAGCGCCGCATGAGCGCCTTTATGCAAACACACAAGTGCAACAATTTTGATGACCAATGCCGTCAAAGTCTGAAATGATCAGCTTTAGTGTTTAAATTGTTTGTGTGGAAAAGGACTGGGTTCTGTCAAATGGGCTTTATAGATAGATAGACAGATGTGCTCAAACGACTTCTTCAGTTGAGTTGAGACGAAAACGATGCAGGAGGAGGAACAACAAATTGGGCATCAAAATGAGTGAAGGGACCTCCTGCCGTTAAGAATACAGTATTAACCAACACCACGTTAAGTCTGGGCACCAATACACGACTGAACTCTGTAAGTAATGCCTACAGTGCACCGCGTGAGGTGCACTGACGGCATTACTTAATAAGGTTCTTTGCAGCGTCCCTTCGACCTCTAGCTGCAACCTCTTTCCCTCCATTTACTGTACCTTCATTCATATTCACTTCCTTCCGTCTGACTGTCCACCCTCTCTAACAATTGATTCACAGTGCTTCTTCAACTGCGAGAGCCTCCTCAAAACTTTCAAAACTCTCTGTCAGTTTCCCTTTCAGTGCTGAAGGACCCCATAGGTCCCAGTGCTTGGCCTTCGGCCTAAATTCTATATTGCATTCCATTCGAATCAAGAGCAGATGTGAGTGCACAAATATCTGCGTCCCATGAAAAAATCCCACAGATCTTTTGTGCTCTAAACACTGACTGACTGACTCTACTGAAGGTTGTTGTGTGGAGTTATTACTATGTGAAAGCACGACCCTCAAGAGAGGAAGAGATGAATAAAGTTGACACAGGACTGAAGAAGTCTCAACTCTTTAACAGAATGTCATCTTAAATATTTACACAGTGACAGAGAGGGTCAGGAAGGAACACTGTTGTGAACCCAGCTCCATTCAAGGTCTGACTCGGATTCCATACTGCATATTAGGTCTGTCGTTCTGAGGATATTTTGTGTAGATATTTATCCTGTACCTTTGGTTTGTTGACAAAACCTGTTTATGAGAGTAAGGTGGGTCAAGCGCTTTCATGTCAAGTGCACTGAAAAGGACATCAACTGGTTTCTGAAGGTCATTAATGGTGTTCCTTGTGAAGGCGTCCTTCCTTCCTTCCTTCCTTCCTTCCTTCCTTCCTTCCTTCCTTGGCCTGATCAGCCAGAGGTCTTCAGTGAGACCAGTTACTCAGAGACTCCCACTACGTCGTCCCACTATGTCGGTGTTGAGACATCATCTCATTATTATTATTATTATTATTATTATTATTATTATTATTATTATTATTATTATTATTCATTATTATTATTATTATTATTATTATTATTATTATTATTATTATTATTATTATTTAGAAGATGGAAAACCCTATTCATATGGAAGAAGCAGCCCACCACAGGGGCCATCGACTTGAAATTCAACTTTCCCAAGAGTATTTAGGTGTTCATTCGAAGGGAAATGTAGACAGAGGAGATCAGTTATTAGGAAAAGAGATCAATTAACAAATAAATAAATAAATGGAAATGTAAGTAAATGATTTAAATCCCATCTACCTGCTCTCCCTCAGTATATATCCACCATATTGTCTGAAGGGTAAATAAACCATATTATTACCTTCAGCCTCACTCCCTTTGTTACTCAGCGATCGAAGGTAAATTGAGTAAGTATTCCTCCTCCTCCTCCTCCTCCTCCTCCTCCTCCTCCTCCTCCTCCTCCTCCCTTTGTGATGGTGAGATTGAATCGAGTGAATCCAAAGTCTTTGCTGTGATTTGAAGTTTGTTCTGGTGGCTGATATTATTAAGGAATCGTCATCTTTATTCTGTGGCAGTTTAACATGACAGCACTGCGAATGTTGGTGCCATTTCAATTTTTAGTTTTCTGAAAAGAAACTACAGTACTGTGCTGGCTTTGTCTGTCCGTCCGCACGTTTCTGTCCGGTCTCAGATCTTCAAAACTACTGAGGAGGAGGAGGAGGAGGAGGAGGCTAGAGGGCTGCAAATTGGTATGTTGGTCATCCACCCTCCTCCAATCATCAAACAGACCAAATTGCAGACCTCTAGCCTCCTCCTCCTCCTCCTCAGTAGTTTTCATTTTATGTCAAAGTTAGCCATAATCGTGCTTCTCGCAGCGATATAGGATAGGCCACCACCGAGCTGTGGTTAAAGTTTCATGGGCTGTGGCTCATACAGCATTAAACAGAGACCACCGAAGATAGATACGATGCCATTCCCTTTTTCCTCATCCTTTTACTGTACCTCCTTTCATTTTCTTTCTTCCATCTTACTTTCCTTCTCCCTCTCCCGACAATTGTTCCATAGTGGTGCTTCTTCTTCTTCTTCTTCTTCTTCTTCTTCTTCTTCTTCTTCTTCTTCTTCTTCTTCTTCTTCTTCTTCTTCTTCTTCTTCAGCTGCTCTGAGGGTTACCTCCTCCTCCTCCTCCTGTTACTTCACCTTTCAAACCTTTTACTGTCAATTTCCGTTTCAGCGCTGAGTGACCTCATAGGTCACAGCACTTGGCCTCTGGCCTAAATTCTATGGTCTCTCTCATTTCCTTTTCCTTTTCCGTCTTCATTTTGTTAAGACTGAAACTCTACTCTCTCTCTCTCTCTCTCCGACTAAGGCATCGTTTCCTTCCCAGACCCTTTTATTCTACTCACTGGAACTCTCTCGCTGCAGCAACACTTTCTCTTCCTGTCTGACTGACTGACTGACTGACTGACTGACTGACTGACTGACTGACTGACTGACTGACAGCCTCTTTGTTTTCTGTCTCGTTTCCTCTTACTCCTCTACTTGTCTGAGCTGTAAGCCAACACACGCAAGCAGGCAGGTCAAGAGGCTCTTCGAAATAGTGTGTTTTTTATGAGCAGAGTGAGTTCTGCTTTGCCTGGAATCATTACACATTACTATGAATACCTGAAGATTATTGTGAAGTGGATTGGTAAAGGGTGTACTGTGTCATTGTTGCATAAACTGTGAGTGAAAACTTCCAGTTTTTGGGTGTCCAGAATTTTGCTCAGCCATTGTACTTGCGCATGCGCAGTTGAAACAATAAGTGACATTACTATAGGTTACAGGTGAGGTGTCCTATCTTTCGTTATTTGTCATGGCTAGACAGCTGTCTGAGTTACGTAAGATGCCGAGACATCAATTGAATAAGGTAAACAAAGAGGATTTAATTGACAGCATCTTAACTGCGAGAGAAAATGATCAGGGATTGTCAGGCATTGTGGAGAAGCTCGATGACGTCATGAAGGAACTGGATTCTTTAAAGACCCTTGTGGTTTCCCCTGAAAGTGTTATAAACAAGAAAATAGCAGCTCTCGAGTCTAAAGTGGAAAAACAACAGGATATCATCGTCAAACAGCAGCTGTTCCTAGAGGCCTTGGACCGTAAGGAAAGAGAGTGTAATCTAATAATTTTGGGGATTCCAGATTATGAGGAAGAGTTTGATGGAGCAACATCTGATAATGTTAAGCTTCAAAAAATCTGCACTCGGATTGGGGTAGGATATGTAACCGCTACGTGTCGCAGGTTAGGACAAAGTAACCCACAGAGGCGCCGTCCCTTACTAGTGACCTTGAGTGACAAAAACTTGCGGCCGAATATCTTGGATTGTGCCAAGAACCTCAAAACTGCTGGTGACCCCTACAAGAAGATTTTTATCAAGAAGGATGTTCATCCGGCTGTTAGGAAGGAATGGGAGAGGCTGCGTCGTGTCGAGAAGATAGAAAAGGAGCGTCCTGAAAACGCTGGATGTACTGTGCGCTTAGATACTCGCGAGAGGAAAGTTTATAGAGACAATGTAGTTATTGATAGTTGGCATCTTCAGGGTTTTTAAATTATCCACAGCGAACAGGGGATTTTAAAGTTGTATCGTGGGATATCAACGGCATATTTACTAAACTGGAGAAGAATTGTGTCATGCAGTTATTGTATAATTATGATGTGATATGTCTGAGGTGAAAACAAGTTTATCTGTATCATTACCTGGATATGCGATGTATCGTAGTAATTTAATAGGTTCTGGTAATCGAGGCGGAACGGTAGTTTTTGTAAGGAATAGTTTATCCCATTTGATACTTAATGTTGATGTAAGTATTGGAGATCAAGTATGGATTCAGTTTGGAAGCGCTGAGGGTATTCTGTTTGGGTTTTGTTATATTCCGCCAAGTGATTCTCCGTATTATTCTCATTCTTCTTTTGCTTCAATCCAGGAAAAAATATATTCAAACCACGTGAGTGGGTATGTATTAATGGGTGATATGAATTGCAGATTTGGGAAGACATTAAGGTATTTACTTAATGATTGTGAAGATAATACGCTTTCCTATCCTGTTATTAGTGACGATATTGGTCATGCTAATGATAATGCAGATATACTCACTGCTATTTGTAAAGATAATGGTCTGTTAGTGTTAAATAATCTAAGAACACCGAGTAAGCATTTTACTAGCAACAAAACTTACAGGAAAGGTGGAGTTTGGATTTCTGAAATAGATACGTGTAGTGTCACGGAATATACTTGAAAATATGAGAAATTTTTATGTTTGTCATCGAGATGATCTTCCATCGGACCATGCGCCAATAGCATTAACAGTAGCTGGTGTTGATATAAATGTCGATAATATTTTGTTAAGAGCAGCGTCACTTGGAGGCCATTCAATTGAGTTGAGCGGGACTGCCGGTCGCACGTTTATCAAGAAACCTGTTAGGTTTTGTAACATAGATAAGCAGAAATTTATTCGTGATATTACTCCAACTGATATAATAGATTGTAGTGATATAAATATCTTTGCTGAGAGTGTTTCCTCTTCGTTGTATGATTGCGCAAGGGGGAGTTTGTCCCTTGAAACAGCTGGGGGCGTTTTGGATGATTTGGGCCGATGGGAGCGGCTGCTGAGCGACAAGGATGACTCAAGAGTTTGGAGGGCGATTGACTGGAAGGGTAATTTTGAATATGGCTGCGACGATGTTTGTCGTCCGACTGATGAGGAGTTTAAGCATCACTTGGAGAGTATTTATAATCCTCGAAATGTTCTTGATTTATATGAAATTGGTAACACAGATGTTACTATACCTGTTTTAGATGGTTGCATAACTCCTCACGAAGTAGGAGTTCAGATCAAGAATTTGAATCCTAATAAAGCATGTGGACCGGATGGTCTACCTCCAGCCAGGTACGCTTTCATTGTTACCAGCTGAGTGGGTGTTATGTCTAGTGTCCCTCTTTAATAGAGTATATATTTGTTTCTGGCCTGTAGCCTACCCATTGTCCTGGGTTACAGCTAAAATGTTTGTCATTTTTAAGAAGGGAAATAGAGCCGACCCTAATAATTATCGGGCATAAGTGTCACCAACGCCATTGCCAAGTTGTATGATATGGTTTTATATAACAGATTATACCAATGGTTTAAGCCATATAGGGAGCAAGCAGGTGCACAGAAGAAACGTGGTTGCATGGAGCATATAGTTGCACTACGGTTGATTATAGACATAGCTAAAAGAAAGAGAGTCAAATTATACGTCACTTTCATAGATTTTTCTAAAGCATATGACCTAGTGCCTAGGTATAAGTTGTTTTGTGTTTTGAAACGGTTGGGTTGTGGTGCAGTAATGCTTGCATCATTGATTGCAATGTACAGTGTTACCGAAAGTATTGTTGGCTCAGCAGTAATATCATCTACCGTAGGTGTAAGGCAAGGACTGGCCACTTCATGCTTTTATTTCTCTTTATTATCTATGTGAATGACCTGATAAGAAATGTTAAGGAAGAGTGTCACCCACATGGATTTCTCGGATGGTTACATATTTTGATGCTAATGGATGATACTGTTTTGATAGCAACGTCAAGAGAGACTATGATTAAGAAATTGAAAATTGTACATAAATATTGTGATGAATACGGTATGAAGATTAATGTAGGAAAAACGAAATTCTTTGTAATAAATGGTAATGTTGATGATAAACGATCAATATGTATTGAAGGCATGGTTATCGATCATTGTAACAATTACCTCTATCTCGGGTCACAATTTTCATCTGATGGATCGGTGAGCACAGCTGTGAAGGAGCATGCGAAGGCCAAGTTATGTCATGTGCTGAAATTTGTGTCATTTGTTAGGAAACACAATGATGTGCCCTTTGTTGTTAAGCGTCGTTTATTTGATGCTGCTCTCATGTCCACGATCTTATATGGATGCGAGTCATGGCTGGGAGCTGATCTTAAACCAGTGGTTAAATTGTATAATTGGGCAATGAAAGAATTGCTGGGTGTGAGAAAAACCACACCCAATATAGTAAGTTATGCTGAATTGGGCTATCCATCTTTACCTGATCTTGTTAAACATAGACAACATAAGTTCTTCAACAAAATGTGGAAAGAAAGAAATACACTTCATGATGATCCTTTCATTCATGTGGTAAAAACGGTTGTAGCTCTTAATAGCCCTACTGGTAAGCTGGTACAAGATATGATCCGTACTGAAGTAGAAGACGAACCCTTGTTAGTTAATAAGGTTCATGAATTAACTGATAATTCTGATGCCTCTAGATGTAGAATATATAAAGATTTGAACCCTACGTTTGAAGTGCCACAGTATCTATAGGGGGAGGCATGTCATCAATGATCTGCATAGGATGTCTTTCACGCGCTTCCGTCTGTCTGCTCACAACTTGGCAATTGAAACAGGTCGCTGGAACAGGAGGGGGCGTGGCCGTCTTCCTGTAGAAGAACGTCTGTGCGAATGCGGCCTAGTTCAGACTGAGAGACACGTCATAGAACAATGTCCAAAAACTCACCAGTTAAGGAACCTTTATGGAATGCAGTCTATAAATGAGTTGTTTTCCAGATGTGATAATGCTGTAATGTGTAGAATAATTTATGAAGTCTTGAATTTATATGGTTGAAACTATTGTTGTGTTGTGCTTAAACGTAATATAGTACTGGAGTTGGACTACAGTAATTTATGTTTGTCAGTTTTCCTTTGTTTTGTTTTTTTCATAATGTTAAGACATTATTTGTTTTATGTATTGTATCATCTAATTATCTTATTATTGTATTCTGTACGCTGTGGTCAATAAACTTATCTATCTATCTATCTATACAGTACATATGTATATATATATACAGTATATATATATATATATATATATATATATATTATATATATATATATATATATATATATATATATATATATACAGTATATAGAAAGAGAGAGAGAGAGAGAGAGAGAGAGAGAGAGAGAGAGAGAGAGAGAGAGAGAGAGAGAGAGAGAGAGAGAGAGAGAGGGAGAGAACTGACAACTGACTGCACTTCAGTTTGCGAAATCATTATGACCGATCTTTCACTTAATTATTTTCCGCTCCTTCCTCCTCTTTCCGCGCTGGGCACTGTATGTGCTTCCAGCTTATCATGATACTTTCCAAAACACCTTTTTACTAAGGTACTTATTAAAAGGATCATGCGTTCCTTAATTTTCATGAATTTTCTGTCTGTCTGTCTGTCTGTCACACACACACACACACACACACTCACGCACATATAAGTTCCTCATTGGATGGGTTGGCATCGTTCTCGGCTAGCACTCTGCTGGGCTCGCGTTCGATTCTACGACCAGCCAATGAAGAATTAGAGAAATTTATTTCTGGTGATAGAAATTCATTTCTCGTTACAATGTGGTTCGGATTCCACAATAAGCTGTAGGTCCCGTTGTTAGGTAACCAATTGGTTCTTAGCCACGTAAAATAAATCTAATCCTTCGGGCCAGCCCTCTCTAGGAGAGCTGTTAATCAGCTCAGTGGTCTGGTTAAACTAAGGTATACTTAACTTTATAATTATAAGATGAATATAAACTTAACACACACGCATATAGCAAATAGTTGGATGACATGTCCTTTCAAGATTTTTTTTATTTGAGCCTCTAGTTAGTCCTATTGCATTAAAAACCAACGATATTTCCAAATAAAAGAGGAGGATAAATATTAAGCATCTAAATCAGTAATTTGCATACATCATAAAATCTGCATTATGGCGGAAGTTTACACATCAGTGATTAAATAAATGAAAATGCTCTAAATCGTAGGTTTATCACTGCTTCTACTCAAATACAGAGCTTTTCATACTCGCACAAACAATAATATATGTATATGTATATGTATATGTATATGTATATATATATATATATATATATATATATATATATATATATATATATATATATATATATATATATATATATATATATATATATATAAACTTTATCACTTACGCAATTGTTCTGTGCATTAATACGATTAATAATAGGACCTCATCTAAACAGGATGGTATCTAGAGGAGATATTTATTCAAGTAAAGTTACAAGCTTTCCAGGACTAACAGTCTTCGTCGTCTGGTAGCCAAAGAATGACCGGACACGTGGTCCAGCTGTATTTTTATGCATATGGGGGAGGGAATTGAAGCCCTTGTTATTCCAGTTTTGTGTGCTGGTTTTCTTAAAACCTTTAATTATCTTCCATCTCTTGTGTAGCCCCGCCCTCGTGGCCTTGGCCCATATACGATTTTCATTTAGAGTCTCTTCTTCACTTTCTTTAGGGGTAATGTACGTGCGGCTTCCACAATTCACTGGCAAATCCTCAAACATCTTCAGTGCTTTTTCAGTCTTCAAGGAGGGATAAACAAAGCTGCGACAATGCTGCTGCATTCATTTATTCCCAGACCGACAGCTGTTTCGACCTTCCAAGGTCTTCTTCAAGGCTACTCCTGATTCACAATGGAACTTCAGTCTCACATAGCAGCGTATATATTAAACGGCAGAATAAATCAACACAAATATTCAGTTAGAACTGGTTAAAAAAGTAATGCTCCTTTTTGTACACGAAGGAAAAAAGACGAAGCGTTGACTGGTTCCGTAGTAATGGAGTAACAAAATGAAATATTTTCTATAGGAACCTCTTGGGATCTACATGGATACAGCCAACAAATGAAAATAATATTATGTTAATTCCAAGTCCTTATACTCTTGACCTCATTCTCCACAAGATGTTCGGAGGAGATTTAAAAGAGAAATTTGAAACGATCAGCAATTCTTGCTGATGTCCTCAGCCTCTTCTTGTTTAATCCAATACCTAGGTTAGCACAGGTCAATAGTTCATGAAGTGAAGATCAACTTTAGACGGTACGCAAACCTTCATAATATTTAAATGGTTTTATACGCCTCAGTCAGCGCAATTCTTCTTTGCAATTTTATTTTTTGCATATATATATATATATATATATATATATATATATATATATATATATATATATATATATATATATATATATGCACATGCACAATGGGGTACATGGCACGAGGAAAGTGAAACAAAGGAATTCAAGATGTTCCGCTTTTACTCTAAGACGAACTATAAGCAATATATATATATATATATATATATATATATATATATATATATATATATATATATATATATATATATATATATATGTACTGTATGATTATATATATTACAACATGACATAGTTTGACTGAAAACAACTAAGATTGCAGGTGTATAAATAACTGAACGTACATAAAAAGTATTCATAAAGTCTGAGGTGAACTTCAAATCATGAACAGCTAACCTGCGTTAACTCAAGTACTGGAATTACAAGAAGAGGCTAAGGAAATTAACCAGAATTACTGAGTCTCGTGTTTCTCTTTATAAACCTCCGAACTTTTTGTGCAGAAGGGGTTTAAGAGAATAAAGAACTGGAATTAGATTAATTATATTTTTATTTGTTGTTTGTATTAATATAGATTTTTAGAGGTTTATAGAGGAAATATTATTACATATTTCTTTTACATTATTACGGGACCAATTAATTCTAGGCGATTTTTCACTTACATGCACAAATGAAGAATTTTTTCAAACTGAATATCTATGTTGATTTATTCTGACATTTAAGTTATAAACATACATATATTTATATGAATTTATGTTTATAACTTAAATGTCAGAATAAATCAACACAGATATTCACTTACGAAAAATGGAGCCTTTGTGCACGTAAGTGAAAAATGGAAAAATGGCACAGAACTGATTGGTCCCCTAATAATATGAACACAATATATAATAATATTTCCACTTTAAACCTCTTTGAATTAATACAGATAATAGATGGAAATAATGTTAATTTAATTTCTGCAAGAATGAATTTTTCCAAACTCTATTCATAACTAAATTTTCT
>JANJGK010000010.1:33899179-33921679 GCA_039081455.1 Macrobrachium rosenbergii
GGACGGACAGACAAAGCCGGCACAATAGCTTTCTTTTACAGAAAATTAAAAGGCTAGGATACAAGGTAAAACAAACTGGGTACAGGCGATTTGGATAAAGGGTTTTGCATAAACCTTATGACCCTTCCACTCCATACAACTGCTATTCCATGGAGAAACCGAGTCCAGTAGACACACAAGTAAATGCAAGAAACAGATGGCCAGTCTGTTCATGGCAGGTTTTAATACGACCACTAAAACTTTCCCCTTATCTTGAGAGTAAGAGAGAGAGAGAGAGGCATCAAGTCCATTAGGATATAGGCCTGAGACATAATGGTAAATATTTTTCCCCTACTTTATGTATGAGAGAGAGAGAGAGAGAGAGAGAGAGAGAGAGAGAGAGAGAGAGAGAGAGAGAGAGAGAGAGAGAGAGAGCTAAATCACCATTCAATTCTGACAGTTATGGAAACAGGAGAGGTGTGGAATATGTTACAATGTAATTAAATCACAACACGGTTTCCATCACATTTGAATAACGCTTTTCTCAGTGTTACGTATTTTCGCAAGGATTTCGTAATGTTATGGTTCAGGTTTGTGCATTCCTTTACATTACGGAAAATTTGGCGGGGTATCACGGACTGCCCCAATCTGGCTTACATCTCGTTATCTTGATTTATGTGAGAAATACAAAGTTCTGCCAGACAGTGTGCATTTGCCGGTATGGCAGACGTATGATTTAATCACAGGATGTAGATACATCACACATTCATGTACATATATGTGTAAATGTATTGCGTAAAAACTAGAGAAATGAGGGTCAAGATTTCATCACGTGCAAAAAGAAAAAAGAACAATATGGGCATAAGTAGGAGGTATTTACAAAATAATAAAAACAAAATTCTATCTTTAAATCTAATCAGCTCTTGCATGGCACAGCATATCCCTTCAAAATACCTCATAAAAACCAGTCATCACTTTTTAATATACTGCGTATAGACAAACAAACTGACTCAGATGAGTAAGCAGCCTCATCCAACATAGCCCTTAAGCTTTCTCAAGAGGCAACTTAAGAGAAATATACAGTTACTGGCAATCTTCCTAAACTACAGAGTTCTCCGATGGCCGGCAATATATTAGTTTAAACAAGGGTAGTTGCTAAGCATATGCTACCACTTAGTTACCATATCGAATTACGAAAATAAAGGGTAAAAATTACTATTCCGAGGTATACCGTACTGATGGTTACCATGACCTTCTTCTGTGCTTGGAAGAAATCAGGTGGTTCTCTAGTTTAACAAAACAAGAAATTGTAAATCGCAAGCTGTAAGAGTACACAAGACACTTTATGCAATAAGATAAACTATCCCTAAAAGTGCGTCTTCCAATTAGAGGAAGGTAAACGGAAAAAAGAGTAAAACATATAATGTAATACCTTTATAAACTGTTTAGGGAGAAGTATTTGTGCAGAAAATAGGGGGAAAAACAACTCAACGCATGTAATCTAGTCCAAACTTGAAAAATAAGCAGTAAGAAAGAGTGCTAGTAAGGGAGGGAAGTTTCTAGCCCGAATGTAGCTATAAATCATATCTTAATCGGCAGAAGATTATGAAAGTTAGGGAAAACAAGTAGTATGATTTAATATGAAGAGAAATCCGAAATTAATCAGTACAGAGAAAGTGCAGTGCAAGAATTACTGACTGATTGGTCGTATTCAATAAGCTACAATTATGGTCACTGACTAGGCTGCTATGCCTTTGAGACAAACATCAGCATACCGGTTTTACACGATTAGTAAAGGAAGACTAAAATATCGAAAAGAAACTGGTTGAGCAAATTAATAAAAAATAAATACACAATTCAAAGTCTCGGTTTTGCATGGAATTTCAAGATTTAATACATATACATATTTAATCTTGAAATTCCATGCAAAATATATAGGAGGAAAAGGATGGAAAATAGCCATCGTAGCATCTTAAGTTAACTGGCCAAATTTTCGAGACTAAGTCTTATCATCAGGGCTGTAAAATATACAAAATTTACAAATTAAAAACAGACTCGGTAAAATGACAATTACAAAAGTTAAAATAAAAAACGCTAAAGAATCTATATTTAAAGAAGGAAAAAAGTTAAATAAAAAATAAAGAGAATTCTAAGACTAGTACCTATCTCTAGGAAGCTAAAAAACTGAGTCACATTCTCCTTGGAAGGCCGGACGTCAACTAGGCTATAAACAAAACAGTGGAGGAGGCCTGACGATCTAACGAGGGCACAAGCTGCTTAATTGTTAGAGATTCCAAAACAGAGAGAGAATAGTCCTAGGGTGCTTGGGCCACGATACGGAAATCATCATTTGTAAATAAAGTTCTACATTTATTAGTATGTTCTCTTATACTTGAGAATTCTTTGGTTTTTAAAGTACATCCCTTACGGTGTCTGACTCCGAGATGAGAATCTATCCGGACTTTGAGCAATCTTTTGGTGGCTCCCACATATCTCCCAATCTTACATTTTGGGCAAGTAAAACCAAAGACCGCATCAAAGCCGGGAGTTTATCCTTGTGGGAGAACAAGGAACCCAGGGTTTTAGATATCAATTTAATATCCAATGCCGGAAAAGTATTTTGGATTACTTTTTCATCTGTAATTTAAATGCGCTGGAATGAATAAAAGGAACAGAGGCATACATTGATAATTTGGGTACGTTAGGAATAGATCGACTTGGATGAAGTCTATTAGTCAAGAACTTTTTCACGTATTTGTGAAATAAGGATGGAGGATACGAATTGTTTTTGAAAAACTGGGATAGAAACTGAATTTCATGGTGGAAGTTCTGCCAGTTAGAAGTTATCCAACCAAGAGTAAATCCCATTGCTGACCTTTGCTATCAGTCAAGAATTCCCCCCTATTGGTATCTTGATAGTGGCCGCATCCAAGTGGCTACTGGCTTCGTACATCCGTGCATACGCTCATGCATTCTCTCTCTCTCTCTCTCTCTCTCTCTCTCTCTCTCTCTCTCTCTCTCTCTCTCTCTCTCTCTCTCTCTCTCAGGTCTACAGCGAAACAAGCATTGTCCAAAATAATTTATCTGACAATAATCTAACATAACTGGATTGCAAGAAACAAGAGATGAAATAAAATGGAATACCAATGTTCACCAAATAATCAAACATATTGCAGTCCATCATATTCAACTAATTATTCTCTCTAAATAGTTTCCCCACAATAGGTCAAAACAAGTCAAAGTCCAGTATATTCCCAATGAGTATATTTTAGCATCTTCCTCAGCGAAACATCTGAGAAAGTCAAATAAAACCCTTATTAAACAAAAGCATAAAAATAAAGATATGGGAATTCCTCCCATGTTACTTACAAAGTACACAGAATGTAGAAAATGCTTGACACAAGTGAGATATACTGTATGTTAAATGAAAAAAACAATCTACAGTTTGAGAAATCTAAAATGTTTCCTACCTCCAAACAGCAATGTTCACAATCTTAATGACAGGTCTCGAACCACAGAGTCTTCACCTAAGGCTTCTAATAATATTTGGTGTTGATCTTCGAATGACAATTTGTTTCATAAAGTTCACACCCTGGCCCTCCGCCCCCCTCCCCCCCCCCCCGAAAAAAAACACAAACACATATGAACGAATTATCTGGAACCTGGACATTTCCGACGAACACGTATACAGTTTTACTAATCAGGATGCGTGCCAGACACCAGCTAAACATTCTCTCAAGGTTCTTTCCAATGCCTTTAGCCACAGTTATTAATCAGACATATACTGTGTTTTGTAATTCATAAAATATCTGTGACCTATGAGCTTTTCACATATATATATATATATATATATATATATATATATATATATATATATATATATATATATATATATATATATATATATATATATATACATATATTTTAAAACTCTTTTAGAATTAGCAGTGCGGGACACTGCCTTCGTTTTTGATGGTAAGCTTTTTAAACAATCAGACGGTGTAGCCATGGGTTCTCCTTTGGGTCCGACATTTGCAAACATCTTCATGTCCTCCCTGGAGGGGAGCATGCTTAATGAGTGTCCTGTTAGGTTTCACCCTATTTTTTATGTAAGGTATGTTGATGACACATTCGCATTATTCAGAACAGACTCGGATATTGACTCCTTTTTAGCACACGCTAACTCTCAACATAATATTAAATTCACAGTAGAAAGAGAGGAAAATGGTCAACTACCATTTTTAGGTGTACTTGTAACAAGAGAGTATGATTCTTTTAACACCTCTGTTTTTAAAAAGAAAACTTTTACGGGTTTAGGATCTAATTATTACAGCTCATGTTTTTATAATTTTAAGCTTAATTCAGTGTCAACTTTACTCCATAGGGCATTTTTTATTACATCAAATTGGCATTCCTTCAATCAGGAAATAAATTACCTTTTGGAATATTTTAAGAACAATTGCTTCCCCCCAAAACTTTTTTTTTAAGATGCTTCGTAGTTTCCCGAATAATCAGTTTTACAACGATACTAAAACAGTTATCACGGTAACGAAGTTAATCATTTGTGCTAAGTTTCCATTCTTACATGATGACTCCAGAAAAAGGTTTGTCCAGATCATACAAAATCATTATAATGCAGTCAGCATTAAACTGATACCGAAAAATCCCTTAAACATTGGATCTTTCTTTAAGTGTAAAGACCGGTTAAGTCCCTTCTTGACCTCTAATGTAGTATATAAATATACTTGCCCAAAGTGTAACTTTGGGACTTATGTGGGATCTACGAAATGGTTACCGAGGTTTCAGAATCGATTCTCATCGAGGAATAAGTTTTCGCTCAGGAAGTAGGCTCTCCAACCCTGAGCAATCGAATATCAGGAATCATGCAAAGGTTTGCAAAACTCATATCGAGAGAGACGATTTTTGCATCATACGGCAAACGCAAAATCCTCGCGAACTACCCATTCTAGAGTCGTTGCTCATTAAACAGCTACTTTCCCAGTTCAATAACCAAATCTCTTCGATCCATCTGTATCTTATAGTTGACGTGTCTCCTTTTGTTTTCTCTCGCGCCATTCAGTCTTCCTCTCTCTAAACTGGAAGGTTGGTCGGCGGTCTTAGCCTTTAAATATATCTTTGTAATTGTAAATTTTAGTCTTTTCACTGCTTTTTTAATCTTTTTAAAGATTGTTTTATAATTTTATGATGTTTATTGACAGATTCCCAGATGTAATAAAGATAATATTACGAAACGTCGGAATAAAGATGAGACATATGTAGAAAATAGCCTGTTTCCTTAGTCACCTGTGATTTTATGTCGTCCTTGGTCTTCACCTATTTGCACTCTGGTTGTATATATATATATATATATATATATATATATATATATATATATATATATATATATATATATATATATATATAATATATATGTATATAATTATATATATATATTTATATATATATATATATATATATATATATATATATATATATATATATATATATATATATATATATATATATATATATATATATATATATATATATATATAGAAGGCATCGTGCTTACCCCATTTATAATAATGGGAAAAATGCACGTTAAAGACGAAGAAGAAGAAGAAGAAGAAGAATATATATATACACATATATATATATGTAAAACATTTACTTACTAGAAGCAGCGAGAATATATAAACAAGTAAAAGAACTCTCAGCCACGGCCCATGAAAATCTCAGTCGCGGCCCGTGAAACTTTCAGCCATGGCCCGGTGGTGGCCTGTGTCGCTGGCACCCATAACGGTGCCAGACGCACGAACATGTCTAACTTTAACCTTAAATAAAATAAAAAGTACTGAGGCTAGAGGGATGCAATTTGGTATGTTTGATGATTGGAGGGTAGATGATCAGCATACCAATTTGCAGCCCTCTAGCCCAAGTAATTTTTAAGATCTGAGGGAGGACAGAAAAAGTGCGGACGGACAGATATAACCATCTCAATAGTTTTTTTTCACAGAGAACTGAAAAGCAAAAAAAAAAAAAAAAAAAATCAAGAAATACGTTTCTGACACTCTTCCTTCTCTTCTCCTTCTCTTTAAATAATTGAAATGAATGGAGTTTTCTGGAGAGTTTGCTTGATCGGTTCCTTGAAGTTCCCGATCAAGGGTCTTAAGAGATTCCATGACGGTTTTTGAAGAGAAGGCGACAGAAACTCTCGACACAAATTGTGTCAATCCCTGCATTCTGTCTCTCAGTCTCTCTGTCTGGTTCAGTGTTGCTTGCAATTCACTGTAAAGATTTCCCCCACACACCTCCCCTCTCTCGATCTTAATATTTTGCTTTTTGTTTGGAAAACTGCAGTATTTTCCAGGTCTCTCTCTCTCTCTCTCTCTCTCTCTCTCTCTCTCTCTCTCTCTCTCTCTCTCTCTCTCCCTCTCTCTCTCTCTCTCTCTCTCTCTCTCTCTCTGTCACATCACTGCTATTATTCAATAATATGTGAGGATAAAATGATATATTTCACCTGTCCTTCATTTTGTATTCATTTCTTCCATCCCATGACAGCTGGTAACAAAAACTAAAAGATATATACCATATCCTCTCCCCCACCCTCTTTCTACATAACAGGGAAAATTCTATACGATCAAATCGCTGGCTGCCATCAAAAGAAACGCTTTTTCTGAGCTCCTTCACTTAGATCCTCTCTCAAGACAAAATGCGAGAGAGAAAAGTTCTTGGAAACAACATGACATCCTTAAGAAGTCTGTAAGGATGATCAATGTAACTTATTTAACCAACAGAAAACCGAAGCCAGTGAAGTATCAGAAAGGTGCTGTTTCTAGCTACCAATAAGGAATGCATAGCATTCTTCTGAGTAAGGGCCAGTGATGAAAAGGGTTGAAAGCAGTCCTAAGAGAGACTTATTTCTTTCAGTTTCAATCTTCTTGTACTTGATTTTTTTTTCCCGTGAGCGTTTCAATGTTCCTTAGCTTTTCCGTGTTTTCTTTTTAATGAGTTTCATTTTGAGGTGCTCTCAGCAAGTAATTAGAGTTGAGGCAGCAAGTCCCAAGTTTTTTTTTTACTCGTCGCAGCAGCCGCTGGTAGTAGCTTAAAGGTGGATGGTCTTGGGGCAATAGGCCGGGTGCAATCCTTGGACCTGGCAAACACGATGGAAGAGCTCTACCACTAGGCCACGGTGCCGACTTTGGCTAATTGTATCTCTCCAAGGAGTATGTCTGGCTCTCTAGATTACTTCCCCATACCCACACGCACACACACATATAGCCTATTTATAATACATAGAATTTTAAAAGCAATATATAGTATAAACATACATACATATATATATATATATATATATATATATATATATATATATATATATATATATATATATATTCAAGAGTAAAACTCACACGTGATCTCATCTGTCAAGATATAATTTAAAATATTCAATTGCTTCTTTTGTTTTATGGCAAAGAACACTGTAGGCAGAGTTCACCCACCTCTCCTTCACCTCTGCCTTGGGGCAGGGGAGAATACTTTAATTGCTTTTCCTTGTTGGAGTGACTGCTGGGACCTTAAACTTCGGGTGCTGATCCAGTAGGAATGCAAATCCTCGCCCGAGACAAGTCGGTGGGTAGAGCGGCAAAGAATTGACCATGTGCTCGGCGCCATCTTGGAACCTGACCATGCGGCCCCATGCCTGCAGTGACACGCAGTCATACCGACACCAGTGCCATCTACAAAGAGCAGGATCATAATGCCAAGAAGCTATAAAAGATCCTGGACCGCACACTCGATCTTAGACGTGGTTGGACGCTAATCCAGGACTCATGTCCTGTCCCTTGCTCTATTGAACTGGCCCTTCTGGACACTGGCTGTCTGGGGCATAGTAACTTTTGCTGTGACCTTATTCACTTCCCTCCCTATTGCTGGTCCCTGAAAACGAGGACATCATCTCCTGCTTAAGGTAAAGTGCCGAATTTAAGGTTCTTTTAACCAGTCACGTCCCTGTCTGCCTATAATTATTTTTCTGTTTTTCATGTTCATAGTGTGATATTCCTACAGTGAGACCTGTATTGCTTTTTATTGTTGTGCTGTTTAATTTGCCAAGCATTGAAGTGAAGTGTAAAGTAAATCGTTAACATTCGAGTTATCGGAACGGAGTTCAGTCTAGGCGCCTTCTGTGTACTTCCTTGATTCCTTAATTAAAGTGCTATTTTCGGTTGAGTAACCATAGGTGTTTCAATTGCAGACTAGGAGTAATCAGCTGTAGATCTGTGCATCATCTTGTGTGCGTAGTGACCCCACTACATCATTTACGACGCCCTTTGAAGCGGGCTCCCATTGTGTCTCTTCAAGCAATTCCCAGTCATTTGCTTCTTTCATCTTGTACTACGGGACCTTGTCTGCCTGTTCCAAATTACAATACCATTCTTCTGATATATGTTTTCTTCTGTAAATATAATTAATTAAGTTAAACCACAGAGTTTACCTAATCACTCCCCTTCTGAAGCAGGCCCTCAGCCATGTTTTGATGTATATGTTTTCACCTAACCTCAAGGCCAGAGTCCACATTTGTGTTATCCAAGGTAAGTTGCGTATATCACTAGTGTGACCCGCTGGTTAAAGTAGATTCCCAGATAAGAACATATCAATATATATATATATATATAATCAGAAAGCTACAAACGTCCTTTAATATCCAATTCACTCTACCTCGGAAGTAATATATTTTCATATATGTTACCGAAGGGGAATTTTTAGTTGATAATAAGTCCACCGTCCCGTGGGGTCGAACCAGCGACGGACGAGGAATCAGGACTACAGTGACACACTAACCAGTCGGCCTCTCTTGTGGCCGACTGGTTAGTGTGTCACTGTAGTCCTGATTCCTCGTCCGTCGCTGGTTCGACCCCACGGGACGGTGGACTTATTATCAACTAAAAATTCCCCTTCGGTAACATATATGAAAATATATTACTTCCGAGGTAGAGTGAATTGGATATTAAAGGACGTTTGTAGCTTTCTGATTGTATATGAATCACGGTGATGTGATAAATAGTCATATATATATATATATATATATATATATATATATATATATATATATATATATATATATATATATATATATATATATATATATATATATACCTACACACACACACATATATATATATATATATATATATATATATATATATATATATATATATATATATATATATATATATATATATACCTACACACACACACACACACATATATATATATATATATATATATATATATATATATATATATATATATATATATATATATATATATATATATATATATATATAATGTGTGTGTGTATGTATATATATATATATATATATATATATATATTTTATATATATATATATATATATATATATATATATATATATATATATATATATATATATATATATATATATACATGTATATATATTATATATACATATAGATATATATATATATATATATATACACATGTATATATATATATATTATATATATATATATATATATATATATATATATATATATATATATATATATATATATACATATACACACACATATACATGCATACATACATACGCACACGTGGTCTGCGCGCGCAGGCGCGTCATAACGTTCTGCACAGTAATTGCCACTTTCTATATCCTGTTCTTTGAAGGTCGCTGCGTCATTCCCCACGAATCAGCCTTACCTTCATTCATTTCCCATAGAAGACTGACGAGTCCCTTCTTCCCCTTGGGCCGAATCGCAACTGTGCAAGGACCGAAAGCAGGAAAGTCGCTCATCACTTAGCGAATAAGAAAAGAGGGCGCTGAATGAAAATGACCGATAAAACTGGCATCTGTGATCTTTGTGGAGGTAGCCCCAGGCACATAAGCGTTTCCCTCACTCCACGATTTACCTTACTCCATTTTTCATCTGAGCATGTTCCCCTGCTCCTTCTCCTTCGCCTACTCCTATTATTCCTTTTCTCCTGTTCTTTCGTCTTCTGTTTCTCCTCCCTCCTGGATAACCTCTCGGCCCCTAAAGGACGCTGATAAATTTGAAAGAGGAAGTCGAGGAAGTGGATTAAAAGAGGAATACAAATCCACGGAAAAAGATTATGTTGTGAGTGTGCGCGCGTGTGTAAGAGAGAGAGAGAGAGAGAGAGCTTAATGCACATATTTTATGTTTTGTTTACTTCTGAAATAACCAGTATCTGTATGACCACTTCGATATAACATAAAAAAATCTGTAAAATATATCCACGAATAAATTAAAAGGTCAGTATGTTACAGTTCACAAGAGCAAGCAACTTTGGGAACAATGCGCAGTCTTATGCTACAGTTTAAGCTTCTCTATTTCTCATACGAAAGTACATTCTCTTGACCTCTCATGGGGAGAAACATTTATGTTATATATATATATATATATATATATATATATATATATATATATATATATATATATATATATATATATATATATATATATATACACACACATATATATATATATATATATATATATATATATATATATATATATATATATATATATATATATATAGCCCAGATGAATTTTTCTGTAACAACGAAATTTTAACACTTGTGTGTTTCTGATACATGCATGAATACATATATACATACATATAACAAGAGGAAACACCAGGCATAAAAAGATTCTTGCCCCAAAATCCCCTTTTCCAAAATCTCGAGATATAAATTTCCGATTCCCAGATAAACTAATGTTTTGGGAACGAAGTTCGCTCCGCAATGAATTGGTTGTCGGAATCGCTGGCTCGGAAGACCAAGCAATAATTATCAGACTTCAAGATCAGCAGAGTTGTAGTGTAAGGAGAATAATAATGTCTCATTGGTGGCTATAGCTGTTGCTTTAAGCGCCATTGTCCACATGACAAACTGAGACGATTTTGTGGAACCTCAAAAGTTCAAGCGAAGATGCAATACATTACTACCCTAAAACAATTCACCTTGTATTTAAATAATTTCTTTTAAATAATTTTGCCTATTTTTTTATTAACTTATTAATTTATCTTTTTTTTCTAATAACTGATCTCTTCTTTCTGCATTTTCTGTTATCTTCTGTAATTTATTTCAAATGAACGCCACATTCTTTGGAAGCTTGAGTTTCAAGTTAATGGCCCTGTAGGCTTGTTCAGTATGAATATGGTTCGTCTTCTGAGCAATCTATGATAATAAAATCCAAGTGAATCTTGTTTGTCCTCACTGGGTGACAGTAGGGGAGACGTGACACAGCCACCCATCCCCTGCAAACTAGTTTGTCCGGGGCGGGGTAGGTAGGGGAATGGGAGTTAAGGAGAGACATCCACCCTCCTCCTGCAAACCTGTATGTTCGCCCCGGGTGGGGGCAGGTAGGTACTGGATCGGGAGGGTAGGGGAGGCAGCAGCGCCATTCCAGCTCGCGCTATGTATAGTAATGATCAAGGAAAAAAAATCTACCAAAAATTAGCTCTGGACAAATACAAAAATATAACATTATAAAAGTCAGTAATACCTACCTGACTCAAATATTAATAAATTAATTAATGTTTTATCTGAATGTAAATCTTCACTGATTTTCAAGACACAAGAATGAAAATATCAACCCTCACAGGAAGAACGTTCCGATATGGAAAGAAGCCTCATTTGACCAAACGATTAAAAATGAGTTTTCTGTCTATTTAAAAACCAACGTAGAAGAGATGTAGGTTACTTTTGATCTAACTCGTAAGTCTAAGTCCTAGTTATGAAGACTTAAATTTACTTAGCTGTTATTGATACTTCTGCAGCCCTAGTAATATGAAACGTCATCAACAGACTTTAAAAACATAAAGAGAAAATTATAGTATCCGCCGTAGTTATGGATATACTTGGTATTGAATGTTTTCCGTAATAAAATTGAACTCATAATCACAGACCAGCATCAGAACAGACAGAGGTTAAACTGTATTAAGTAAGTTACACGATACTTTAATTCTCACCAGAGTTATCAGTCTTTAAAAATGCATCAGTGTCATAAATAATGCTGTAAAGATAAAAGACAAATGTCATCCTATCTTGCTGTTGCATATGCTGGCCAACGCTTTTCACACTGATATATAGAATGAATAAAGATAAATACAGTCTCTACTGGATAAACTTATTCTGCTGCATTCGTATTGGTTAAAAAATAAAATAAAAAGGAAAAGAAAGGAAAACAAAGAAGACGGCATCGTCTTTATGACTACAAAAAGATACAGTGATTCTCTAATAAACTTGCAGCCCAGTAAGCCGAGTTGCGGAAAATCAAGACTTATATAACCTGGGAATAACTTCCAACGGAAATCTCTGAACGAGAAACTGAGCAGAAAATCCACAGATCAAAAAGACCGCAAAAGTCATTGCGGTAAATCTGGCATGAGATATGGAACTCGAGAGCCACACTTAGATTCGTATATACGAGACAAAATCCTTCGCCAACTAAGTGAATTTAGGTGGCGCGGCTGATGGAGACCTCAGTTGGAAGTCGTGAGATATGACCTCGGAGGAACTTGCCACATATAAACATCATTCTTCCGAAGCTGCGAGTAAGAAGGAGCAGAGAGAACCGGATAAAATAGAGCTCTTACAAGAGACGTCTCTTCAGCTGATTTACGCGGCAGTGGAAGGAGGGCCGAAATGCTCATGTGTGCAAGAAGGCCCGTAAGAATAAATTGTGAATGAGGAAAGTCCACCTTGGAGGCGATAGAGAGAGAGAGAGAGAGAGAGAGAGAGAGAGAGAGAGAGAGAGAGAGAGAGAGAGAGCGAGAGAATGAAAGTTATAGGATTTAAAGGTGTGAGAGATTTAGAAGGGAAATTATCTGGTGAGCCTACTGATTCAATACCGACAGGAAATGGAAACCCAAAAACTGGAGTGTGAGAACTCCTGGACACAATCTTAAGGACGCTGAACTACGAGAGCAGTTTGACGGCGTTGCCGAAAGGAAGTCCACTCGTGATAAAAGGATGAAATTTAAGCAGAATGGAGCAGAATAAGTAATCGTTTTCAGATATTTTCTTGCATGAATGCTAGCGCTGAACGCAATTTTTGTGTGTCTGCTGGTGGTAGAGAGAGTTTTAAAGGGAATTTTTTCATGAGGCTGGGAGGCAGGTGTTTACAAATATCACCATAAAGAATTTTTTCTAAATTTCATCAGGTAATGAGCGGTATCATCTTCGCAGGAATGATTGAAGTTTCCCTAATTGCAGTTTTATTAATCATGGGCATATGGTGTGAAATAACACATACACAAAAAAGGTAGGAAATCGCCCTATCCGATAGTCAAAATGGAAAAATCAAGAACCACGACACGTTTAAGAATCTTCTTTGTTTCAAATCTGTTCAAAGTTATATTCGTCACTATCGCCTCCAATACCGCGTGGAGCAAAAGGTCTCTGTGATCGTGCTACTCATGCCTGTCCTAGGCTTTATCTTTCACAAATCTTCACTCATCTCCAGCGCCCCTTCTCATCCCAGCTGGCATCATATACTGCTTTCCACTGGGTTATGCAAACCATCTCCATCTACCCTTCATCATGATCCCATCTACATAAGGAACTTCAGTAACTTCCCTTATGGTATCATTTCTAACCCTACCCTGCCATTTACTCAATATTCTTCTTGAAGCTTTACTCTCTAATCGTCAAAATCTCGTACACATAAATTCAATGCTGGCAATACTGATCGTACCAGATTTATGTATGATCTTACTTTCGTACAAAATTTCAGCCTATTAGAAAATAATCATAAATTTCTAACTCGAATCAGTGTTATTACTATGAATGTGATGATACCCTCCTGAAAAATGAATGATCCAACTTCACCCTGGCGGATATCCAATATAAAGCAAGATCGTTATATAATGAATTCCCACGAGCGACTACCCAGGTTACGTCCCTTGATTCCAAAACTAACTCACTCTCCACAGCCTCTCAGCCACAATTGTGACTCACTGGCGCTCGTTCCAGGCGCCTCCAGTTCAATGGTGCCATCATGCTTATCTCCTCTAAGACCTCTCTCTCCCTAAATAGCAACGTTGAGTTTATTTTGATAACGAATAAGGAACGCCCTCTATCCCTCTTGTTCAACTAGGATGTCTCGCAACATTAACAGGCTTAAGAGGAATTCTGTTTTCTAGAATGAAGGGATGATTTGTATTTGAGATCGGATTTAGTTATGGGCGAAGGCAATACAATTCAAAAATAGCTATGCAGGCTTGTTTTCTTATCTTTGTTTGAACTTGCAATCTTTACAAGTATATTAAATTTTTTACCAAAGCTACACTTACAGCAAACTCCTCAATGATTTCTTAAGAACACCTACAGTACAATGTTTATATCTAGAAGAACAACTTAGGAGAAATAAAAAAGGAGACTTATTGAATGTGCTAGAGAAGAAAATTTATCGAAATAATTTCATCTTCATACACTCCAGACGCTCCGACACACTGCGGAAAAGGCAGTCGGAAATAATGCCATTGCAACTACATCATGTTAGCTACTTACATACTCAAACGCACTGGAAAATGATGAAGCCCTAAAAAATCCTTCGATTACATGCAACATAACATGCATGTTAGATATGTTATCGAAGAATTTTATTTGAATTTCTCGATGAAGATTGGTGCATTTCCTGTATGTCCATTTTGGCTTCGACTACAGTTATATATAATATTACATCATTATTGCAGTCGAAACGTTATTATAAAGTGCTTCAAGACAGCAATGCTAGGTACATGTATCACACAAAACCTAGTGCTTTAAAATGTGCTAAGGCATTTATTTAAAAAAGGAAATGTAATTCAGTCGCCTGAATATCCGAAATACGAACTTTTGCATATGCTCTGAACATCAAGACCATAAGTTACTATGAAACTATCCAAGCAGAGAAAAAGCAAGGAAGCAAGAAAGAAGAGATGTTAAATAAATCACGGCGAGATAAATCAACTCAAGTAGTCTTTCATAAACAACAAACTGCAGCAGCGAAGGGAGGGTAAATGAAATTAGTGACCGTAAAGTCATCAGGATCCACTTTCGGAAATAAATGCCTCGCATATTAACCAGCTCGGAGCAATATGACTTGGAACCGACTTAATCAAGTAAAATGCAAATATCTCAACTGGGGACAGAGCTTTCATTTCCAAGTTGGGGTGAAGAGAGCTGAAAGCTGAAGTATAAGTCTCGATACAGGAGATTTTGGGCACCTAAGAGTATCTTGGGGAGTTGGCATATCCCAAAGACTATAAGAAAGTATTATGCATCTCAGGACAAATTGGCAAATTATACACAATATTAGAGCAGCTGATGTTTAAATCTTGCTGAGCCGTAAAAAATAAGGCAATATAGTGTTTAGCAAAAACTATATGCACAATATATTACGTTTGACAATAAAAATTCATAATGATACATCAGTGGATACGCAAACGAGTGAGGGGAAAAGGGTTAGCGTTGCAGATGGATGGATCAGAGTATTCTGAGACGGTTAGGTTATGCGTAAAATATGGAGGATAATAGGTCGAAGAAAAAGAGTATACGTTTCACAATTCGCGAGTTCTAGGAGCATGAAGGAAGGACCGAGTAATGGACAGATGGATGGATGGCGTGTAAGCAGTGTTGAAAAAGAGGGCTATAAGACACAAAACATAGAAACATTAAAACAGTAATACATTTAGGCAATGAAGCTGACCTTAAGACTGAAATATAGCTATGAAAATATAAAAACACAGGAGCAGAAGACCCCTTACTATCTCAAGTGGAATCGGGGCCTTTGTGAAATTCCGCAACACGCGTACTTCCTCCTCTTTATCTTCCACAAATCTTCACCGATATCCAGCCTCCCTTCTCACAGTTCTTATCCAAGCAGGCTTGGGTCTTCCAATTCTTCTTGTTCCCACAGGACCCCAGGTGACACTATCACATACTATTCTCCCTGGGGCTGTAATATGGACATGTCAAAGTCACCTCAATCTTTCTTTCATCATTACTCATCTACTTTGAGAACTTCCATAATTTACTTTATGGTAACATTTTAACTCTAACCAGCCCTCATAGCATAGCAAAACTGATAGTACTAGACTTACGTATAATATTGCTTTCCGCTTGATTTCCAACCCTTATTCAACCTGCCCATTTTTTTACTTATATTTTTTCAGTCTTCCACTACATTCCAACTAGAAAAGAGAGTCTGAACTGGATATCACTGTTCCTAAAATTTGAAAGCTTCAACAACATTAATCCGCTTTCTAGCTAATGTTACTTGATGCCTTTGTGAATAGTCTTTGCTCATTTATTCATTTATTCTGTTGGTTCTTAACTTGATTCCCAATTTACTTAATATGCGATGCATGCTAAGCAAGCTTCGTTGATCTTTCTGGTGTTTTGCTGATTTAAACAATATCGCCTTCATATTCCAATTCTGTCAAGTTTTTGTGGTAATGACTCTCCAATCCCCGCCTTCCATCTCAGAAAACTTTTTTTTTTATTATAAAATCTATGAGATGGGCTAACAGCAAAGGTAAATTAATACCTGAAAAGACCCTATGAACATTAACTTTGCATCTGCTTCGTTCATGGATAATTTCAATCAACTTTACTTATTTAAGGGGATTGGCATACAGAATAAATGCCTTCTCGTGAGTATTAAATGCCATGAGAGACTTTTAATTTCCATACTCGTACATTGCCGCACAATATTTCCTAAAGCAAATATTTCATCTGTGCAACTCCATTTTACTCTAAAGCCCGCCTGTTCATTTCTCTTGTAGCGAGAAGTCGCTCGGAACTCAGCGGATGATGTAAATGGAGCATTTGGAATAATGGGGTCTCTGAATTTCACATCCCGGCCTGATTTCAGTTCTGGGAAATGACCCTCACAAGTGAAGAGAGAGAATTTTCATTTGTGTACCAACTGACAGATTTTTATAATGCACGTTTGAAAAGATATATTTTTAGACAGTTTCTAAAAGAGTAAAATGTATTGAACTTTACCGGCAGTTCTCATGATTTCTCGTCAAACTCAGTATTTACGGGATGAGAAATAACGTTTGAATTTCTCCGAACGTAATTCTGTATTTTTCGCCACACAAAAAAAAACAAATAACTGATTTCAGTTACGTAATCTTCATGCGGTAAAATTCGATTAAGCAGCAATTTTCCTCATACGAAATTCCTAGAATTTCTCAGTCTCTCTCTATTGGGTCTCAGGACTCATTCTGACCAATCGCAGCTCGACCAAGACTCCTACAGGTATTAGTTTCCGTCAGTGGATTGTTGATTTCCATCAACTGTAAACTACCGACGGTTGTGTTTTCATTGGATCCTGGATCAACAATATTTAGGCCTCATCTACCTTTGACTTACGAATGATATCGTTATCTTACATTTCAGTTAGACGCATGCAAGTGAAAAAAAAATTATGACTAAATTACGTTTCTTCTTCTTTGCAAGTGCCAAAAATAATAAGACTGATTTCATATCCATGTCACAAATTGAAGAAAAGAGTAAACATAAATTAGATCCATATTCATTTTCATATTGAAAATAAGGAAAAAAATAAATTTAATTATAGTATACGAGATTTTCATGTCAAATACAAAGAAGGCTTAGAAACAGAAATGGACAAACTGTGATTTTTGTTTGCTGTGTAGATATACAGTTGTCTGGCCCATACGCTCCCGAGACCACTGGTGGAGATCCGAGCGTGGAGGTGCCAACCTCATGACAAAAATCAGTTTTCTTTTCTTTTTTTTTCTTTATATCTTCATCTGAAAACCCTTATGGGCAGAGTCAACAGACTGTAAAATCAAGATAACTCAAAAGAGAAATCAGACTGGAGAGAGGCAATTATGGGAAAAGGTGATAAATAAATAAATAAATACAAGGGAATAGAAAATAAAACCGATGCACATAAACTCGGGAGACGTCAGTAGAGAGCAGGGATGAATTTGCTTCTCGCTTAATTTAAACATTCATAGACCAGAACACTCTACAACAGCACTAAGTATACAATTCCATATTTTAGCCAAGTAGCAAACTGAGCAGTAGCCTATTAAACCTGACGCTAGAAAACGACACACCGTTTGCAGCAGAAGCCTGCCTATTGCTGCCAGCAAAAACAGCTATATAGGTCAGGTAAAGAAGGATGCAGAGGATGTTTGTCGTTGTAGTACATTTTATGCAACAAACATAATGAACTCACTTTATGTCTACGCCAGAAGCCAACATTAAGAGTTGGCAAAATAATACTTGGCTGATGACATAACTCTGTCTGAGAGTTTAAGATGAGAGTCAGCACCAGCAGACCACACAGGAGGGCAGTGCTTCAAACAAGGAAGAAGAAAAGCAGTTATGATAGTTGTCAGAAGCTTTCATCAGGCCTTAGGAGTATGGCGTAAGCGAAAATGGGTGACGACTAGGCCCAGAAGCCAATAGCGTATGATCTTGAACACTAAGCCAGATGCAATAACCTTTTTCAACTAATTCTCATCCTTCAACTATTACTCAGACGATCGAAGGTAGTCACTAGTACTAGTACCAAACGCATCCACCATTACCTGAGTGTCGATCGAAAGATGAATAGTGTAAACAACGTGTGATTTATTATTAACAGTAAATGGCAATACAATAGTAATAACCGTAGCCTGTAAAAGATAATAGCAAAACTAGAGAGAGAGAGAGAGAGAGAGAGAGAGAGAGAGAGAGAGAGAGCACCTTTTAACTCACTTGATTGCTCCTTGAAACGTAGCCAGTCTGAAGACTCACCTGAAATGGACGAAAAATATCTCAGTCATTTATTTGGAAAAAAACAAAATTCGTAGAAATGGAAAACAAAGATTATACAGATAATTATAACGAAATCAAATATTATAAAACTGCAATAAAAAAGCAGTTGTTATAACTATCAAGAACTTTGAAGAAAAATAACATCTCCTGCATAACAATATTTCCTCATAAATAAAGTTACCAGTAGTCTAATATTACCAAAAATAAACTATGGAAGAATGTGTTAAATATTTCATTTTACAAAAAAAAAAAACCTGATACAAAGTAAAGTTATGAGCACTAACTCATACCACACCGTCAGTCATGTCTATCTAGAGTGGATGGTTATATTCTCATGCCAGTTCTGAGCTCGGCTACAAAAAGGGGTTAAACTCATGGAGAAAAGCAACATCAACTTCCACCTAAAAGTCCAAGAGCCGCTGGTTCAGGTCACAACATGGAGGGGTGACCACTAACGAATGAAATGCTCCGTTGGCACACACATGCCACTGCGACAATAAATGCTGAAAATTGCGACAGAAATGAATGTGGTAAGATCGGCAATGGGTCACATTAGGCACGAAAAGCTAAATGGGTGGTGGTGATATCACAAAGTCACTAAAGATAAAACTGTCTTGAATTCCTTGCATCGCAGAGTCAGTACATCGGGTCCGAATATCTAACGTGATCGTAAAATACCAAGCTTAAAAAATTAACTTTGACTACAATTTCTTAAATGGCAAGCTCGCTAGTAATTAATCTACACATATCGGCGTCATAGATATTACATGATATACCTAGAAATTTTATGTTGCCAAATTCTCTCTCTACCGGAAGATGCATTAGCAATTCTCTGGTAGACATCAGAGGTGCCTCGCACCGAGGGACCTGGGGCAACCCGAACGAACTGTAAGGTCTGTAAGGTAAGGTAAGGTCTCGTGTTAAAAATATAGATCAGTGCTCCAAAAGTTGTCACACATCGTCTTTTTAATAACTGTGCGAAAGGCAAAACACTTAAGGATACGTAAAAAAAAAATGGCCAAATAATTAACGGCAAAAACAAAAGAACTTATTTCTCAATACACAGAAACATCACCAGACCGAAATCTCAAGTAATAAGTTGTCGTAAGTCGGCGCTCCGTCGCTACGCATGGAAACCGGGAAACCTAGAAATGACAGCTTTGTTGCAGCACCGTTTATAAGAGGATCTGACAGAAATCCCAATTCCCAGGTGTTGTGGTGTGCGAGGTACATGAATAAATTATGTATAACCATTTATTGTATCTCGTTCCTTCAAGGTAATGGGGAAGATCAACCAGCAATGTAGCTGTTGTCCAAAACATTTCATAGTATACACGCAAACACGTGTGCTAGACAGAGTAAGAGAGAGGTAGGTGTATATATATATACAGTATATATATATATATATATATATATATATATATATATATATATATATATATATATATATATATATATATTCTTATGCTGTGGTTTTCATAATGCAGTAATCTCCCCGTGTGTATGTGTGAGTTGTTGTATAACTGTATGATTTTGTATTCAGATACACGTATACCGTAAAAGAGTTAGTGTAAGTAAAATGATTACACCCTGTATGGTTTATAAAAATGGACTTATGCGTGGGCAGAGAGAGACAGAGAGCCCTTGTTCGTGTATAGGGACACAATTTGTTTAGTCAGTATCCAAAACTTGCTGGAGTAATGCATTCCTATCACCTTCTCGGATGACTCCATTAGTGTACAAGGCGTTATGGGACTCGATCAAAACACTGTTGGGTGGAAAATTCCATTACGGAAGTTGCCTAACGTCATTCAGGAATTTTATATGAAACGATGTTTTCCATTCTTGTTATAATAACTAGAGATTCTCTTGTTCTGAAACTATGTAATGATAAATATTATTGTTAACTGTAATTCCACTTCCTCTCTAATTATCATTTTAAAGAGTTTATAAAATAAAAACCTCGTCTGGGACCTGTCCATGCACTCATAGGCTATCCCCTGCTGCGTCTAAGACGCCCTTACAAGGGGCCCACACTCTGAGACCAAAGCTGAAGGGGAATGCATTTCCCTCTCTCTCCCTCTCTCTCTCTCTCTCGTTCACTCGTTCTTGTTGTAACGTAATTGATATTTTGGTAGACAATGGTCGCTCATATCCTTTAACTGTTTAATTCCTTAGTAAATGTGTCTGAGTTATCTGAACAGTGTATTTTATTAAGTGTGTGAGTAACGGCGCCTGATTCAAAACACGAAGCAATTTGGTACCAAGGTATTGTAACATAATTATTGGTTTTTAGTGCACTAAAAATAATATTTGCAGTGATTGTATGTAGATACCTTTTCACTTTTTTTAATATTTTTTCGTGTTATATGTTTTATGCTTTATCTTTTGAAGAATTTTTCTTTTATACATATATGTGGTGTGTTTGCTATTGCCTTAATTTTTGCTTTACATTTTTTTATATTTAATTTTTTGCAGAGTATATTTCTGTGTCTTTTGTATCCACATTTTTATATGATTGATTTATTTGCCTTATTTTATTTAACATTTGGGAATTAAAATTTTGTTACTTAACAATTTAAATTGTATTTGAATAATTTTTTTATTAATTAATAAATTAGCTTCTGATTTAATTTTGACTGATGATTAATTCAGATTTAATCCAATTTTTTTTTTTGTTTTCAAGTAATAATAATTTCCCGGAGACTGTTGAATGTCATGTATAATCTTTGAATTTAGAAAAATTTTTGTATTTAAAATATTATATCAGAGTTTCATTCATTGACCCACCAGTAATTTTGATTTGAATTAGAGATAGAGTGGTAAGTGAGATGTTTTCTTTCAAGTAATTGAAGTGAGCTCGAACCAGAGAAATGAAATAAATAGAAATACTTGAACTTTTATAATGTTAATGGAGTGACGCCCTTAGATTTTACCTCACACCTGTTTAACGAACTTAATCTGTTTTCTTTCATGATTGATAAGTTTTATAAGGGATCACTGTTGCCTTTAGAGAAATCAGTCGTTTTGTATGTGTGATGAGGGTTCAGGTGTCTGGCTGTTGTGAGGTAACTATAATTGTCGAATAAATGATAAGTTTGGTAATCAAATATCAAGCACTTAGATACCAGGTTTGATTTGAAGAACAGACACTGGACACTTCGTCACACACACACACACATGTATATATGTGTGCGTATATATGCATGCTCATACGTTAATCACTGAGTCTTATATGCAAACAGGTAATTATTGGTTAATTAATTACAGTATATAGGACCCATTTACTAACTGCCACCTGAATGGAATTATAAATTAATAGGTTAAAAAGAACTTGATTATGTAGCAAAAAGAAAAACCGGTAAAATGAAAGTAAGTAACTGCCACGGGAAATAATATCTTTAACCCAAAGAAAAAAGAGAGAGTTTGAAGCTGGCTAAAATAAAAATGATTTAACTGACAGAATCTTTCAAACTATAGTTACGCCGAAAACCGAGTTGAACAGATTAGAAATAACCCTTATCGCAACTAGATACACCTGTGGGTACAAATGTTCGTTCAAATCAAATCATTTTGGAGGGTTTTGACATTTATCAAAATCTGGATCAGACTGGTTTCCAGACGCACCGGAAGAACGGACCAAGAGGGTCCTTAAGGTAAAAATGTACTG
>JANJGK010000010.1:33926679-33939179 GCA_039081455.1 Macrobrachium rosenbergii
TATTCCTTATCTTAGCAAACATTGTTCGTTCTCCCTTTAGCGAAAATTAATATCCCGAAGCTTCTGTCGTAAGCCATTACACTGATCGTTTCCGTCATAGCAAATTCTATTTAATTGTACACTCAGTTACCTGTACAGGTAGCACAAACTTATTCATCATTTCTCAAATTTAGCATGAGCGCAATTGCACAATAAAGGTGGCATTCTACAGTACCGTAATATCATCAACCCAACGTATCAAAACACTAATAATAATAATAACAATAGCATGCCTTTATCAACAGTAATATGCTTTTGTGAAGCAACGACTACATCGCGGCACGTTTGCACCAACCTCACCTGAATCTGAAGAATTCTGCTGCTGCGATTTTATTCACATCCCTTTTAAATATGCTGACTGCCCTGTGAATTTACATTCGGCGTGTGGCTTATTTATTTATTATAATCTGTGTGAGCGTGTACGCCCCCTCAGTCTTATGTCAATGCAACGGCAATTCCGCACTGCTAATTACTTTAATTGACCAGAATTAGCTGCAAAGCGCTTGCACGCATACCGGAGAGAAAGATTAAAGGAACATGAAGACAACAATATTAAAAGAAACTGAACTAGGACACTAGAGAGAGAAACGGGATACTGAAATTATAAACCGACACTCAGACCCACGAAGGTACACACACACACACACACACACACACACACACACACACACACACACACACACACACACACACACACACACATATATATATATATATATATATATATATATATATATATATATATATGTATATATATATATATATATATATATATATAATATATATATATATATATATATATATATATATATATATATATATATATATATATATATATATATATATATATATATATATATATATATATATATATATATATATCTGCGAGAGAGAGGGACAAATAAAGTTAGAATAATTATGTTGACTCACTGCACTTAAAAAGACCTAGACATGTTTATGTGCACATCGTCCCTCCCCACCCACCCACACACACACACACACACACACAAACATGCAGTTCTCTACTTTAATGCCAATTTAGTAGGAAATGATATACCAACTGTCAAAACACGGGTGGGAAGAACGTGAATCAAAATATACTCGTACAACGCGTACGTGGTGATGTTGCACAAGAAGTTTTTTTTTTTTTTTTAGCGAGTGACAGGAAGGTATGCAGTTCAAAAGAAAAGGAGAACATTTTAATTCATTCTTTTAATGTTTAGAAAGTTATTGTGATGTCTGTCAGAACTTAATATTTACCATTTCTAGCGGATTTAGTTCTTTTAAAAGCTTTCCTTCTGCGAAATTCTTTTCAAAAATAAATTCATCTTCTCATAAATTGACTTTTTTTTTTTTCAAAATTCACATTCTTATTAACCCTTCTCTCTCTCTGTCGGCTTTAACAAGGATATCTTTGCATATCTTTTCTGAAGAAGAGTATTCGTTTTATTTACATATTTGTATTTATTTATTTATTTTACTTTTATTAATTGGGTTTGGGGCGAGTCTCTTTAACAGTTTAGAAACTCGGCGTCTTAGTTTGTTATCATATGAAGGTGTTTTTAAACGTGGTCGACGATGACATTAAGCCGAGTTATCTCTACCGTATTTCTTCCACGTCAGACCAGACTTCGCTTTCCTTGCTTTCTTATTTATTTGACGCGCTCTCACTCGTAGCTCTTCTCCTAAGTCCTCTGACACAAAACAAACATGTTCATCGCCTAAGAAAGAAAGAAAAGATATGAATAGTGAGTTAGCTGCCCAAGTCTTCAGCTGCTCTCGTTGAATGATTTTTTTTTTTCTTGATGTTTGGGTAAGTTTCAGGAGTGAGAAGAGGGACTTACTGTTGCCCAATGTTGGTAGTTTCACTGTTATTCTTTTGTTACTGCTGGTGCTTAAGGGAAATGTGACGGAGTCGAAGTTGCGTGCGGATAATGGGCTGAATGGACAACAGGAATTACGGCTGCATTGGTTGCAGGTGTAATTATGGTCATTTAGAAGTGAGGATTTGTTGTTGTGTCAGTGGGTAGGTAATCGGAATTGTTGCTGCAGGTTAGGTGAACTGCTTCATGGGTAGATGTGATATATTTGCTGTGTGGGGATTTTTTTTGCTGCGCATGTATTTGGGAATCGTTATCAGATGTGTATATGGGTGAAGAGTCGGTGGGTGTTGGGGGTGGGGGAGGTTGCTAATTGGCTTTGGGTGGGGAGATAAAGGTCATGGGTGTGGTGGCTTTTGGGTGATGTTGCTGATGATGAGGATGAGGATCGTGATGACAGGCTGTGTGGCTGAACTGTTGCCCGGAAGATGTACGGATGTTAAGGAATTGTTCCCTTCTTCTTTATTTCAGATAGTCCTTGATTTGGGTGTGGAGGTTGGGGGGTGGGGGGAAGGGAGAGAGCCACCCTTGAATAATTTCTGCATCAAAGCCATTAACGATTTTGAACATATATTTTGATCTCAAGTGTTGACTGAAACTAATCTCGGACCACGGAGGGAATATTTATAAAGGCTACAGACTTCTTGGTGCCTTAAGTGAATAACATCTCGTCTGTCCCTTCAAATGAAATGATATCTGCCTGATGTCTTTTAATGCATTAAAATCTCTTTTTTTATGGCTTTTAATATTCTTGTAATTACGAAACATCTCTTCCTGGTGACGTCTGCTGTAGAAACAGCTCTCTCTGGCGTCTTTAAATGAGTGACATCTCTTCCTAATAACTCTTTCTGGAAAACGCTCTTCCTAGCGTCTGCCAAGTTCTTCGCTGGAGGGGTGGATAGAGCTGTCGCCTGGTACGCTGTTGGCCCAGCGTTCGACTCTCCTACCCGGCCAATGAAGAATTAGAGGAATTTATTTCTGGTGATAGAAATTCATTTCTCGTCACAATGTGGTTCGGATCCCACAGTAAGCCGTAGGTCCCGTTGCTAGGTAACCAGTAAGTTCTTAGCCACGTAAAGTAAATCAAATCCTTCGGGCCAGCCCTAGGAGAGCTGTTAATCAGCTCAGTGGTCTGGTTAAACTATGATATATATACTTACTTTTTTAGCGTCTGCCAATTTTGTGACATCTATTCCAGGCGTCTCCTTATTTTAATTAGTTTCTTGTCTTTTTCTTTAACACCTCCAGAATTTTTTCAGAACTTATAAAATACAGTATTTAACTTGCTATTGTGCCTTTGTGCAGATTGATATGTATTACATTTGAAAGAGGGGTTTATACATATGCAAATGCCAAATTGTTTTCGTTATACCAAATATTCTTGCTTCTTCCTTGAGACTCTCTCTCTCTCTCTCCAGACTCTTACAGGGTATCTTCACATATCATAAGAGTTGTATATTGGTTTTATTTATATGCTTGCTGGTATATGTTTACTTTACTACCAGAGTTAATTGATTTGTGGCGTGTCCCCTTAACAAAGCAGACACTCGGCGTCTTTGTTTGCCATCATACATGTAGGTGTTTTCGAATGTGGTCGACGACGATATTAAGTTGAGGTCTCGATCGTATTTCCTTCAGGCCAGACAACTTCGTTTTTTTTTTTTTTTTTTTCCTTTCTTGTTTATTTGATGTCTTCTGAGCCGTAGGTCTTCTCTCAAGTCCGCTGACACAAAACTAACAACGTGCTCAATGCATAAGGCAGACAGTAAGAAAGAAAGAGTACATATAATGCGAGGTTTGCTTGCCTAAGTATGAGTTGCTTAAGTTTCTGAGTTTTCTGTTGACGTTTGAATAAGTTGTAAGAAGAGGCAGCGGAGTTGCGTCTTGATTTTTCAAGCTGTTTTTAAGATGTTGTTGTTGTAAGGACAGGTGGGGCATTATTGTATTAGCAGGAGGAATTATGGTTCAGTGGGTAGGGGGATGACCTGTAGTTGAACTGTCAATAAAGGATTTGCAGTTAATATAGTCACTTAAGTAGATGGGCAATTTTTGATACTTACGTATCTGAACAATTGTTCTTGCGTGGTAGCTGGGGACTGCACAATTCATTTACTGAACTGGCGTCGCACCGGCTATGGTCAACGACGCCGTAGTAGGTAGAAAGTTCTTGTTGCGTGGAATGGTGAAGAATGTCTATGAGGCAAGTAGATGAGGAATACTGTTTACTTTAATTGGTGCTCATGCAACGTCGGGTGTTGTATTGTCGTTGTACATAAAGTCAGTAAGGATGGGATGGGCGGGGTTCTTGAGGGCGTGGGTGGCACAGGAAAGGTCATGGGTAAGATGGCTTTTGGATGATGCTGATGATCACTTCGTAACGACTGTTATTATGGCTGAGCTGTAGTTGGGATGGTGTAGTGAAGAATTCTTTATTAACATTTCCTTCATTTTCGTTTTAGATATTCCCTGACTGGAGACACACACACACACACACACACACACACAGAGAGAGAGAGAGAGAGAGAGAGAGAGAGAGAGAGAGAGAGAGAGAGAGAGAGAGAGAGAGAGAGAGAAAGTTAAAAGTTAAGTATACCTTAGTTTAACCAGACCTCTGAGCTGATTAACAGCTCTCCTAGGGCTGGCCCGAAGGATAAGATTTATTTTACGTGGCTAAGAACCAACCTACAGCTTATTGTGGAATCCGAACCACATTATAGCGAGAAATTAATTTCTATCACCAGAAATAAATTCCACTAATTCTTCATTGGCCGGTCGGAGAATCGAACGCGGGGCCAGCAGAGTGCTAGCTGAGAACGGTACACACCCGTCCAATGAGGAACTGGAGAGAGAGAGAGAGAGAGAGAGAGAGAGAGAGAGAGAGAGAGAGTCGTGGATATTTTAATTGCAGGCTGCATGAAAGCCGACATGGGTTTCGACCTAGTTTCATCCTAAGTGTTGACTGAAACCGGTTCTCAAACCCTGTCGGGATGAGAGAACTGCTTGCAAGAATTCGACAAGTCTTCAGGGTTTTATCCACTTCTAATTTTTCTACGTGCTCTACAAGCGCAGACTCAAATATATTTTTTATACGAGACATATATCGTGGAAATACAGGTTTATGCTCGGTGCACAAAACTTTGTAAATAGATCTTTCAGATTTATTGGGATAATGGACGAGAAGCTACTGAATTCACCTAATCATCAGATTGGTGAAAGATGAGTTACGTCTCGTAATAATATCTTTTAATGGATTAACATATTTTCATCATGAGTACTTTTTATTCATTTCCATTTATCTTGATTATACCTCAATTTTCTCAAAAATCTTAAAATAAATTAATCAACCAGAATATATTTACTGCCACTGAAACCAACGAAACATCTTTTTTCTTGTGGTTTTTCTCTAAAACCTGAATCTTCTCAAAACTTGTTTAGGTACAGTATTCAATTGCTAACGCGCAGTTGGGTAAGATATAAGAATTACACTCAAATGATGAGTTTACAGCTGCAAATAATATTAATTAGCTGCTTCACTCTAATAAAGACACACCGTCGGGCAAACCAGACTGCCAAAGTCTGTTGCAAGTTTCTAAGCACTGACTTTTTGGGGGATGATACTGCTAGCTTCACAAACATACCCAACGGATAAACAGGAGAACTGAAGGACAAACGTGAAATGATTGCCTGCAGTTTACTTGGTAACTGAACAATGGTGTTTCGATTTCTGAAAAACACAAATCCTTGCGGGTGAATTTCGATTTTAATTTCTCCTTTTTACTAAACAGTACCTCTATCTGGAATATCTTCGTATATCTTATAAGAAGTTGTATATTTGTTTTACTAAAACTTTTGATCATAAGTTTCTTTTACTAGAATTAACTGGTTTGCGTCATGGCCTAAACAATTCAGACACTGCAACATCGTTTGTTATCAAATGTCGGTGCTTTTGAAAGCGTTCGATGATGACATCAAGCCGAAATTTCTTTATCTTAATTCTTTCAAGTCACACCACATTTGCTTACTTCATCTTCTTATTTATTTGATGCCCCTTCTCATTCGTTGCTTTTCTGAAAGGTCAACTGACACAAACCCACCACCGTGTCTTCATACAATAAAGAAGGTAAGGAAGAATATAAATTGTATGTTTGCCTGCCTAAGACATTGTTGTTCGAGTTTCTGATTTTTCTCTTGACGTCTAAATAAGTATCCGACATGGGACGGGGAGAGTTGCTTCTTTCCTCTTAACCGAGTCTTTTTACTTCTCTTATTGTGGTCATTTTGGTTGTTGTTGTTGCAGAGACAGATGGGGAAGCTGTATTTGTATGCAGGAGTAAACAGTGTTATGGATAACGGGAACTGTAGCTAGGGGACAGAAGCGTGAAGTACTGTAATTGGTTGGTAACCAACTGTTGTCAACTGGGGAAGTGAGGAATTATTAGTATCGAGTTGGGTGGGACACTTTTGCAAAGGTAACTGGAGGATTTTAGTTGTGTGGGTGGGTGATGTTTTTGTTGCACTAGTTGGGAAATGTGGTCGTATACATGAATGTGGAAATGTTAGTTGATGAGTACCGCATTTTTGCTCCTTAAAAAGGGAGCTGAATTTTAGTTTCGTTGGAAGATGAGGATTGTCTTCATGGGTGGATGGAGACCTGCTGCCTGCTACATTGGTGGGCGGTTAAGCACGGAATTGGTTGAATCTTAGGGGCGTGGGTGGCGTTGGATAAGGTCACGGGTGTGGCGCTTTTTGAGCGATGTCATTGATCATCAGGATCGTGATGATTAGCTTTATGGCTTATCTGTTCTAAGGAAGGCGTGTAGGTGTAAGGAATTCATACCAGAGAGAGAGAGAGAGAGAGAGAGAGAGAGAGAGAGAGAGAGAATTTTCGCTGTTAGCGAAATCATGAGTTTCGAACAGATACGATCTTAAGTGACGACTGAGAGCTGATCTCAACAACGTCTAAACAGGAGCACTGCCTGCAAGAATTCGGACAAGGT
The DNA here is from genome assembly GCA_039081455.1 of Macrobrachium rosenbergii. Lineage (NCBI taxonomy): Eukaryota > Metazoa > Arthropoda > Malacostraca > Decapoda > Palaemonidae > Macrobrachium > Macrobrachium rosenbergii. The sequence continues at coordinate 33,933,596 of JANJGK010000010.1, forward strand.
CTTCAAGTGTCAGACTTTACCTTACTTTTAGATTTTTTATTTTAGATTTTTTACTTGTTCTTCAAGCACTGACGACCGATTTTAGTTTTGAAACGAAACGCACGAAGGGACTGTACTGTTAGGTCCGGGACATATGACGATTGTATATTACTGATCCAAATGCACTGACTGATAATGGAACAGCATATATCGACCATCCCTAATTAGTAAGTTTGCTCGAATCACATCTCTTCCTATTGTCTTTTAAATGAGAGATATCTCTTTTTGCTGTCAAAACTTTTCATGAAGTGACATCTTTTCCCGATGTCTTTTAATGCAATGACATCTCGTCGTGATGTCATTAAATGGAGCGACACCGCTTCCTGGTGTCTTTTGTTTAAGGGCGATTTAGACTTGGACATATGACAATTTCTATATTTATAATGAACATCCTTGAAATTTATGTCATTAGTTTTAGTACATGAGAGCTGAGTTCAAATATTTTTATTTCCTTACTTTTCCTCCTGAACATTTTTGGAACTTCCATAATAATTTTTGAAGCGTAATGAGCGATCAGCTTAAAAAGAGAGTAAGAAAATAGCCAAGCAATGATCCTTCCTCTTCATATTTTCATAGACGTAACTCAGTAGCTTTTAAAGACAGAATGTATAACAGGCTTAAATACAATGGCTGCTAAGGTCTTTTATTTGTATTTAATTTTTTTCCCTTACATTTTGCTCGGATAAAATTCATGATACGTTACTGTGTCATTTTTGTGACTCTCTCTCTTTTGCGCGTAACTTTTTGAAGTCAAATTTAACACGCGCAAGGAAGACAATTTCTTCCAGGGTAAAACGTGGTCAACGATGATAACGATAACGAGGTGATGAACAGAGGAAGATTAAGAAAAAGGATGAATACCTCGCGGAAAGAAACGTTAGGATATTTCACTGTGGTTACCTTGATTACAAATATTAGTTTTACTACGACTTCCCGAAGGACCTTAATATTTCATTATGTAAGTTGAGGCGCAAAGAGGGCTACGTGCGTTGTTTCGTTTGCTTTAACGGAGTGTTGAATTCAATGTGATTTTAACGGGAGTTTGAGTCTTACTTCCCTTCTGAGCTCAACAAATTTAAAGTTCCATCAGTATCTAAAGAAAGTAAAAATATTGTGCAATTTGTTGTATTTATCCGTTTTATATTTCTCGAATATCGGAAAGTACAAGGTATTCAACGACAACAACAGCAAGATACAGGAAAAAATCGGCTGTAATCAAAAGGAAAAAAAAAAAAAGTGGTTCTTTCCCCTCTATGACAATAAATCTGCGTCCAAAAGTTTGATCTAGACCTCAGGAATAAAGATGTGAGAAAAAGGGAGGTGAATTCCAAGTTTCTTAAACATTGTGACTTATATTGTATGCATAAATTAATAGGTAAATTAATATTCACAGACATTTTAAACACACATATACATTTATATATATATATATATATATATATATATATATATATATATATATATATATATATATATATATATATATATATATATATATATATATATATATATATATATATATATATATATATATATATATATATATATATATATATATATATATAGACATGCATATTTATGTATATGATTTACATATATACACACACGCATATATATATATATATATATATATATATATATATATATATATATATATATATATATATATATATATATATATATATATATATATATATATATATATATATATATATATATATATGCTGTAAGGGCACTGCAGAATTTTTAAACGTGTATGTACCGACGTCGATGCAATATTTTGCATTTGTTGAGACTGCAATATATGATATCTAAATATCATTCTCAGCCGATTTCGTCCGGGATTAAGGAAAGGAAAACAAGATTGTCTTATAATGTATACAAAATCAATAAATCTTCTCATCAACTGATCTGTGTAAGGAGCATAATTTACAAGAGTGTCTACGGCAAAATGGACAATACGTTATTCATTTTCTTCGATCGTATTCTTCAGCATGCAATCGTCCTAATTCATAACACACTCACAAGAGTATTACAAAAAAATAAATGTCTGTTAACATACAGACTGATAGTATTGTTTTTCACTTTTTTACTTATCAAATCTGATACGGATAGTAATAACTTATAAACATGCTCGCATCAAATGGCCATCGGGTCACCAAAGGTGAAAAGGCATAAATTATGAATTTCAGATACTGCCACAGTTATAATATTTCCTCTTAAAATCTACTGAGGAATGGGAAAATGGAAGTCTGTGACATTCAAAGAACCCTTACAGTACTTGATCAATTTAATGAACAGCGCAGAGGACTATTACTTTTGGACACTTTACTTAATGAACATTCAGTATGCGTCAATAATCACGAATATAAAAGGCTAGTGTGTATTTCGATCTGTCTTGATATTGCTAGGTTATTTTTGAAGAGGATGACGCCATTAAATGAAAACAACCTCTACTCATGACACAGTCACGTTCAAAAGAAGTTAGCGAAACCGTACTGTCAATAAGAAACCAAAATCTCTATAAAAAGGGAACATAAAAAAACAATTCTCGATGAATTTTTAGGGAAAATATAGAGAAAATCCAAGACTATCACAATCCTTTATTTACAACATATACTGAGGAAGAATAAAAGAAAATATTTTGGAATCTCCTGGAGATATAAAACTACAAGAAATGAAGTCCCAACCACGTACGTTCCTGATGAATCCAGGTAAGCTTATTTACACCACCAGGGGAGAAGAAAGACTGGGTCAGGTAGCTCCTGTCAGTGGGTCACTATCACACCGAACTAAAGCTGAGATTTACTGAATGAATTTACAAAGTTAAGTCGCATTTCATGGCATAATTTATGTGAACTTTGGTCCTTGTATCTGGGACAGGGCACAGAAAGAGTAACAGATTTAAAACGTACCCACAGCCATGAGAGATCTTGTTTTTGCATCTTAACACTGACGTGGAAGTTAGGTGGTACAACCTGCTTTTGAAGGTTACAGGCCATAGTTGAAAGACGTTGGGATTAGCCTCTGTGATATACACAGACACGTGTGTGTGGATGTGTGTGTGTGTGTGTGTGCATGAGAGAGAGAGAGAGAGAGAGAGAGAGAGAGAGAGAGAGAGAGAGAGAAAAGTTTAATATTGTGTTAACCAACCAAACTTCAGAAATGCTACCATTAGTCATTGCCGCATATTTTGTGTATGTATGAGAGAGAGAGAGAGAGAGAGAGAGAGAGAGAGAGAGAGAGAGAGAGAGAGAGAGAGCCGACAGTCTGAGATGTCTGGAAAATGAACAACTTGACAATAACTCCACCCACCGAAGTGACAGGATACCTATAAAGAGCCCAGTCAGTCGGTCAAATGGTTACTCAATCAACTGGAAAGCAAGGCAAGGCACAATAAAAAAAAAATAATTTTCCTTATTATATGATGATCGCTTTCAGGTTAATGCAAACCGTCAATCAACTCCCCAACCACCTCCCCCTCTCCCGCCCCCCCCAAAAAAAAAGAAGAGAGGGAAAAAAAAAGGCAACGCTCTTATGGTATAAACCAAATGGTGACTTCTGATTACTCTGCTGCTCCAATAATCATAAAAGTATTTGCCTCAAATGAATCCCATTCGATTCGCTATTCGGCGAGGAAAACAACCATTTAATCTCGGATCAGTAAGAAAAAAAGGGGACCTTCTGATTAAGGAATCAGTGATACAAAAGAACCACTGAATCACATGGTTTCCCTACGAATGAAAAATGAAGCGGTTGCTGGCCTTTGCCAGGCCCTTCTTTATAGCAGTAATATACTTCTCGCACCTTTAAATCCCCCACAATACTTACAATCGAGTTAAAACCTTAGGAATACCATGAATTACTGCTTCTATACCCTTGCGCTATCACACAACTTCCGAATAAATGAACCGTTGGTCAGGGTGTTGTCTCTGTAAAATGAAACCTGGTCTTAAGCTCGACTCTCGTGTCACTGATACAATCGCAACATACCAGCTTGGCTTAAATGCTCTTTGACAGCTATATTGACATACGAGGTGAAACCCTGGAGACCATAATCCGATACGTCACGCGAGATAATGAATACCTTCCTTAAACAAAACAAGAAAAAAAATCGGGTCCAGCGAGGGACACGTCTTCTTGCGGCACGACACTCCAAATAGGGACATTATAATTAAATCTGCATTTGGAGCCCGCTCAAGTGCCTTGACGAAGCCTCTCGCGAATTCCTCGTAGGAACCAACTTTGGCACTGGAAGGACGCATTTTCTTGGCCATCTGTTTCACGAGAGGGAGGGGAGGAGGGAAAGTGGGAAAGTTCGTTGTTCTTCCCCCGACTGGGGAAAGAATCTTTAACCCAAATGGGTACTGCTTCCAGCTTTATCATGCTTTGAAAGAGTTGTAAAGGCAGGCAGGGCGAACTTGATGCTGTGATATAAAGGCACTATTGCTTCCTCATGACCTCATGTCAAGTCATTTCAGGCGATTTATGCCGCATCGTTTCGGGAAGAGACGCGCTCGTCGCAGTGTGATGCCAGGGTTAATCATCTGCCATGAAAGGTATTCTTCTTTTACAGCAGAGGCCGATGGGATAGGGAGCCTAATGCCCTCTTTAGGACTAGGCCTAAAGAAGAAAAATTAAATAAGTTAAATACTGGAACTCGAACCAGGGGGTTAGACCCGCCTCTTGAAGGATGCAACACAACAAATGAAAAGAAAGAGTCATGAACCTGTCCTAATTTTGGTCATCAGTGGCACACAACACGCATGCACACACACGTTCTTACACACACATATATATGTGTGTGTGTATACTGTACATATACATACACACACACACACACACACACACACACACACACACACACACACACACACACACATATATATATATATATATATATATATATATATATATATATATATATATATATAATATATATATATATATATATATATATATATATATATATATATATATATATGTATATATATATATGTATATATATATATATATATATATATATATATATATATATATATATGTATATATATATATATATATATATATATATATATATATATATATATATACATATATATATATATATATATATGTATGTGTGTAATGATCACATTTGAATACTGTATAACTATGATTATAATGATAATCAAAATAAAGTCATCCACTTAATTAGGACAAGGGCAATTGGGATGGAATTTTCTAAATTATCAATTACCCAATAGGAACTCATTAATTTCAACAGCGATATAGAATGGCAATCTATTCACCAAGTACAAATTCAGTAACTAATTACGGCATAGCAAGGCATCGATTAAGATTCTACCAGTTTTAAATACTTTTTTGTTCCCCTTTGTTCCAATATTCAGATTTTTCGCACCTTCCCATTTACTTCTCATTGAAATCGATGGTCTCCGAAACTAGCAAAGCAAGGAAAGTCAAGCAAGCATAATCCGGGGTGCCACATTTACAGCAGGAACTGGGGTGATTACAGCTGTGGCCTGATGAAGCCTTTTGTTTTCTT
>JANJGK010000010.1:33944179-33969179 GCA_039081455.1 Macrobrachium rosenbergii
TGAACTAGTGAAACTTAATATAAAATATACTGAACTAGACTAGCAGATTTCACGTCTATTTTTGCAATACATAGAATATAATCGCGCACACACACACACACACACACACACACACACACACACACACACACACACATATATATATATATATATATATATATATATATATATATATATATATATATATATATATATATATATGCTTAAAAAATCACAGTAGATGCACGTGACTTCAGTGTATAAGCGAATCCCACAGGAAAAAGACAGGCAGAAGTTCAGTACCAAGCGCTTTCACGTTTATTGATGCATCGTCTGGGCACAAATGAGACACAAATATAAAGGAGGCTTTCCTTATGGTTAAGTATATATTTGGATTAGTTTGTGACCCCTGGCAATTAACCATCTGGTATTCCAGGTTAGACATGTTTTTGGATTTTGTAAGCCTAAACTTTAGCATGTCATTTTGTTTGGTCTTAGGTTCAGTTTGTCACAGCTCGATCCCGGATTATCCTGAATTAACTTTCTGTTTATTACCCTTTGACAATTGACCATCTGGTATTCTTGTTCTTTTTGTTTACTTTGTAACCTTCTTTATATTTGTGTCTCATTTGTGCCCCGACAATGCGTCAATAAACGTGAAAGCGCTTCGTACTGAACTTCTGCCTGTCTTTTTCCTGTGGGATTCGTTTATATATATATATATATATATATATATATATATATATATATATATATATATATATATATATATATATATATATATATATATATATATATATATACATATATATATATATATATATATATATATATATATATATATATATACATATACATATATATATATATATATATATATATATATATATATATATATATATATATATATATATAAAATTCCGTTATCATGTGTAATTTCTCATTTCTTTCATTGCTACTTAGGCCTATCACTTCGATGCCTCTTATGAAGCTAACTGAATATATAATGCCTATTTTTGTATTTCTTATTATTTAAGTGTCTAAAGAATTAAAATTAGCAAGAAGTTCTACATTAATTTAGTTAATGCTAAATGCCAGCAGTGAAGAAGACTACCATGTTCATCAGTGGAGAATGTCTCCTCCTCATCGCAAGAGATGACTTTTACAGATATTACTGGCCACTGGATTATATTGTAACGCAAACCCTAGCCTCTATTCTTTGTGTTTCGCTGATATGAAGTGTTTCTTGGCAGGAGTATGATGAAATAATATCTTGGTCTCATGTAGCCTGTTACGGATGGGTTGAGCAGCAACTTGAAGGGAAAGCGTAATGTTCTCTCTTTATAGCAACACCGGTTGTAAAGGGAGTTAGGCAGAGCTCCTTCAGTGATCATCCGATGATGATCCTTAACGGTAGTGCAACAATGGGGTCGTACTCCACTTTTTACAATGAAATTAAATCATATTTCCTCGGTCTCTCTGTTGTTGTATCCCTCTATACATGGTTGTTTTATTTGCGCTAAGCTGCCTAGCAATATCTACAATAGAGACATTAGTTTTATGCAAGCTAATGATTGTGGTGCGGCTGAGTCTGTTGCCCATCTTAGCGGTTCAAGTGATAAGACAGTTTAGTTTAACTTTCCTGCCCAAATGTGGAGTCACACGATAACATACGATGTTATGAGATTTTTTATTTTTGTTTTTGACAACAATAATGATTGAATTCTTTCTTTCTTTATTTATATATAATTTCACTGATGATTATTCAATATTATTTTATTAGTCACTAAGCTTTGATCTGGATTCGAAATATAGTTTCTTCTTTGACTCTTTTGCCCAATCACCTGAAGTGAAATTTTTCAAAATGTTTCGTCATTTTTCGTAATATGAATTTTTCACTCACCATTCTTTTATATATTATTAACCGTATGATTATTAACCAAAGTCAAATAAGAAAATTACATTTCGTTGTAAACATCAAAAGAACAAATTACTGTTAGGTGAACAAAAACTTCTGGAACATGTTGCAAAACATTTTTGAGTGACTGTACATACTTATACTGTGTTTGCGTGTAAACAATATGTACAGGTTTATTTGTATATATACATATATATATATATATATATATATATATATATATATATATATATATATATATATATATATATATATACAGAGAGAGAGAGAGAGAGAGAGAGAGAGAGAGAGAGAGAGAGAGAGAGAGAGGAGAGAGGAATTATATATATATATATATATATATATATATATATATATATATATATATATATATATATATATATATATATATATGTATATATATATATATATATATATATATATATATATATATATATATGAATATATATATATATATATATATATATATATATATATATATATATATATATATATATATATATATATATATATATATATGTATAATATCAGTCCAGCAGGTGTCTCCTCCTCGTAATCAGACTCTTATCGATAAAGTGGGATTAATAACAGATAGTTTATATTGGTTCAACTCTTATCAGTCTTACAGCCGTTGATGAGTCACGTAGTGGGTCTCTCTTATATCAGTTCAGAGCATGGGCACCTTTCACCCTACTACATAATTTTTTTTTATATGTGCATGTTATTTTCTTCAGCAAAAATATAAAAATAAAATAAAATAAATAATAATAATAATAATAATAATAATAATAATAATAATAATAATAATAATAATAATAATAATAATAATTGAGGACGCCAAATGACACCCTTTCTTGAGGACGCCAAATGTTCAGGATGCCAGGACGCCAAATGGCACCTTTTACCCTACTACATGATTTTTTTTTATATATGCATGTTATTTTCTTCAGCAAAAATCTTAAAATAATAATAATAATAATAATAATAATAATAATAATAATAATAATAATAATATTAATAATAATAATAATAATAATAATAATAATAATAATAATAATAATAATAATAATAATAATTCAGGACGCCAAATGACACCCTTTCTTGAGGACGCCAAATGTTCAGGACGTCAGGATGCCAAATGGCACCTTTTACCCTGCTAACAAATGTTCAGGACACAAAATGGCACCTTTTACCCTAGTACATAATTTTTTTTTATATATGCATGTTATTTTCTTCAGCCAAAAATATAAAAATAAAATAAATAATAATAATAATAACAATAATAACAATAATAATAATAATAATAATAATAATAATAATAATAATAATAATAATAATAATAATAATTCAGGACGCCAAATGACACCCTTTCTTGAGGACGCCAAATGTTCAGGATGCCAAATGGCACCTTTTACCCTACTACTGTAAAAGCTGCCATTTGGCGTCCTGGCTTCCTGAACATTTGGCTTCCTCAAGAAAGGGTGTCATTTGGCGTCCTCAATTATTATTATTATTTTTTTTTTTATTTTTATATTTCTGCTGAAGAAAATAACATGCATATATAAGAAAAATTATGTAGTAAGTAGGGTAAAAGGTGCCATTTGGCGTCCTGAACATTTGTTAGTAGGGCAAAAGGTGCCATTTGGCATCCTGGCGTCCTGAACATTTGGCGTCCTCAAGAAAGGGTGTCATTTGGCGTCCTGGAGGAGTTAGGGGCAGTGGACAAATCGTTAGCATCAATTCGGGGTACAACTGCGTCATTACAGTGTTAGAAGCATACAGCATACTCGAGGGAAATGATGATCCTAACCGCAACCTCACCCGAGATGTGAAAAGACGAATAGACTTGAAACGCTTCACCATTAAACACACGCCCGACATACCTGTGAACAGTGATACCTTCAAAACATTAGAGAAGGATAACAACCTTAATATTTATGTATATAAATTGAGTGAAGTAGTCATGGGAAAGGGACAGAAAAAACACTGGACAGTGCATCTCGCCAGAAAAGGGGGCAATAAATCATGTCCCCGACTAGTTCCTCTACTGTTGATCACTGATGACCATGTCGCCCTCATCAAGGATTTGCCAACCTTCGTAGATACTTTCCACCGTTTGAAATCAGGTATGCGTGACCGTGCAGCGGGCGTGTGTTACAATTGCCTCACTCTCTTCAAAACTCCAACCATTCGCAATGCTCACACCCAAAGTTGTACCACCCGAACCACCGTTCTATACCCTGAACCTGGCCAGTTTAAACAATTCATCAAAGTGAAAGCGCTGAATAAAAGCTCACACATCGCCTTCTTAGATTTTGAGGTGTACAACAGACAGCTGGAAGAAGAAGATGAAAACCCAAGAATCATTTCGAAGCAGAAAGCGTACGCCTATTGCTACGTCATCGTCGATGGCAGAAGCAGCGAATACTGCGTACACAGAGTAGGTGTAGGTGAACAGTGTGTCGATGATTTTCTCGATAAAATTGCGAGAGACTGGGCCAGGTTATGTGAGGGGAAATTAAATGTGAAACAAGTTGAAAGATCCCTGCCCGTTTCAGTGCATAATTTATCATATGATGTCGCCCTCATCTTGAAAGAAGCATCCGCCAATCACAACTTTGAAGTTTTGAAACGCGATGGGGGTACATTTTATGCACTGAAAACGGGTAACATCCGATTAATGGATAGTTTGAACATGGTAAGAGGATCGCTTTCCAGTCTCGCTTCGAGCCATATTAAACAGAAGGGGTCACTGGAAATCACACGTCGGATGTTATCCAAATATCCCGACGAGTGCACCGAACTGGTTTTAAATACGGGTAAACAGTATTACCCCTATGATTATGTCACAGGTTTAACGTGTTGAAAAAACCGGGTTTCCCTCTTAAGGTGCATTTCAATTCCTCACTGACAGGGAAAAGCATACCTGACGAAGGATACGAGCACGTCTGCAAAGTGTGGAAGGCTGCAAAGTGTACTAACCTGCTTGATTACACCATTTTATATTTGGTTATGGATGTGGGATTATTGAGCGATGCTTACTCAGCTTGGAGGAATGCCGCTTACACGCAATTTGGATTAGACCCAATCTATTATTTAACCTCTACCTCTCTCTCTCTAGATGCATTTCTTCACTCTTCACAAACATGCCTCCCCTAATTTCTGATGGGGAAACTTACCAGTTGATTTCTAACAACATTAGAGGTGGTTTCTGCAGTCTAGTCCAAAGACATGCCATAGCCAACAATCCCGAGTTAAATCCTAATTTTAAAATTGGTGACAAACAATCATATATATTATATCTTGATTTCACTAGTCTTTATCCCACAGTCATGAGCAGATATAAAATGCCTCTGAATGAAGTAATGGAGCTCTCCCCCGCCGAACTTGAGAGTTTTATCGCCAGCGATATCACAAGCATCAATTCTCAGAGAGAATACAGTTACTTCATCCTCCTCAATACCAAGAAGGTTAGAGACGATGTCGCCCTCCGGGCTGATGACTTCCCTCTGGCCCTGCACCATATGAACGTGACTTTCCAACACCTCTCCCCATACACTAAAAGTCTATTGGAAAAATTCAATGTGAAGCTGCCTAAGAAGAATGTCAAACTGGTGGGTACACATTTGCCAATGTGCAACCATCTGATCTGTCTTCCTCTTTTACAGAAGCTGGTAAGACTCGGGTTGGAAGTGGAGAGGATAAGGAAAGTTTACAAGTTCAAGCAGGGATATTATTTGAGGGAATACATCACTGAGAATGTAGAGAGGAGAGCGAAAGAAACGGACCCCCACAAGAGGAACACCATCAAAATCTTGATGAATGGCCTTTTTGGTGTAACCATTAAAAACCCTTTAAACTATTCCACCAGGACTGTTGTTACCACCAACGAAACATCGCTGCTTAGAAATGTGTCTAGGCACACACACAAATCTTTTGAGAGGTTGGAGGAATATCGGTACATCGTGAATCACTGCAAGGAGACTGTCACAGCTGAATCCCCGATCTATATTGGATTCAGCATACTGGATCTGGCAAAGGACATGATGTACAAGTTCTGCTACGACGTTCTTCAAAAACTGCATGGCGACAGAGTTAAGCTTCTGTACACTGACACCGATAGTTTGATCTTCTCCCTGGAAACGGACGATCTCACACGCGAATTTAAGGATGTGCTCAAACCCCATTTGGATTTGAGTAACTTCCCTAAAACTCACATATTGTATGACAGTTCGCGCCAGGGAAAACTCGGACTCATTAAAGTCGAAACAGGAGCTGAACTCAACAGAGAATTCATCGGTGTTAAACCTAAAGTGTATTCTTACCAAACACAAAACAGTCGGTGCAATACTTTAAAAGGGATTCAAAGTTGCAGGCAAAAAACTATTAGTCACCGTCAATACCTGGATGTAATAAAAAATAATGAGATTATGCACACTACAGTGCACAATCTGCAGATGGTGCAGGGAACAATGTGTCACACCCAGCAGAGAAAGGTAGCTCTATGTCCTTTACAGGACAAGAGATATTACCTCTCTCCATTTAAATCTTTCGCTTATGGACATCCACAGATTGCAGCGAGCGAGTTAGAGGAAGCCGTTAGCGAAGATGATGACACATTACCTCGAGCACCATCGCCGCCCTTCCTTCCACCTATGACAAGTACATCCAGAATTCCCGATGTACAACCTTTTACTCTGGTGATTCAGTACCCCTGGATAAAAGGTTGTTCTAAAAGATAGAGAGTGGACAGCAAATTGGTGGATGAGCAACAGCAGCAACAGCAGCAGCAGCAGCAGCAGCAACAGCGGCAGCAGCAACAGCAGCAGCAGCAGCAGCTGTTGCAACCTGCATGGGCTAAGCTGATGCCCTTCCCACCTGCCAAGAAAAGATGGCTGAGCTTGAGTAGACGCATGTGAGAAGAATGTACCATTTTTCAATTAATGTAAATATGTACCATAGTGAGAGTATGCACGTCACTCACTCAGCCTAAATGCCTTGTTTGTATATATATATATATATATATATATATATATATATATATATATATATATATATATATATATATATATATATATATAATGTAATTTTCAAATAATGTAAATATGTTTTATAGTCAGAGTATTCGCATCACCCGCTCTGTGAATTAAAAAAAAAAATGCTCGCTTGTATATGACCATCACCAGCTAAAAAATATACACATGTATATGCCCTGTAATATATATGCATATATGTCAATAAAAAACATTATTTACTAAAATTCATTTTCTCTACAACCTTCATCTTAATATATATATATATATATATATATATATATATATATATATATATATATATATATATATATATATATATATATATATATATATATATTATTCGCTGCGGGGATAGGACTAAGTGGTCGCATGAACTGTGATTGGTTAAACCATTACCTACCTGCGATTGTCTCCTTTGGCGAGGAGATGAAAAGGCACGGAAAAGTCACTTGCATAGCTATCGCAGAAATTGTTTTATCAACCTTGAAGAGAGGTGTGCGGACGATGTGAAGTTGAAAGACGCATCATCCAAATTGAAACGTTTGGAAATAATGGACGTGGAGAAATTATGTTTAGGGGTTGAACAAAACGGATGTCTCTTCCAAACTGAAACATTTGGAAATTGTGAATGCGGAGAAATTAAACTTTGGCGTTCAACGCGGCAAGTTGTGTGACACACCAATGTAAAAATTATTACCAAAGTCTGTAATTTAATATATGTATTTTAATATGTGTATGTCTGTATGTATGTATGTTCCAACATTTTGTATAATAAAACAGTTTTTTTATTTTATACATAATTTTTTTATTTATCCATTCTATGTTGCGAGGTATATATATGTATGCAATCGTGTGTATTACGAGCATTGCACATTCAACATGTGCAGCGATTACATTGTATGTGTGAATAGCGGGCTGTGTCTAGATTTATTTCCCGAAAACCAGCCCTGTAAATTTACAAACAAATTGTCCATTCCCATAACTCTATCAAAAGAGGTGGAATATGAAATGGGTGTTATAGGGTTTACACTCCCAAATGAATACTACTCTGTCACACTTGAAGATAGAGATTTCACAATTCATTTTAAAGCAACCTTAAATCAGAGTTTGGCACCTCGCTCGTATGGTTTCATGTATGTTCCCGCCGTTGGATTATTAGTAGGAGATATGAATAGATTGATCAGAACACTCAATACAGACATTACAGAACAGCTGCATACATTCGAGGTGTTATGTGTAGGGAAGGACTATTTTCATGGAACAATGATTTGAAGAGGATGAGTCTCACGTACGTGAATGCCGAGGTGGTGAAAGTAGAAGGAATTGTTTCAGTCACTGTAAAGTTTAAGCGTTAGAGCAGCGCGAGTATTAGGGTTTAACACAGAATTGACATACGCGATTTATGGTTCAGGGGCAATGAGAAATCATTGCTCCAGAATTTCTTATCTTGACGATCACAGTATTGACTGTGTGTACTTATATTCCAACATTATTCAACCTTCATCGCTGGGTGATAAAACTGCAAACGTCCTGGATTGTTTCACGTTGGAATGTGCAACGAGTAGAGGTGTACATAATGCTGTTTATAAACCTTTAAATGTGAATGCGGTGGATTACATCACAATTGATGTAACGAATCAGAAGGGGGAAGACGTCAAGTTTATTAAAGGTAAAACCATGTCATGCACCCTTCATATACGACCTAGATGAAGGAAATTGTGCACAGTACATTATCAGTATGGCGGGTGAACACATTATATATGAGAGCAGTCTCAGCAGCCTGGACAAGTATGAAAATAACTCCCCATCAGGGTTTGTGAATAGGTTACCCACTCCTGTATTCCTGCCGAATGGTAGCGAATATGAAGTAGGTCTTGCTTCGATCATGTTTCCAGGCATTTATTACACTGTATTATCGAGAGATGAAGAATTCACCCTCTACTTTGTTACTGATTGTGGTAAAAACGATAAGCATGCCTATAGCTATAGACCAACAACAGCTATGTTAGCGGGGGATATGAAAAGGTTGGTGAGGATGCTTAACAAAGATGTTTTTGAACATTTAAAAGTCTATCTTGATACTGAATACAAAAACGTTTTCAACAGCAATGATATATTCGGTTGGGATGAAGATAGCGGGAGAGTTATCATCCCTCATGTTAGGAGGAGGAACATTAAGTTAAGGCGGGGGATATTAGAAGTGTGACTATCAAATTCAGCGGTAAAGCTGCCAGGTTGTTAGGTTTTAAAAATAATACAGCATACGAAGTTTACCGCCTCAAGGCATTGAATGCGCACCTCTCTGACGATTCCTTACCCGATAATTGTGGTGTAGATTATATGTACGTGCACACAGATATCGTTCAACCGACTGTTTTTGGAGGTGAACTAGTAAATATATTGGATTGTTTAACATTAGAGAGTGGTAAAGAGAAGGGGATACACAATACGATATACAAAACATTGAACATGAACATCCTGGAACAGATTTCGATCGTTATCACGGACCAGAATGGGAGGCGTATCCATTTCAATAACGGTTCGAGTGTCACCTGCGTGCTTCATATAAGACCCAGATAGAGAGGTACGTATAAAAACCACCTTCTTTTCAGGCTTTTTCATTATTTACTTTCGCAACCTTGCGTAATTAGGAACGTTCAAATGCGCGCTCTGCTTAACAAAAAACAGGGGAGGAGATTGAAAGTTTTTTCTTTTTAGTTAACAGGTATCAGGGTTGTCTTCGCTCCACCCTCTAAGGTGGAATTTAAAACATTATTCCTGTCTGAACCTTTAAGGAAGGGAGGGGGTTTAGAAGACATTTCAGTTTTCTATCCGAGTCATAGGAGAGGCGGAGGTGTATTTTCGGCAATTGCTGGCATTGCATGATTTTACTGTTCAGTGACACGAAAGGTATTTTAACCTTCGATTCGGATAGTCGTTCAGTGCGATGTTAGGGGCTAGGTGCGATGGATATGAAAGAAATCGAGACAGTTTTACAGGGTTCGCTAGGGAGTCTTATTAAACATTTAGGTGTATTCGCTTCAGATGAAGTGGGTGCGTTTAAAATACCCGTGAATAGAATTAAACCTCTAGTTTTTATATCTAATACTCTACCTTCAACTTCTAGTATTGACCTTGTCGGACATTGGGTGTGTTTTTATATAGACTGTTTGCCTAGAGATACAACCTACTTTTTTGACAGGTACGGTATAAACCCACAAATTTATTCGGGTAGCTTCTCATCTTTTCTTGATGCGCATTCGGACTTTACCCTTTGCCAGTCCATAAGGCAGATACAGCCCGATAATTCTTACAAGCGCGGCCTTTACTGCATTTTCTTCGTTCACTATACAAGTCATAGAGGGTTAAAATCGGTTTTGTCATTAATGAGTGTCGTCTTCTCCCCGAGTCGTTTGAAAAGTAATGACAGATGGGTGACGGAATGCTATTTCATATTTTTCAAGAGGGTGCGATGTTCTCAGTGGAGTTTGGGCGTTAAACGAGCTCTTACATACAAGGAGAGTGTGCATTCTTTAAATAAAAGGTAATGATTAATTCCATTTTTAAAAAACGTTGCTAATATACATCACATAATTAATTTTGCAGACGTTCGGTTTTTCTAAGACATTTTATTTTTCTTCCTTAGGATGAATGGTCAAGGAGGAGGAGGAGGAGGAGGAGGAGGAGGAGGAGGAGGAGGAGGAGGAGGAGGAGGAGGAGGAGGAGTTCTTCTACGCAGAACACTAACGGAAGAGGGGGAGAAGAAGGGGGAGGGGGAGGAATGTCAGGCTGTACGACATACTAGATTTGGAAGCCTATGGCCATTTATTGTAAAATTATTTAGAGGTTTAAGGTTGGTTATAACAACTCGTGGTGGTATTGTATTGGAATGTGTGTCGGAAGAACCGCAAGATTCATGTACTTGTTAATGTATACCGCTTTCTCTAATAAAATGAGTGGATAGGTAGAATCAGTTTTTATTATCCCATACATAGGTTAAGTGACATTGACAATGAGCGTGATTGGAAGCGTGTTAAAACATGTGACTTTTAACAATCGGGTGGAGAGTTAGAGCTGTATATCTCAGAGAGATGTACATTGTAATGTTCGCATGAAGTCACACAGCTGTTCATGAGTCACGCAGTGGGTCTAAATCATATCAGCAGGAGATACCTAATCACACTCTTATCGATAGAGTGGGATTAATAACAGATAGTTTATAACGGTTCAACTCTTATCAGTCATACACCTGTTCATGAGTCACGCAGTGGGTCTAAATCATATCAGCAGCAAATACCTAATCAGACTCTTATCGATAAAGTGGGATTAATAACAGATAGTTTATACTGGTTCAACTCTTATCAGTCGCACAGCTGTTGTTGAGTCACGCAGTGGGTCTCTCTAATATCAGTTCAGATCAGTTCAGCAGGTGTCTCCTCCTCCTAATCAGACTCTTATCGATAAAGTGGGATTAATAACAGATAGTTTATATTGGTTCAACTCTTATGTTATTTTCTTCAGCAAAAATATAAAAATAAAATAAATAATAATAATAATAATTGAGGACGCCAAATGGCACCTTTTACCCTACTAACAAATGTTCAGGACACCAGGGTGCCAAATGGCACCTTTTACCCTACTTACTACATAATTTTTTTTATATATGCATGTTATTTTCTTCAGAAAAAATATAAAAATAAAACAAATAATAATAATAATAATAATTGAGGATGCCAAATGACACCCTTTCTTGAGGACGCCAAATGTTCAGGACGCCAAATGGCACCTTGTACCCTACTAATATTGTTACTTTACATTACTTTGTCATTTGGTAAAATGCTTTCTGTCACGTGTTTAGATATTAAATAACTGTTTAGCAAGTAGCGTTTCCAACAATTCGTTATCTGAACACTAGATACATTTGCTACGATATGGAGTTGCCAAATTCTCCTTATTAGCTCCGTGATGTGAATCGAAATTCATGAAGCCAATTTTGCTTTCCCCGTTCTTTACACGTACTTCAGAATGTTGTTTTAGGAACAGTGCCACCGGGGAACTACTCTGTTAGTTTACAGACAACTAACACTGTCTTTATTTCGGAAAAGTGCAAGACTATCATCTTGGCATCTTGTACATGACCTTCCAATAACCAGGAATGAAATCAGGGAGACTGCCTCCAACACTGACATTCATCAGTAACTTATTGAGACATCCTGTGGACACACAAAACAGGTAAAAAATGCGCCGAAGTTTCTTCGGTGGAATCAAGTTTTCTGTACGGCGTATAATGCTGTATGAAACTCTTAGCCACAGCCAATGAAACTTTCAGCCACAGCCCGATGGTGGCTTGTGTTGTTGGCACCTATAGCGGTGCCAGACTCACGAACATGGGTAACTTTAACCTTCAATAAAATAAAAACTACTGAGGCTAGAAGGCTGCAATCTGGTATGCTGATGATTGGAGGGTGGATGATCAACATACCAATTTGCAGCCCTCTAACCTCAATAGTTTTTAAGATCTGAGGGCTGACGGACAGACAAAAAGCCATCTCAATAGTTTTCTTTTACAGAAAACTAAAAATGCACAAACAAGCAAACACTTCAATAGCGGCGATAAACTGCAAGGAAATGAGAACACTCAAATGAATTTTAATTTCTGTCTCGCTTCTGATTTACAAACAGACTAGCAGATAGCTGTAGTTAATAACATTCCTGGGTATAATTTACGCTCCTCATTGTTCAATAGTCACTGATCAGTGTAACTATTATTACAACTACTACTATTACCTTAATGTCATGTTTCTGAAAAAAAAAAACTCTGTTTCCTTTCATATGCCTTACAGTTGACGCATTACTCAGACAACAAATTAAATATTTCAGTTTACTTTTGAAACACTGGAGAAAATCAGGTCACTCATAGGGAATTTTATAGAACAGCAATATGGGCTTTTGTTATTTAGTTTATTGGCCCTTATATGCTCTTGATATGCATAAGTCAATATGCTTTATATATACATACACACGTATACCTACATATATACGCATGCACACAAATACACACACACATACATATAATATATATATATATATATATATATATATATATATATATATATATATATATATATATATATATATATATATAATGTATAACTGATTCACGAAGATATGGAACGTGATGAATGTATAAATAAAGGCGAATGCCACGAGGGAAAAGTGAAACAACGGAGTGGTTGCTAGGCGTTTCTACACACGGTCCTTAACTAGCAGACTGATGAAAAATATAAACATATAAAATATATACATATAAAATTAAAGCGTATAGACATTAACGCGCAAAGTATATATATATATATATATATATATATATATATATATATATATATATATATATAAATATATATATATATATATATATATATATATATATATATATATATATATATATATATAATATATATATATATATATATAATATATATATATATATATATATATATATATATATATATACATATGTATGTATGTATGTAAAGGCAAATGCCACGAAGAAAAAGTGAAGCAACGGAGTGGTTGCTAGGCCTTTCAACACACGGTCCTTTACTAGCAGACTGATGAAAAATATAAAGGTAAGGGTACAAAAGAGCTCGTATAATTGACAGATTACTTACTATTATATTTTTCATGTCATATATATATATATATATATATATATATATATATATATATATATATATATATATATATATATATATACATATATATATATATATATATATATGACGCGCATTTAACCACACGGCCAACTTGTTGGCCCTGTGGTCAAATGCGCGTCACTGTAGTCCTAAGTTCTTGTCTTCCGTAGTTCGAGGCCACGAGACGACGAACTTATTATCATATATATATATATATATATATATATATATATATATATATATATATATATATATATATATATATATATATATATACTGTATATATATATATATATGTGTGTGTGTGTGTGTGTATGTTTGTGTATGTGTGTGTGTGAGTTTGTGTACAAACCGTAAATGTATATAAAAAGCAATAATAACATCATTTGTACACACGTGTGCCTGTATATGTATTTTTCTTCAAACTGAAATGACAAACAAACTGCGCCCACCTAATAGCATTACCCTCATTCTAATATATCCTGTTCAACCTTTCAAATCTCTTGCGGTAAGTATCCTTCCATGTTGCTTCCAAACTAAACACTTTCTATTCCTTCATGACAACCCCAGTAGCTATTCACAATTTAGTGTTACGGTACTTTCAATCGAAGCCAGTTAAGATCATCTTCCCTAATCTCTATGAGTATTTTCCAACTCAGGGGCCTACGGTCCTACCTACCTCACCCCTGAAAAAGGTATAAGGGGAAAGAAAAGAGGAAGCATAAAGACTGACTCTACTCTTAAATATGGAAGAGTCAGTGAAAACAAAAGCAGAATATAATTTCCATCTTCTGAGAGCAGGTAGCCCGACGGGCACTTGGAGGCCGCCTTTGAAGAGTAAGTACTTTCTCCTTGAGTTCATCGTAAATGCCCAGAATAATACCTTCGCAATACAGAAATATCCGTCTTTCAGCTTTCATTTGTGTCTTCTTTGAGATGCTGCAAGTATGCTCAAAGTATAACTTGGCAACCTATACTCTCATCGATAATAATAAAATCCGTGAGGATCTGATCTTGTTTGTTCTCCCTGGGTGACAGTGAGGGAGACATGACACAGCCACCCACCCCTGTAAACCGGTTTGTCCGCCCCAGGTGGGGCGGGTAGGTAGGGGAACGGATGGGTAGGGGACAAATCCAAACCCACCCCTCCTGCAAACCTGTTTGCCCGCCCTGGGCTGGGACGGGGTAGGTAGGGGATCGGGAGGGTAGGGGAGACAGCAGCCCCGGGTTCCAGGGGACGTAGTGCATGCCAACAAGCTCTTACAAAAATAACCTCAAAGCATAATATTCGGATTTTTTTTACATCTCATAACAAAGTGCCATATTACGGGTCAGTTAACGATATAGAAAATGTATGGTTTCCGCCACTAACTTCATATACAGAGATTCTGTCTAAACAAGATGTTTCTTCTATCTTTCAGCTTAAAATCGGCAATTTTTGCTCCCTCTCTCCAACTGGCAGAATTGAAGTCGAGCATGTTTGCATTTGCGTGAGATCGCCTGAGCAAAACATGTCTGACTTTAAATTTGCAAAAAATATAAAATGTAATCTTTGCTTGACGTAAATCTCGGCGATTAAAAGCTAAAGAATGCTAGAAAACTTGCTTGCACGTATGATACAGGCTTCAGTTTATGGACAAAACTTGGCAATCCGGTTCCGTTGTCCTCCACAAATCAACCTCAGTTGGCAAGCGACAAGTGGGCCAAGGCCCTTTACTTCTGCCAGCTTTAAAAATAGTTGAAGGTTCTCTATTTCGAATTCATGACAAAAGAACTAAGTTATGAACTTTTAAAGAAATGTGCAGACCTCTGCATGCACTTTGAAGTCGACAGTAAAATTTCATATAAGCACGACTTTACAACTGGATTTATATTCACTCACTTTCAAAGAAAATTATGAACGATTTAATCTAATTCTCAAATAAAAAAAATTATCACAAGTAAAAATGAAAAACTGTTTATGATATGATCAACAGAATAACTGTAGCTTTATGTTAACAAAATAATTCTACTGTTATAAATAATTTCCAAAATGAAGTGATTGGTTTGGGTTATGCATTCATGGACGTTTGTGCGATGATGGGTAGATTAACCTAAGAATCAAGACTATTATTTTTTTGTATAAAGTTTCAAAAATCCTGTAGGGTGAGATGTGATTTGATTAAAACATATTTCAACTTCGCCTGCAACTACCAGCACTACTGATGTTAACCTAAGTAAATGTTTCTTTAGAAAATGGTCATAATCATTTTTACTACTGTTATCGTTATAATTAGAAGTTGTAGTATCCTTAGTTATGATGATGATAATCATCATTATCAGTCTTGCCAGCCACAGTAATATTCGCTGTAACAATAATAGTAGCAGTGCTATGAGATAAAAAAAAGCGGCAGACACCGACGTTAACCAGACAACTCCCAACACCTTTTAAACATGGCGCACCTAGTGTTCCGTCCGTTATCGTGAGTAATCGCACAGCAACCTCACACCTTACAGGCCCCATTAAAGTCATACTCCCCCTACTCCCTCCCCCCCCCCCTCCCCAGGCCTGACCTAGAACTGGTAATGAGAGAAGAAGCCGCTGGGAGTGGCCACACACTCCCTGCCGCCGATATGAGGGCGAGATACATTTGGAGATGTATGGCTCCCGCTCGTCCGTATAGTGGTTGTACAGATCGTCCCGTCCCGATAGCGTGCGGGTTGGCACCTTTGAAGTGCCTCCGGCCTGCTGATGGGTTTTAATTGCTGCCTCGAGGTACTTCCTCGCACTCAAGGACAAGTCAACAAATATCTCTGAAACTTCCGTTGACTACATTGCCCGGAAGGAGAGAGTGTGTGTGTGAGAGAAACTTTGCCAATCTCCCCGAAACATCCAACAACTACATTGCCCTGAGAGAGAGAGAGAGAGAGAGAGAGAGAGAGAGAGAGAGAGAGAGAGAGAGAGAGAGAGAGAGGAAACTTAGCAAATCTCTCCAAAACCTCCAACAACCACATTGCCAGCAACCAATCAGGCGATTTACGCCGTCTTTGTAATTGGTGGGTGACCAAGGCTCGATCTCTTCGTTCAGCTGCTGCAGGAATCAACCCGTACATACTCAGTCCATAGCTTTTTTTTTTTTTTTTTATCTAGGAAAGAAATCTGGGTGTTAGGGGACGGGTTTTGCTGGGTGATAGACGGACTAGGAACTATCATGCGTCGTAGTGGATATAGTCAGTGACGCCCTGCGACTAAGATAAAAGAACCACCTAATCTAGTGTATAAAACAAAGGACAACAGACCAGCTGATTAGAGGAAGGGGGCCTCGCTTTTAACCCAGATTTCTGGCCTTTCTTATTACTCAAACACAAGAGCGCGCTCGCACACAATCTTTCTAACATACACAAACACACACACACACACACATATATATATATATAATTATATGTATATAGGGTAAATATTAATTAAACTTTTAACTTCGTTGTATTTACCTACATTTGGTGAACGTGACCAAAAGATTCTTATATATGTCTGTGTGGAGATATATATATATATATATATATATATATATATATATATATATATATATATATATATATATATATATATATATATATATATATATATATATATATATAGATATATAGATATATATATATATATATATATATATATATATATATATATATATATATATATATATATATATAGTGTGTGTGTGTGTGCGTATAATCTTTAGACAAGTAATAAATTCATCTTTTTGTTCTGCATCTATAATTAAGGTCACAAACAGACATGGGTGATTTTCGGACCTCTGTTCTTCCTAACAAAATATGCTTTAATATCTTCGTTTAATGAGCTTTCCAGCAGGAATGGTTTACAGCACTCAAAGGTGACAAAGAAAAAGAAAAAATGTTTTCAAACAATTCCAACACTTAGAACAGAAGTGTTAGAAAACATATTGGACAAAATATTCCAATACCTGAGACATAAACTTATATTAAAAGCTGGGTTCAATGTCCTCTGTGAGAAAATAAGCCAAAATCTATCAATTAAATTCTTACAACAAGACTGAAAACAAATCAGTGATGCAAAAACCCCTCAAATGCAAATACTACATTAGCCTTCGATAATATCATGAACATAATCTACTTCGGCGAAAATAACATACTTTCACTGTGCTAAATTTGAAATAGTAGATTATACAACAACCCACTAGATTTATATTAATAGCGATAAAAAATAATCAAGCAGCGGGTTTTCTAAATGCTTTCAGAAGACGAAGATACAATAAAAAAAGGAAAACAGAGGAGAGACAGATTCACAAAAAGAAAAACTCTTCAGACACTGCCTTCTTTTGCCAATGGAAAGGGATATCTGGGTCCGTACCCATCTTCATCTAATCAAACCTTACCCATGGCTCAACCATTCACAAAATTTGATTTAAAGTGTTCAGTAGCTTGTAATGTTGTAGACGAGCAGGTATGTAAACATTAAAGCAGAGGCGGCTGAACGCATAACCTTCGACTTATTTGTCGGAGGGAGTAACAAATGGGGTTGTACTAGAAGAAATACGAGTTGACCCTCTGACGATACTATATTCGAAAGCCATGGTTTCTTTTGTCACGTCCCAAAAGAAAATGCACTTGAACTTTGCGAAGCCAGTGGCAATAACGAAACAAACAAGTATACGGATAATGAAGACAGGGAGAACACATTTCTTCAAAATAAAGAAAATAAAGAGAAAATCAATTATAATGAAACATTCGTTATGATAATAATTTTTGAATCAATAAATTGTCCTTACTTTGATGAATTTTAACATCTCTCTCTCTCTCTCTCTCTCTCTCTCTCTCTCTCTCTCTCTCTCTCTCTCTCTCTCCTGGATACAACGCGAGTGGACATGAGACCATCAGTTCACTCTTGGCAACAGTTTCATTGTTTAACTCACTGTAAATTTATCTTCCGATTCCTATCTCCCCTGCAGGTGCACAAGCGCGCTATTATATTATTCACTCAAGCTGCTCGCCATTTCCGTCATGCCCTTCTACATCTGCAGACCGGTTTTTGCAAAATAACGTGGTGTCCTCTTTAAATTATAGGTGTTACGTTAGGAATCACAGGAAACAGGAATTAACTTTTTAACCTGGTTCTTTACGCCTATAAAAATTTATCACTGAAAATGTCTTAGTATATATATATATATATATATATATATATATATATATATATATATATATATATATATATATAATAGATAGATAGATAGATAGATAAACAAATATACATATATATACATATATGTGTATATAAATATAAATATGTATATATATATATATATATATATATATATATATATATATATATATATATATATATATGTATATATATATATATTATATATATATATATATATATATATATATATATATATATATATATATATATATGCTGTACAATAGGAATAACCAACTTCTGCTAGCAGAAAAAGTTTAATATTGTAGGAAAAGATTGTAAGTACATTTTCCCATATGCCGTATATAAATAAATTTAATCTGTCCCCGAGTCCATTTACTCTGCAATGAAAAAAAAATGAGTACGAAAGAAAAAGACCTGACATCGATCTAGCGAGTACGGTAAGGAGAACCCAATCGCTCACTGATTTAATCGACCCAGCTAAGCATTTCCCCACACACGCCCAAGATCCCCCTTTGAGTAAACAGGACAAAAACAGGTTTTGCTTTTTTCATGAGTTCCTCAGCTAAAAGCTGTTGGGATGCATATGGACACCTACAGAGAGAGAGAGAGAGAGAGAGAGAGAGAGAGAGAGAGAGAGAGAGAGAGAGAGAGAGAGAGAATATTATAAATATTATGATTTGAATAGAAGTTAATTGAATACAAGAGAGAGAGAGAGAGAGAGAGAGAGAGAGAGAGAGAGAGAGAGAGAGAGAGAGAGAGAGATTCCTTATGACATAATTCAAACCTTATTGAGCGAATAATGGCAGAGAGAGAGAGAGAGAGAGAGAGAGAGAGAGAGAGAGAGAGAGAGAGAGAGAGAGATTCCTTGTGACATAATTCAAACCTTATTGAATGAACAATGGCAGAGAGAGAGAGAGAGATTCCTTGTAACATAATTCAAACCTTATTGAATGAACAATTGCACAGCGAGAGAGAGAGAGAGAGAGAGAGAGAGAGAGAGAGAGAGAGAGAGAGAGAGAGAGGGAGAGAGAGAGAGAGAGAGAGACTGACTCGCCTAGAATAAAAATCAAATAAGAACGAAGACGCCATACCAGTTTTTGCCACGATCTTTTAATGAAATATGGAATGATATCCTGCGACACTATTATACTGGAAAACTCGTCTAGTTTACCGTCTAGAAATTTACTTTTACAACTTGCTTTTCTCTCGATGTTTTACAGAACAAGTAAATAAAATAAGTAAACTGAATGGTTTTTCGTTGTGTTTGACGGACGGTTCAGTCCAGTGAGGCTGCGCAATAACCTCGTCGAGGCCATTCCTTTTGTAAATATGATATGGTAGAGTGACCAACCATGTTTCTCAACATCCAGCTGCCATCCACATTATTCGACTGACCAGCAGGTGCGTAATTCATTATCTATGTCAAGAGAGGTACAATGAATTTACGCAAGACCTAGCTTTACGGAACCGTATCCAGATCGTTCCTTTCTCGCCAAGAATTGAACCCAGGACCTCTTGTTAGTGAGGCGTGGGAGCTACCGTTTACACCACGGTACAGAAATATCTAATCAGTGATCAAGCACGTGGCCGATGAAAGTCGATTTGAATCACAAGTGGAAACGTCAGAACTTAAATGGTGTCTGTGAAAAAAATCAGTTCATATTAATTTTTCATCGCTGAATCAGTTTTAATAAGTTGTTCTCGGGAGACGTCAAAATCGTTGCTTTCTTATGGCAGTGCGTGTATGGGAAATTGTTCTTATATTAAAAACTAATTCTTTTATAAAAGAGAAAAGGTTAACTACATTTTGCAATCAATAAGTTAGAAAATCTGCAAATGACGCATACATAGGTTCATTTTCCACCCGCCACCCCCAAATGGTTTCTCAATAATCTAATTCATATTACTGTATAAAAGAGCAGGCATAACCAAGAATAATGTGCACTTTTTCCTACAACAGTCACGTAGATATAAATGCATATGCTTGAGAAAAAATAGGGTTACTCCATTCTACAGACAGGATAAGTCCAATAATTAATCTGAGCGCTAAATTTCTCTCTCCTTATATCAGTAGTTCTAGTCATCATAATGGAATCACTGCCTATCTTCAATGCTGAAGCAACTCTAGTAACCACTTAATTATTTCTTCGCAACGGTTGTTCTCCACCTCAGCTCATAAGAAACAAATTCTTTTCTTCGTCCGTGGTAAAAAAAATAAAAAAAAATAGTGCAATTTCTCTACGCAAAAATTAATTTTTTTGATTGCAGCGTGCTTGTAATCCAAAGTAAAAAATATGATTTCAGTTTTGCACAAGCAACAAATGCCTCACCTCAGACATCGAACATACGAAGAATCCAGTCTCATTAATATTATTAGAGTTGTTTGGAGTCACCAACTAGCCAGCTATCAACCAGAATCACCTGCTATGTTGTTTTGCTGGAGTAACACATTTTCCATCACCTACACTTCTAAGATAGGTCATGCCATTGTTGTTTATTTGAAATCCTCTTCAGAAAAAGCACATAAAAATTAAATAAATACACAGAACTAATATATAATGAAGAAATAAGCAAAAATAAAAATGAATGTATAAATAAATAGATGAATAAATACGCAAAGTAAAGCCACAACAAATCCAAACTAAAAAGAAGTCTCTGTGAAGGTCACATGATGGTAAGGCTCATTCTACAGCACTTTAAACCCAACGAACACGCTTCTTACTCCCCGGTATCGCAGCAGCACAAGGTATTTAACATGCTTGACTTTTGCCTCCTAACGTTTGCTATACAGTTTCTATTTAACAGCGAGAGAGTCCTTCACTTACAAGGTACGCACATGTGAAATCCAGACAGTACCATTTCAAAGAGATTCGAGGTAAGTGAAAGTAAATCCTTAACTCACTAAAATACCAGTGCAAACAATTATTCCCTAATCCAGTCACGGAAGATGTAAAAACAAAAGAGAATCAAAGTTGCAAGTTCCGTAGTCTAGTCACACAAGATGTAAAATAAAAATGGACTTAATACTCCAAGTGGAATTCAAACTTGCTGCTAGACATCCTTATCATCCTAACGTTGCAAATTATTTAAGTTGTCATAAGTATTATAGTTGAATGTTTACTTCTGCAACACTTTCTGTAAAGGCACGATTAAAGAGAATGCTGCAGTCTAATATTTTGATTATTTCTAAGCCTTTAAACGGTCCCTGCAAGACAAACTGAAATTGCTCTTATTTGGGTATCAACTCCATTCTTAAACAAAAAATTAATTGAAGTCAACGATTCTTTCATGAAGTTTTAACTGAATTATCTCTCTACTCACGTTCCATTCTTTAATCTTGTCTGATGGTAATAATATCGAATGTTATTACTTTGTATTGCTCTGAACTTGTCCAGTTTGAGGCAATAAATGCATTTCTATGAGAGCTACAAAAACTATAAGCTATCCTTATCAGGCACTGGTCAAAATACTCCTTTTATAATTTGTATGCTCCTTCATTTAATTAAAATATAAGATAAAGAACTTGTTTACTCATTCAACTCATCTTTACTTGCATTTTCGAAGTATTTAATAATCCTCCCTTTCTCTGAAATCCGGCTCGCTCTCTCTCTCTCTCTCTCTCTCTCTCTCTCTCTCTCTCTCTCTCTCTCTCTCTCTCTCATCGGTATTAATTCAACATTGAGCTGAGAAACCGTGTCCCTCAACCCTCCCAAGTGGCCATGAAAAACTTGGCAGGAAGCCTCCTCCCATATTTATTCTCTTGAACTGTGAGATCACTGGACCACACAATTCAGTAACTACTTCTACCACTCCACAAACGTCTGTGAATTCTTTTCCCCGCTTTCCACAGCGCATCGCATCTACAAGGCAACTGTGCTGTAACATAGCAATTAATAAAATAAATGAAGGTCACTATTTCTCTTCTGTTAAGGAATGCAAAACAACTTTTCAAGACTTAAAACTTCTCTTATATAAAACTCTGAACTCCATCATGAAAGTGTATTGTATAAAGATATTGGCATTGAAAGGTTCTTATCCAAAATAAATAGTTACAGAACGCAATAGAAAAAATGAAAGTTATATGTTACATTTACTTGAGAATTAACACGAATGAAACGTCAAATGATAAACTTAACGAAGGCAAGTTACGCATACCGCCCGAGATCAAAGCAGAAAAAGTGCACTAGAACACCCAGCCCATATACAAGAGACGAACCCATTCAAAACGCACTGCTATGCACACTAAAATTGATATCACAAACATTCACCCTTCATGAAACGTATAAACTTCAGCAGAACTGCAAATGCAAACATGAATGAGCGCTTGATATCGAAAGATATCCTCCTAAACTTCCTGAAGTCTATTCATGCTTGCTTTCTTGGTGTCAGGAGTCCTTATTCTTCGTCATTCTTACGCCGTGCCACCACAGCGAACTTCTTTGAATTCATGAGTCTTAGCACTCACTTTAATTCAAGAGTCCTCGCGCCATACCTTCAGGCCTTGCACTACGAGACCTTGGACAATACCAACTCGATTCACTTTCTTGAATTCACGAGCCCTCGTACCGCGCCATCAAGCCCCATTCACTTGGATTCACGCGTTCTTGCGTCGCCAACCCACATAACCCAAACAAGCTTTAGATAAAAATATCCATGAGAGGCTATCGAAGCACCAAATCAGCATCCCTGAGAGATGGAAGAGACTCCACCCAGATTATCGTCGCAGTGAAGTTCAAAGAAAAATAAAGAATGAAGATTTATGATGCCAAATTCATTATGATTATCCTAGTAAAACAAAATCATTTTCATGTAAAGTTGAGGGCTTGAAGATTCATTGGCTTATAAATGCCAGTCAAATTTTTAATGCAACTGCAGCCACAAAGCACGATAAAACATAATGGCTCTTTGAAAGCGATTCAGTGAGGATGAATGACATTATGAACTTTTGAAAATGATTTTGGTAGTAAGATGAAGATTATGAGTTTTTTTTATTTTAAAGTCATCCTAGTAACAAGATGAATATAAAGTATTCCAGAACGTTAGTCCATTACTCAGACAAAATCTGAGAATTTTTTTAAAGTGATTCTAGCAATAAAATAAAAATGAAGATTATCTCAATGTGATCGCAGATGCAACTTAGAAAGAAGAAAGTTTGATTGCGGTTACCTTTATCAAAAATCAGTGAACAAGAATTACTAATCGAAAACATTTTTACAAAAAGATATAATTTCATAAATTTGAACCGTTATATCCTCTTCCAAGTTTTTTAACGTTGCCTTGATATTTTGAAATCAACAGATGCTGGGTTAATGCCACCTTCTCTCTGGCAGCCTCGTAACACCTGACAGGCCAGCATATCATAATTATTTTACTTCGTGGAGATTAGCAATAATTGGATTGCTCGTTTTGTGACTATATGTTTTCCCCCTGGCGAATAACCCTGTTCATGGTTCCTTTTAAGCGCTATTGTCTTCCTACTTTGAAGAGGCGTCTCACAATTTACTTGACGTTAGATTTA
Organism: Macrobrachium rosenbergii; assembly: GCA_039081455.1. Classification (NCBI taxonomy): domain Eukaryota; kingdom Metazoa; phylum Arthropoda; class Malacostraca; order Decapoda; family Palaemonidae; genus Macrobrachium; species Macrobrachium rosenbergii. The sequence goes on from JANJGK010000010.1 coordinate 33,968,505, forward strand.
GGTTCGATAAAGGCACGAGCTTGCCTAATTTTTTTTATTTTGCACACACAAATATTTCTTATTATTTCCATTTTGACTTTGCCTGTCCTTTTAACTTGAAATAAATAGGCAAATCTACGCTGGAACATCCGTGGAGAGACATTACCTGAATCTTCATGAACCAATTCTTGTCTGGTCAGTTGCACTGCTCAAACATTATGGAGAGTATAAAATGCAACTAAAACTCTAAAGCCAAGTAGGTCGTGATTAAAGGTGGAAGTTCTATCATACTTCGAGAATTATCTAAATATAATACTAGCACTATTCACCAATTGCTTGCTGTTCATTTGATTATAAAAGTATGTTATGAGCTTGAGATTTTATCACCTTTGCCTTCCACATCAATGGCGGGAGAGTTGCGCTTACTTTAAGCTTTGTCGAAATGGGATTTGCTAGGTAAAACCACCTTTTTAATGCACAATCTAGTTCAGCAGAAATTATTATAAATTATTTTATAAAACGAAAACGCTTATGTACATATAGCCTTCTTCCATAGTTTCATACGTACACAAATGCTCATGTACATATAGTCTCCTTCCATAGTTTCATACGTACACAAATGCTTATGTACATATAGTCTCCTTCCATAGTTTCATATGTACACAAATGCTTATGTACATATAGTCTCCTTTCATA
>JANJGK010000010.1:33971679-33984179 GCA_039081455.1 Macrobrachium rosenbergii
TGCACAATTGTTCTGTGCACTAATACAATTACTAACAGGACATCATTAAACCTGGATGGTATCTAGCGGAAATATTTATTCAGGAAAAGTTACAAGCGTTCCAGGATACTTGACAATGTGGATTGTTAGTCCTAGAAAGCTTGTAACATTTCCCGAATAAATATCTCCGTTAAATACCATCCAATTTTAATGAGGTCCTGTTAGTATATATATATATATATATATATATATATATATATATATATATATATATATATATATATATATATATAAATATATACATATATGTGTGTGTGTAGATACACACACACACACACACACACACACACACACATATATATATATATATATATATATATATATATATATATATATATATATATATATATATATATATATATATATATATATATATACCGTTCCAAACGACTGGAAAGCGCATTATAAGCACATTACCATAACAGCAAATGTGGAACACTGACGTCATATGGTGAAAGCCAGTCTGCGAGATTCGATAGACATAAAACAGATTCCGACAGCATCCATAGTGATCAGACGCATAATGTCACATAATGTGACATAATGGAACAGGTTGAACCGCAATACTTTGACATGGAAGCCATGGAATGCAATAATAACAATGATGTTAATAGCAATGAAACGAGTGATGTTTGTTAAAGGAAGAACTTATGAACTGCATTTTTAATAACTGAGTTATAGGAGTGATCAGATGTTGTTAGGGAGATTGAGGTTAAAAATTCTATAAGGTTATGTAATTTTTTAATATTTGTAAATCTGGTTTCGAATGTAAAGTGAACCGAACCGTACAACCATCCATATTGTACCATAGACGAAAAAAAATATAATGAAATACTATACACTAGCCGCCCCAAAAAAGAAAAATTACCTTTACAATATGCCATATAACCATCCATATTGTACCATTAGCGAAAACAAATTTAAAAATATTGAAATACTATACACTAACAAAAAAAAAAAAATTACCTTTACAATATACCATACAACCATCCATATTTTACCATAGACGAAAAAAAAATATTGAAATACTGTACACTAAACAAAAAAAAAAGAAAAATAACCTTTGCAATATACCATACAACCATCCATATTGTACCTTAGACGAAAAAAAATTAAAAAATATTGAAATACTATACACTAACCAAAAAAAAAAAAAAAAAAAAAATTTACAATATACCATACAACTACCCATATTGTACCGTCCATATTGTACCACAGACGGAAAAAAATAAAAAAAAAAACATTGAAATACTATATACTAACCAAAGAAAAAGAAAAATTACCTTTACAATATACCATACAACCATTCATATTGTACCACAGATAAAAAAAAATAAAAAAATATTGAACTACTATACACTAAAAGAAAAAGAAGAAAAATTACCTTTACAATATACCATACAACCATCCATATTGTACCATAGACGAAAAAAAAATATTGAAATACTATACACTAACCAAAAAAAAAAAAAATTACCTTTACAACATACCCATACAACCATCCATATTGTACCATAGACGAAAATTTTTTTTAAAAATATTGAAATACTATAAACTAAGGCCCCCAAAAAGAAAAATTACCTTTACAATATACCCATACAACCATCCATATTGTACCATAGACGAAAAAAAATTTTAAAAATATTGAAATACTATAAACTAAGCCCCCGATAAAGAAAAATTACCTTTACAATATACCACTGCAATACAAATCATTAACACAATTGGAAATCATAATTAAAACCTTAGTATTGTCAAATACAGCTGCATAAGTAGCTTTTAAAATCTATGATTAAAGCCAAATTCATGATTAAATCTAATTAGGCTTTATTATCTAATAAATTAGAAAACGAATGCAATTACTGACCGAATACTTATGTATTGGTAATCTGCAGTATACTGAATCTTTCATTTGCGGCATTCTGCTAAAACATTAAGCAACTTACCATAACTTTTATTCCCTGCGACTAAGTTGCACTGAAGCAAACACACACACACACATACTCGCACACACATACACATACACACACACGGCCACATGCACACATTCTTTACCTACAAACATACAAACACACACACACAAAGGGGGGGCATGTAAGGTGCGGTCCTGGTCGTTTCGGCCGTAAGTCACTTTAGGCCGTAACATCCAAAACAATGTAAGACGCTATGTTTATGGTATTTACCATTATTATTTCATGTTTTACGTACATCCCCAAGGGGCTGGTACTAAACACGGCGCCCATTTTGCACGTAAACGTGCTTACGGCCGAAACGACCCGAATGCGTAAGGTGTACGGTCTATTTCGTGGGTATATTATGAGACTGATTTGGCGGAAGTTTTCAGCACGCTGGATCATCCTTGACTCGATAAAATATGAATCAAGATGTGACTTGTCTTGCCTCCTCTCTGGAGTCTTACATGCACATGTACACGCACATACAAACACACGCGTGTATACGTACATATGAAATATAAAAACGCCGTATCGTGCTTCTGAGTTATCAACAGAAGGGTCCACAGTGATACTCTTGTTTAGCAAGACGAAATGTACTTGTTGAAATATTTACAGAGGTTAAAGCTTTCGTCCCTCTTTCTGTGGTCTTGATTACCAAACTAAAAGAGACACACAACAACGGTCAAGAAACAGAAAGAATGTTTTAACATCGTTTATCCGTTTCAGTTTGTTTATATTTATTTCTGTTTTGTCACCATTGTTGTGTGTCTCTGTTAGTTAAGTGATCAAGTCCACAGAAGGATGGACGAAAGCTTTAAGCTCTGTAAATATTTCTACAATTACATTTCGCCCTGCTAAGCAAGAGTATCACTGTGGACCATTCTATTGATACATAAATACATATGCATACACACACACACACACACACACACACACACACACACACACACATATATATATATATATATATATATATATATATATATATATATATATACATAGATATATATATATATATATATATATATATATATATATATAAATTTATATATATATATATATATATATATATATATATATATATATATATATATATATATATATATATATATATATATATATATATATATATATATATATATATAAATTGCTTACATTCCGGCACCTACAGAAACCTTGTCTAGAGACCAGAGGTCATCTCTCTGACTTCCTAATTTCTCATGTGACATTATATACATGTCTTCCCAATTACTGTCGACAGGAGATGAATCTCCGCAAGAGGAGCGCTCATTGACTGATGAGTCACCGTCCAGAAGTAAAGTATCTTGTTTACAAAAGAGTTGCTTAAACACGAGAAGTTTATACAAACAAACGTGCAGATAACTGCAACCTTCACATGTAATCTTGAACGCACATACACCCACACACACCCATATATATATATATATATATATATATATATATATATATATATATATATATATATATATATATATATATATATATATATGTATGTATGTATGTATGTATATGTATATATATATATATATATATATATATATATATATATATATATATATTTATATATATATATATATATATATATATATATATATATATATATATATATTACACTGTATATATATAAAGGTAAAAGACCAAACACCAAAACACACGCATACAAATAAAATCGCCTGGACACGCAGTACACACAAACATACTGTATACAGACACATGAACGCGTAATACACACATATACATAAACACAATCGCAAAATACAAACACCGTGAAAACATCAGCCAAAGAGCGTAAACCAGCAAACAAAAACCCAACAGTGGTCCGGCCACACCAAACGTTAAAAGAATTAAAGCGAATCTGTGGAGCATTTAAAAGCGAATGCGTTGAGCGAAGAGCTAAAAATAAATCAGTGATCCGACGGCCACTTTTGCAACGGCAAATCTTTCCATGAACAAATAGGCTGGAATTATGGGAATAATGGAACGGGACGCCGACGGCATTAACTGGTCATTACTGCATGGCTCTCTGGAATGGGAATGGGAGGATTCACGTGTACATAAGGAATCACTATAAATCACTGTACAGAAAATTTGGTATGGGAACAGAAGGAGTCATATTTACGCCTGGAATTATATGAGAGCCACTACACCACTCGCTTAGAATGGAAAGAGAGAGATTCATAAGTATATATATCATAAATTTGATGAATATCACTGCATGGCTAACCTGTTATGGGATTAGAAGGAATCGTACGTATGCTGTATCACTTCCCAATTAAACTGAAATCGGAATAAAGACTTATGTATGTTTATCAATGCATATCTATGTGTGTGTATCACTGGGTGGCTATCTAGAGTTGCAATAGAGGAAATCGAAAGGATGTCGCTGCATAGTGATTACGAAACGTGCATAAAAGCAATTGCACGTATACCACTTTTCCCTCACGGAAAGGGTCTAGAAGGAAAAAAGTATACCTTAGTTTAACCAGACCACTGAGCTGACTAACAGCTCTCCTATAGGGCTGGCCCGAGGGGTTAGACTTATTTTACGCGGCTAAGAACCAATTGGTTACCTAGCAACGGGATCCACATCTTATTGTCGAATCCGAACCACATTATACCGAGAAATGAATTTCTATCACCAGAAATAAGTTCCTCTAATTCTTCATTGGCCGGCCGGTGACTCGAACGCGGGCCCAGCAGAGTGCTAGCCGAGAACTATACCGACCCGTCCAACGAGGAACTTGGGTCTAGAAGGAAAACTATTATATCAGTGCATAGCTAATCTAATCTATCTTATCACTAATAGGTTCCAGCGAGAGGCCATGAGCTTTAAAAATACAGGTCCCAAATACATAACATAACGTTCTAACCACACTAACTGGTAACTGAGGTATTTTTCTTGTTACCACAAAAAATAAATGCGATCTCAACTGTCAAATGGCGCTATTATATGGATCATTACGGTCAAATACATGATTCAAGTCAAAATTGTATGAAAACTGATTCCTATCTCATATTTATATTTCTATCAACAAACATTTCTGAATGTTCCAAAGTTTTGTTAAGCACTAGGGAAGTTCATTATACACGATTTTCTACTGAAACAACTTATTTCTTTTTCAACTTAACTGAATAACAAGCTTACAGGTATAATTAATTAATTTGATAAAAGTAAACAAATTTCAGTAATTAACAGAATAATAATGAACACTTTTTTTCTTTTAAATAAAAAAAACTTTGTGTTCAAATTCTCAGTTACCTGAGTGCATGCATGTCAACATAATTATCAGTAACACTATTTTTTTTCTTTACAATGCTGGCATCAATAAAGGCAACTTATATCATCCTTAAATTTCAATAGGGTTCATCGTGAAATCATAATTCTTGCTTTTATGTAATCATTGTTCGTAACTAGGCCTATAAAGATTAATCTTTACTAACTTACTAAACTACAAGTGATAACTGGATCACTTCAAATTCACCTTCTCCGGAGATATCAAAATCCATTTTAGGGACGAGCTCAAATTTGACATTCAGACACCTCTGTGTATGAAGCAATCATAAAGTTCTGACTGTCACCCTGCCTATCCGCTAACACTGCAAGCACCCATATAAATACAGGTGCGTACGCCCACACATAAAATAAAATATATAAATATATGTGTGTGTGTGTGTGTGTGTGTGTGTGTGTGTGTGTGTGTGTGTGTGTGTGTGTGTGTACAATTACTACACCGCTGACACAAAGGCAGTAGAATACAAAATAATCACTTAAAAGGTCTTGCATTTCAAGAGCATTGGCAGGATTGTTGAAAACCTTGCAACATAATAGTGTGTAACATTTATTCCAAATGGCTTAGGTTAAAATGGACGATTTTAATCTTTTTATTCCTGCATTACACAGTTCATTTTACAAATTCGTTCTGAACCCCGAAGAGATAGAAAGAATATCCATTACACTACATGGATGTTAGATCAAATAAAATGGGAAAAGAATAAAGATAACGCTATTTCTTGCAATGAAGTTGATTATAATTATTGTAGGTTATTTCGGTAACAATAGAATGTGAAAATAAATAAAAACTGACACAACTGTATGCTAGTTCCACTGAATTACAAAGGAAAATGCCAGACAAAAAATAAAACACGATGTGCAATTCATAAAACATATGAAAAAATGTAAGTATTGTTTTAAAGTTACTTCGACAAGAATGACAGATGACACGAAAAAAAACTGCTTTAAATTTGCACCAATGAAAATTACATATGCAAAATACTCACATACCTGAAACCCTGGTAGAATGACCTCTTTGTTGGATCAGGTTGTTATTAGGAAAGCACTGACGTCCTTCCCACTGGTCCGTTTTCCCAGTGGGCAAGCTTAGAAACTAGCTGACTGAAACTCTGATGATTACAATCTGTTTCAGCTATATGGAACTCTCGTTCTACTTCTGTTTTCCCTGACTCTTGTGGCTTTCTTCCCTCTCCATTCTTTGGTTTGTTTAGGCTTGCGCCTAAACTAGAAATAGGCAGTGGGTGGTAGCCGTTTATTAGACTTTGCTCTTGGAAATAAAAACTTTCATCTTGACATATATACATACACAAAATATATAACAGAGCTGTCAAAACTACTAAATCGTGGCTAAGCAACCTGTATGGGTCCATCGTGAACTGCAACATTTACTCAAACCTTGTAACAACCCACGGCCACTTCTCATTCCAGGTCACATTCAACACCCAATCCTTCCTCTGGTGATTCACAACAGTGAACGACCGCCTGCCATTAGCTGGAACTTTTAAGAACCACTAGAAAGTCATGGCCTTCAGAAGAACGTTGTATATTCAAGTTCAGCCAATAGTGTAACAGATCTAAGCAAATTCTTTTTTAATATAACAACAGCACTGCTGGTTTCAGTCAAAAACATCATCAGTCATTATGATAATTTCCGTAGTACCCCAGTTTGGAAGGAACTGGCCAACAACCTTAAATCACAGTCTCAGGAATAGTTTTTACTGTGCAGACCAAATGGTATCCTAAAAGGTCATGCTACCCAAATGGTATCCTAAAAGGTCATACTACAATGTTAAAGATACAAGCAAGAGCCCAATTCAAGCTTGCTTTGAGGCACTCATGAGAGAATCGGTTGGTAGTAATCAGATAACGAAGCACATTACATAGTCACCTCTCCTACGGGCACGCAATATGCCATGGAGATGAGAAACTGTCATATGTCGTCTGCTAATCAGTCATATCCGTTGGACCTATGGGTTTCTGATGGCTAAAAACTCTAGCCATCCAGTAATAACTTTTTGGTCCCCTCGACTACACAGCGCTTGTTGGCTGACCGTCAAAGTCTTGAAGACTTGAGAAGGCTTTTCCTCCCTGAGTGTGGGGTTAGTGATGGCAATAACCCCCTTTCCCTATACTAAGGGAGAAAGTAAATTTCAACCTCAAACACTTTTGAGGTTACAGAGCGAGCTGAACTTTGTCAAAAAATCTAATATTTTTACAATGGCAGACTTTAAGTAACTTTAAACTTTCTTAAGAGGTTTTATGATTACAGTTTGAATTTATAGCACAAGTTGTGTATTTACTGCCATTTTCAGACTTTACGAACAGTTATTTCATGACATGCGTGTCGATCTTTAAAATTTACTAGCTTGTTTTTCATATTAGGCGTCAGACAAACATAATCTTCTCATCATTCTACTCGCAAGTGCTCTTAGAAAACCAAGTAAATGGTTAAAAAATTACTATCTAGCGAACGATGTCCAATCCGATTATCAGGCTAGAAAAAGGCAGCAACCTGCTAATTGTATCTTAATCAGTGAAGCGACTTCTGTATGCTAATGACAGATCTAGCTTGTTTAGTACAATGGAAATCTTCAGGTGTTTTCTTAAGCTTCGTTGCTCTTCACCATTTTTTACTTTATTTTCGTCCTTATTACAATTATTATTGTTATTTTGTTGTTAACTTTATCAAAATAATGTCAGCCTTATACATTTTCTTCACTGACGGTCGGCTGGTACGGGAGGTATCAGTGTCTTGCGTATCAACCCGTCATGTTTCATCACTGCTTTTAATTTTTCATGCTCTCTTATCATGTTTTGCAATTTCATGCGCTGAAATTCGTTTCTTAAGTTTACTGTTATCCCACCGATTTTGTTACTATCATTATTTATTATGTTTTTAATCTGTAGCATATGTATGTAATATATATATATATATATATATATATATATATATATATATATATATATAAATTTATATATACACATATATATACAGTATATATATACATATATATATACATATATGTATATATATACCGTATGTATATATATATATATATATATATATATATATATATATATATATATATATATATATATATATATATATATATATATATATATATATATATATATATATATATATATATATATATATATATATATATATATATATATATATATATATATATATATATATATATATATATATATATATATATATATGGAACTAATGAACGCATGAGCACGTGTTCCACAGAAATTAATTCCTAACTCACATGTGGAGTGAACCCTAGTATCTCAAATGAATGGCCAAGACGCTACCAATTGACTCACACATCTGAGTGGCATGCCAAGACACCAACCACTTTACATTAAAATAATTGCTAGCTTCTAAGCTCTCCCAGGGAGGAAAACATCAGCGTTTTTCTGATATTGGTCTCGACTTAGGATTTTCTTCGCTTTGTGAATTTAACATCGTATTTTCATCTGGAACTACTTACAAGAATGATTATTTTTCATCTGTTATCATTTTTTCATAACGAAGTAATCTCAAAACTAGAATTGTTTTTCATATTTTTTTTTACAGATAATACTTGACAACAGTGCTGTTAATTTTTATTTCTTGTCTTCTTATTTGTATCAAAATAACTTTCCAGGGAAAGGAAGCGTCCGGAGAGAGGTTCAAAGGTTGCCTGTACTGACAAAGGAAAAGTTTATCAGGTGGATTTGTCATCACCTGCAGGAGAGAGAGAGAGAGAGAGAGAGAGAGAGAGAGAGAGAGAGAGAGAGAGAGAGAGAGAGAGGAGGGGTGTAACATTTCCAGTTTCGTTTTTATCTCTTTCTCTGCAATGTTATGAATAATTTCATATAACAAATGCAGCGAGATATTTTCCATTATTTTACTGATGATAACTGCTGAGACCCATCAAACCGCTGTTTTCTCATTCAATACAGTAGTCAGTTAATTAACAATAATAATTCTGCTACGTAAAACTCAACTTGTTTCCATTTATTCACCTGTACGGTTAGACTTGCCGTCGTCCAGCACGGAGCTGTCCCTTACCACTGGTAACTACGGCAAGTACGGTAAGTACGGTCCCTAGATTCGTAATTTGCCGTCTCGACCGTGTCTTATATTACCGCCATATGGACGGTATGAGCACACTAGTAATGGCTGTAATACCGAATGCAGAAAAAAATATAGAGAGCACAAGATACCTTTCAGAAAAAAAAAAATTTTAAACGCTACACTTACAGTGATGGTCTAAATGATATTACTGATTGAATGAATAGTATTAACCGTAAGTCAGATATTAAAAATGAAAACTTTTCAATGTGGTTCCCATTTCGAACCATTCAAAGAGTAAACTGTGCAACAGCAGCAGGCTACTTTGCGACACGTCCTCTCTCTCTCTCTCTCTCTCTCTCTCTCTCTCTCTCTCTCTCTCTCTCTCTCTCTCTCTCTCTGTGTGTACACAAATTATCGAGAACACAAACGAGCTCACAAAGGCATCCACGTATCATGATGTCTTTCAACGTGATGAAAAAGTTCTTGATATAAACTTTCGTTTCGTCTACAGCCAAACTTTGGAATTTTCCCCTGTTACAGCCTTCTGTGATTCCAGTCAAGTTTCTTCGAAATTAGGCCACGCTCGACCTTCTTTCCCCTTCTTCCTTCGTATCTTACTGGTCTAGAGTAAAAGGAGAAAATAAAAGCTTAAAAATATTAATGCACCCGTCCCGTCAACCCAAAAATAATCAAGAGTGAAAGTTAAAAATCAAAGCGCTTTCCATTTTCTATTGCTGTCCTCGAGAAAAACATCATTCCTTCTCATTCCTCCTCTCCTTTTCTTGTTTTCTTCGGGCCTGGGCTAGATGGAGTGATTTGGATGTCCGTCTCAATGACTATTGCGCATTTAAAATCAGGGCAATAATATTTACTAATAAAACTCAGTTGTCCTTGCACTCCTCACCATCGGAGGGCACCGTAAGTGATTGTTTCCGGATATGCTAAGGAGCTGTGAAGCTTAAATGAGGTCACAATCTGAGAAACTGTGTCAAGGGTTAAATAACGACGTCATTACGACGGCGGAGATTCTCTCCATAAACTTTCCACAACTGAACATATATATATAAATATATATATATATATATATATATATATATATATATATATATATATATATATATATAGAGCCTCTATGGCTCAGTCGGTTACAGCAGCAGCTTCGGACTTCGTAGAGGTCTGTGGCGCGGGTTCAAATCCGCAGCCGACTGATCAAAGAGGCAGACACTTTGCTATCCGTGTAGACATCCCGGGATTATATATGTAATCAACGGATAGGTTTGCTTAAAAAGCAAATGGATGTTACAGACTAAATACACACACAAAACAATGCCACTACAACACCTTCTAAAAACATAACAAACATCTCACACGTCTCGAACTCTCGCCATACCCGCGCAATAATTTCTCGCTGCTGGGAAGAAAGGGCGTTGGGTCGGGTATGATACATGAAACATACGCTACCGGGGTCTAAGCGATGTCAGGCAGGGCAGCCGATCGAGACCACAGGTCTACCCCAAAGCCAATTCAAAAAGTCCTTCAAAGAAGGCATCGTGCTTACCCCATACAAAAATGGGAAAAAAAGCACGTAAAAGAAGAAGAAGAAGAAGAAGAAGATATATATATATATATATATATATATATATATATATATATATATATATATATATATATATATATATAATATATATATGAGAGAGAAAAAAAACAAATATAGTTTATTTAAGACCTTAAACTTTATTATATATATATTATATATATATATATATATATATATATATATATATATATATATATATATATATATATATGTACATATATATAATATATATATATATATAATATATATATATATATATATATATATATATATGAGGGAGAGAGAAAAAAAAAAACAAATATAGTTCATTTAAGACCTTAAACTTTAACTCCTTGTTATCAACTGCATAAAAACAACTTCGCTTTTAACACGATGTTTAAATACTTTGCTAATTATAGAAGATTCACTACTGACACTTAAAGAATTCAGTCTGATTTGTTGGGCCATTTCCATATCTCGACTCTGTTAATTTGCTCTCAGACTCTGAGACTGAACATGCACTCAGTTCCCATTTATCTACTGCAGAGGAGTTTTAAGCTTTTCAACCACATCTCAAACAGCCACGCTTACATAATCGAGCGAAATCTCTACATCGCCTAAACGCTCCTGGCACTGCAAGAAACGTCGGAATAAATCTTGCCTCGAAGGGCGCGCCGTTCAATGGAACAAATGCAAATTTCACCCGAACCGACGCTCAAAATAACAGACCCTCTCGAACTCTGAATAAATGGCCATCAAGAGGACATAGATTCGTTTGGCCTTCACGACTGAATTGCCTCTGTCTGCAAATGACCCTCGACCTGGGATAAGGAAATATCCGGAGCCATAAGTCTGCTCAACGCTTCATTACCCGACAGGCCCCACTTGCACTGCCGAACCTCTGGCCACCAAGAAGACAGAGGCGATGACTCGGACCGAATTAAAGCCGAGTCGGACCGAATGACGACCGAATCAGACCACCAGAGAGACTTCACGTCCGGTCGTTTCTCTGAATTAGAGTCGCCATGTAAATGTTATTCAGATTAGAGCATTGTTGACGGACCTCCCGACCTCAAATTTTTTCTTTATATTGGCTGTACAAAGAAAATAAAGATTTACTGGTACCAAACTTTGGTATTTAATAATAGAATTATTCACTGACAGATAATAACTTGATTAATGTTATGTTTAGTACAAAGAACCTATTAAGAAAAGTGAACTACTGGAAATCATGGAAATATTTCATATCTATATTATGCAAATTTTGCTCTTATTCATGCATTATAAACTTTTATAGATCTACTAATTCTAACTTGCGAAATAAATGGAGTCCAGATTAAGAGAAGATTCAAAATTCCTATGAAAAATACAGGAAACTTTCGTTTGTCTGACCAACAAGCCTCTTCATCTGAAATATGTGTACAGACTTAAATACCCACACAAGTGCCAACAGGAACAGAAACTTCGGTCAGCTTATGCTTCATCTTTATCCTTGGAGGGAGGAAAAATAAACTGCATGTGCCATGATGAAAGAAGAAACCTGAT
>JANJGK010000010.1:33986679-34021679 GCA_039081455.1 Macrobrachium rosenbergii
TAAAAAGCAAAAATAGAGATCGAGGATAAACGAAGGGCTTAGGAGATACGCCTTCCAGCATCGATCATAAAGTCAAGATTAAAATCTCCCGTAGGAGTGAATGGTGGGGGAAAGGCAGACTTCGACCTCCACACGATAGAAAGGGGTTAGGTGAGGGTTTGTGACCAGATCATGCATGCACGATTTTAACATTATATATATATATATATATATATATATATATATATATATATATATATATATATATATATACATATATATATATATATATATATATATATATATATATATATATATATATATATATATATATATATATCACCAATCTACCTGATCAATGAACAACTAAATCAGGACACGAAATTTAACAAATTATATGCTAAATAATAATAAAGCGAAAAGGCGCATTTTAATATTAACTCTACCCGTATGAAGCCAATTAAATCCTTAGTTTAATAAATGTATCCGATATATACTTAACTTAGTTTTTGTGCATCAGAGTATTTTTTTTTTAGTTATTTTCTCCACGGCGATTATCATTGTGGCGGCTGTTTGCTTATCCCAATCGTGGAGTCAATTATGTGCTTTTATCTAATAAATTAGCGTTAAACACATCAAAGTAAGAATGATCTTTTCATTCCCCTTAAAATCAAATCTTGAAAATATACATTTATGTTCAGGTATCTGAGAGCCAACTATATTCGTTTTCAATGTTTATAACTTCATTATAGGAAACATCAATATGTGATATTAATTACTGCTTTAAATGAATGATGGAATCGAGCCTGGACTGATTATGACTTTCATTACTTTCGCCATTTCACAACGCCCACTGACAACAAACAGCGAATGTAAATTCTGGCCCAGAGACGTAATATACAACTAATGGATCGTCTCATCACGCAGATGTATACCTCCATATTATTGCAGCAAACAACTGCGTTCAATATATATATATATATATATATATATATATATATATATATATATATATATATATATATATATATATATATATATATATATACAAGCATTAAGCTATAAACGTCCTTTAATATCCAATTCGCTCTACCTCGGAAATAATATATTTTCATATATGTTACCTGAAGGGGAATTTTCTAGTTGATAAGTTCGTCGTCTCGTGGGCTCGAACCACTGAAGACAAGAACTCAGGACTACAGTGACGCGATTTTAACCACAACTTGTTGGCCGTGCGGTTAAATTCGCGTCACTGTAGTCCTGAATTTTCTAGTTGATAATAAGTTCGTCGTCTCGTGGGCTCGAACCACGGAAGACAAGAACTCACGACTACAGTGACGCGATTTTAACCACACGAGACGACGAAATTATTATCAACTAGAAAATTCCCCTTCGGGTAACATATATGAAAATATATTATTTCCGAGGTAGAGAGAATTGGGTATTAAAGGACGTCTGTAGCTTAATGCTTAATATATATATATATATATATATATATATATATATATATATATATATATATATATATATATATATATATATATATATATATATATATATATATATATATATATATAATATATATATATATATATATATATAATATATACATATATATATATATATATATATATATATATATATATATATATATATATATATATATATATATATATATATATACACACACACAGATGGCGGGCGCAAAGGGATTCTGTGAAATTTCTCTGTTTATATCTTTCCTGTAGTGTATCTTTCTTCACTATCTACAGCCTCCCATCTCCTAGTTCCCGTTCAAGCAGGTCCGGGTCTTCCCACGTATTATTGGCCCAGCGATCGCGTGAAGGACATGCCTAGGCCACCTCCATCTTCCTTTCATCATTATCTCATCTGCATATGAAACTTCCGCAACTTCTCTTATGGCATCATTTCTAGTTCTATCCTTCCATCTGACTCCTAATGTTCTTCTTGAAGCTTTTGGCATCAACAAAATCTTTTTGATATAGTTTCATTGTCATTCCTTGATTACTACGTATAACAACATAGATCGTAAGAGATTTACGTATAATTTTACTTTCGCATCAGTTTCTTTCTAACTGATTTCCAAATCTTATTTATCCCGTCCATTGTTTGATCGCCTTCTGCAGCCTTTCGCTAAATTCCAGTTCAAGAGACTTTGATTGGACACTGTTCTTAATCCTTTCTCCATTTAATATTATTTCATTCCTTTGTGCATACTCGGTCTTCATCACTCTTGCTTTCCCGAATTTATTTTGGTTTCTATATATATATATATATATATATATATATATATATATATATATATATATATATATATATATATATATATATATGTACATATATATATATATATAGATATATATATATATATATATATATATATATATATATATATATATATATATAGATATATATACATATAATATATATATATATGTATATATATATTTATATTTATATATATATACATATACATATACTGTAAGTACTTGAACGGCATAATTGAAGGACATGTCTAGATTCTCAGAAGAATAGCAAGAATAATGAGTTCTTCAACGAAACGTGAAAAATGAAGCACGTAAAATGCAAGGAGTTGGGAAAACTTGGTGGTGAGGGACCAAAGGAAACTGATGAAAGATAATGGGAAGAAATGGATGTAGCTTGGGTTCAAAGGGGTGGTTTACACACAAACACATACATACATACATACATACATACATACATACATACATACATACATATATGCATACACAAAACACATATATCTACCTATCTATATACATATATATATATATATATATATATATATATATATATATGTATATATATATATATATATATATATATATATATATATATATATATATATATATATATATATATATATATATATATATATATATGAGAGGATGAGTACGATAACTACAACGTTTTGTAATAAAGGAGTGAGAAAGAATTAAATATGAAAGCCCCTTAATGTGCAGGCAGCATTGGAGCCGGTAAGACTAAGGTGAGTGGTTAAGTGTGAATTCCTATATCCATTATGTTGTGAGAGTTTTCAGTCCAGGGGATTTAGAACTGATTAAACATTTAAACCGGTAATAAAAGTTTCCTCGGCCTTATACAAAACCTGCAAGTTATACAGGTTATTTCTATCAATTGAGAGGACTACGTGGGACGCTGGGCTTAAGTACAAAATCTGTACATAGAATGTTTGGTATTGCTCGTTGTCTATACCAACAGAGCTTTATTGCATCATAAAAGAGCCGCTAAGGAAACGGTCTTTTCAGGAACCCTTTAATAAAATGCTCCCTAGGACGACAGTTGAATAGCGAAACTACAGAGCAAACATAATCCAGCCTTTCCTTCAGCTCCTTATCTACTATAGGGCAAAGATTTATGGCGAATCATTGCAAACAAACCAAAAAAAATATATCTAGGAAGAGGATGGCATCAATGACACATGCTTCTGAATGTCAGCAACATTCAGGGATTTTTAAATTCAAAACAAATTGCTCAGTGTGGACGAAGGCCATATTTATGATTTAAAACATTAATCTTAAACCTCGGTGCGTGCTACTCGTTTTGCGGAGCGTCACATTTTCACTTATTTTGCTGTAAAACTGTAGATCGCTCTTCATGGCAGCGTTGCCGGTCCGGTTGGTCCTTAGGTTTAAAGAGACAATAGTAACGCTTTCCAGAGTCATAAACCTCTCTTAATTTTTTCTGCTTTCAGTGCTGCTCGTGTGTGTACATGTATCGGATTGTAAATCTGTCTTTTTTCACTTGTCATTCCCTTTGACTGCTTCAAATGAACGTTTGATCATTTTCAATAATAATAGTAATAATTATCTAGAAAAAATTGTATAATTAACATAATCATAAGACACTGGGCACTCCTTGCAGGCTTTCTAAAATTCCTGAGACAATGCACATCCGAAAATGTTCTTCGGAATGAACCACAGAGGAGAGTGTCACAACAGAAAGACCTATACCTTTTTATAAACAACGAACAATCAACTGCAAGAATAATGTACATTACGTAATCATGGTATGTCATACAGTCAAATAAAAAACCTGCTCATCACCTCCGACACACACACACACACACACACACACACACATATATATATATATATATATATATATATATATATATATATATATATATATATATATATATATATATATATATATATATATATGTGTGTGTGTGTGTGTGTGTGTGTGTGAGTCTGAATATTCTTACTTTGGACCCCGGTAACTAAGTTAATATGAAGGCTGAGATTTCCAACCGTATGGCAAGCCATTAAAAGTTAACAATGCTCTTTTTGACAACCACTTGTAACAACATGAGCGTTGTAAAAGAAAGAAACAAGTTCTCGTTGGCTTTTCTGGCATATATTGCTATATCAGCAAAATATAATGAAAAAATAAAAATACGTTTTCTTTTAAGGTTGCGTTTTAAAATTCTAAATGGATATATCGGGAGCCTGCTCAGCCCCCTTTATCAGCCTGAAATCACCTCAAATTGATAGTATGTGCTGAGGCAGTTCATCTCTCTATAGAATTCTAATTGACATCGGAATAACCGACGGGGATTTCGTTTCAGAGTGAATTTTTTTCCATTCTCCAAATGGCCATAAAACTCATTTGGCAGTTGTTTAGCCAGCGACAACAAAGGTTAAAAATATATTTCCGACCACGTCCCCAATTCACTTTTCACAAAAGAAGGGCTTCTGAAATAAAACACACTTAAAGGTTAGAGGATGTGACTCTACAAACGCAGAAGAAAAACGGGAATGAGATGGGAGTGAACGGAAAGAAGCTCGAAGAGAAGGCTGGAATTATGAACAGAAAGAAAAAAGTTGGAATAAGGACGAGGTATTTTATGTATACCTTTCTTTCTACACCGTGTTTTCGTCTCATCTTTTTTTTTTATCTCTCCATTTAATAATATTTTTGCTCCTCCATACATTGCAACCTTGGTTTCCACAGATACCAACCAATTCCCTTCCAAATCTTTCTTTTGCACACACTGCTACCTAACTTGGAATAACGAAGTAAAGAAATGACATAAGGAAGAAGACGATGATATTCGAAAGAAAGGCAGATCCAGAAGAGGAAAGCTAGAATAAGGACGAGGAGGAAGAAAGTTGGAAGAGAACAATTTGAAGAATTTAGAATAAATAAGGAGGAAGACAAATAGGAATCAAGCAAGATGAAGAAAAAAAAGAGAAACTAAATTTGAATAAGGAGAAGGTAAAACTGGCAGAGGAGAAGAAAGACAGTTGGAATAGAAGGATAAGAAAGAAAGAAGCAAAAGGACATGTTAGAAGAAGGAGCAAAATACCGCTGGAAGAGAATGAGGTGGACTAGGTCAGGAAGGAGGGACCTGACGCCCCCCGGAGAGTGTCGTCGTATGGAAATGAGTCAAATAAGCCCCTGATGGTGTATAAGGAGAAGGGAGGACGTGTAGCATAAGGCTTTATGGCTGCAGGAACGAGTGCTCGCGCCTATCGTCATGCTTCGTCGGGTCAGGCGACGCCCTTCCTAGCCTTCGGTGTTCCTCGCGGAGAGAGGCGGAAGGGACACGGACGGGAGACTTGGCAAAACATGACGTTTGTGTTTGTTTTCGGTTTTGACTGAGATCTCAATTTATTTACTGATCTTATCTTTTTGTGTTACAGCAACGGTGATCGTGCAACCTTCAACAAAATGTGGTCTTAGAAATAAATTTCATGTACTTTTTTTTTGCCCATGCGCATTGCGCCCTTTTAGATTATATAGTCTTTTTATTCGTGTACTTTCAGATGAGTATGGTGTTACGAAATTACTTTGAAAAAGATGCACCGAGTCCGAAGCCAAAGTACCTCTCAGAAAAGCTTACACACACACACACACACACACACACCACGCCTACCCACACGTACACACAGACACACACACACACACACACACACACACACACACACATATATATATATATATATATATATATATATATATATATATATATATATATATATATATATATATATATATATATATATATATATATATATTAAATACTTGTGTGTGTTCTGACACTTCATTGCCTCTAAGGAAAAACGTACACCGTTTCTCTAGCACCACTACAGTGACCTATACTTCCATTATTTCAGATGAATTTTTGAAAGCTGGCCACCTAAGTTCCTTGAGGATATTTCCATTATGTAATCGCGATGACCTGATCTAAACAGGAAGAAAATTCAAAGCCTAGAAAACGATATAATTTTTTGGACGTATTTTCACCTACACGAAGCAAAGCCAGCGGGTTGCAAGGAAATACGGCCCGTTATTAATTCGATTAAATTCTGCTCATTATCAGTTCAGCGTGTCGATGTAAGTACTACAATGCCAACAATTTCAAAATATAATTGGCGAATCTATCATCGCCAAGGCCTAATAATTTTCGATTTTGAATGCATGTCATCTGTAAAAACAAATTTGATCGGCATCTATACATATTTGTTTTGCAACCCTGCATGATCTTTATGGTCATCCAAAATTACATATCATTTATATTTTGGAATGAAACCTGCTTTCTCATTCGTTTGGTGGTCGTCCATAACGAGGTCCACAGCTGCTTCCATTATACTCTCAGAGGCAAGCTTTTTGCACCATTTCATACTGGTAGTCATTTGGATTTTCAGTATCTACATAGTGAATGATGGTAACTCATGGTAAATATCAACAACCGATATCTCTGAAGAATCTATTTTGTTTCTGATTGGCCGATTTATCGCAGTACTGGAAAGACAATATAACATCTACGTATATACTGTCAAATACTCCATTCACGTGATGAATACCCAAAAAATGTCATCTTGTATAATTTTACTAACGACCGAGAAAATAAAATAAACAGGTTTACACTCCGCGCTTAAAAAAAGCAAGTTATAAAGACGGGTACATAAACAAACATTTCAACAGTGAACCTCCATTCAGCTGATCATGATCATATTCAATAGGAACGACTGCGGATATTTATTGTCAGCCCCCAATAATACTCTTTAAATCTTCAGACGTTTCTATCTTACAACTTGACTACCTGAGCAAGATATTCCGTAATATTTTAAAGCTGTAAATGGTGCGTTTAATGCCAAAATCGTATGATGTTTATTCTAATCTGGAACACTTGGATAATATTTCGGTGACATTTGGCCTCCCTTTTGAAACCATCTCGCAACTTTAGTTCTTAAACCCTACCCAGTTCGAGCTACACCTGTCGAAGAGTGTAGGGGTACCCTTACTCCATTCAGGATCTGGCTGGACGTAAAGAGAGTACGCATCTGAAGAGTCACATCGTACTGTCTCTTGAATTCTTCTGGCGTTTATATCTGAGGAGGAAAACGGGCAGGAAGAATTGTTCTTTACGTACGTGAAACGAAATTCATCACCAGTCATAAAAAATACGCATGTTACCAATGATGTGTTTTGTTCATTCCTTTCATTCTATAAATCAATAACAATCTTTATCATTTTCCTTAATATTACATCATTAAGAAACTCTCTCTCTCTCTCTCTCTCTCTCTCTCTCTCTCTCTCTCTCTCTCTCTCTCTCTCTCTCTCTCTCCAAGCATTCTATCTGCATTTACGTTTTACATTAGATTAAAAACCCATGTCAGCTTCCTCTCCCTCTTTTACACAATCATAATTTTTGCGTCATAAATTGTATTTATTCTTTTAACACCTCTCTCCCAAGCGCTCATTCTGACTTCAGATAATGCATACGTGACTTAAAAATACACAGTTCCTCTCTCTCTCTCTCTCTCTCTCTCTCTCTCTCTCTCCTGCAGAGCCTTTATCACATTTTAACGAATGGCTTTATACGCAGGTCTCCTCGTTTGTCAATATTTCATCATGAGCAGCCGACCCGAATGCAAACACGCAATCCGGCTGCATATTTCACGCGCCTTCTTCAATATGCGCCTCACTAGTCCATTCGGAAGTCAGCTATATTATACAAGTCCCTGAACTAAACATGTGACTCAGAATGAGAATAAATCCCCAATAATTCCTTTTAGTAAAGAACGAGATCTTTACGAACATGCATAAACATATATATATATATATATATATATATATATATATATATATATATATATATATATATATATTTATATATATAATATATATATATAAATATATATATATATATATATATATATATATATATATATATATATATATATATATATAATATATATATATATATATGTATATATATATACACACATATATACATAGCATATATACATATGAATTTTTCTCACATGCGCCATAACATTTCTTATATTCATAGATATTAAGCCACAGGGGAATTATGATTGATGAAATTATTGCAGTGACCTTAGACCATAGAGCTATCGTGTGAGTATATATATACTTACACGGAAACATACACGCACGAGTATACACACACGCACACACACACACACACACACACACACACATATATATATATATATATATATATATATATATATATATATATATATATATATATATATATATATATAAACAAAGGTGGCATTGCCTTTATTTATATATTCATCACTTTCCATATTTTCGTGATTCAGTTATACATACATACATATATATATATATATATATATATATATATATATATATATATATATATATATATATATACATATATATTGTTTGGTGCAGCCGCTTGACTCAAGTTTCGGAGGTTCGTGGATCGCTCACAGCCTACGGCTCACCATTCCATCTGACAAGAAGAAGAACGTGAGAAATACTAGTGCCTTAAGGTCGGGTCTCCTTCCTCTGTGCTCCGTTAGCTCTCGGACTTCACTGAGACCCATTACCAAAAGCACTGGACCACTGCACCACACGCCGACCTGTGCCGTCACATCTAACAGCCATGCAAAACTTCAGTATCCAGGACATTGCAGTCTCCAGGATTTTCTCTTCTTTTTTCTCGTGTGCCTTTAGTTGTTGCAACGGCAGACTGCAAACACAAATCAATAAATCAAAGCGATTTTCATCCACAGTGGTCCCCGTTCCCCCGTCTTTCAATACCAATCGTGGTACCTCCACCTGCTTCACCAGCAGGCCTATATTAACGAATTTGGCGACAAGCTGTAGCCCTACGCGATAACGTGAGCAGTCTAACATTACGTAATCATGAATGGACCAAAATGAAATGTAGCATGTCGTCCACACAGTGCCCACGGCCGTTAATGCATTAATTAAAAAATACTGCCACCTTGACATATCGGCAAAATCGGTTCCTATAAAAGGGGCAAGATGTAAAAATAGAAAAATCAGACATGAATGAAATAAACACGGCCAAAAAGCACCAAGCTATAACCTGCCTCTAGACATTATAATCTATTACTCTCACTCCATGGCCCTCAGATTATTATTATTATCAAAATAGTTTAACCAGACCACTGAATATCAACTCTCATAGGGCTGGCCCGAATGATTTGAGTGAAATACTGTACCAGGTCTAGGTAGGAGGCCAAGCACTGGGACTAAATAGGTCATCCGGTGTGGTGATGAATGAATGAAAATGAAACTAAAAACTACACAAAGGCATGTGTTTTTACACTGAAACACACCCACATAATAAATACACACACACACACACACACACACAGAGAGAGAGAGAGAGAGAGAGAGAGAGAGAGAGAGAGAGAGAGAGAGAGAAAGTAATTAAGGATTCGACTTTCCTCTTATAAATCTCATCATCAGGACTGGCCGAGATTTGTGGTATACTTTCGCTCAGTACAACGTATTAATTGATATTCTATTCGAATCTGAAGATTCGGCAACTTAGTTAACTCAGAAACTAAGGTATCACAAGATTTCTTATTAAATCGAGGGAGATAGTTGTTGTACTGGACGAAATGGAGAACAAATGCCCCATTTCATAACAAGAAAATACCCGTGTACATTCAAAAGCAGACAAAGATATGCATACATTCATCTAAATTGCCCGGGTGAAAGCATATTAATCATAAATAATAATGAGGATGAATAACACTCGCTTGTCCAAACAAGAAGAGGAAGATCTATTAAAAGCAAATGTTATAATAATCGTAAATTATTCAGTTTTACTTTTTGATAATAATCATATTAATATTATCTAATCGATATATAAAAACAAATCAAAATGACTTAATCTATAGAAAGTCGCCATGTTCAAAGTGAAAGCCAAGAGATAATCAAAAGTTTTTAGGTAAAGATTAATGACTCGGTCTCTAGATAGACTTAAAATAATCAGTAAATGTAAACAATCACTTATACGCTTACACACACACACACACACACACACACACACACACACACACACACACATATATATATATATATATATATATATATATATATATATATATATATATACATACATATATATTTCATTTTATACGTATGTATGTATGTATGTATATGTGTATATATATATATATATATATATATATATATACACACACATATATATATATATATATATATATATATATATATATATATATATATATATATATATATACAGTATATATATACATACATATAATGAATAAACTGTATGAAAAGCGAAAGGGAGACATAACATCAAAGATTAAATATCATCTAATTACACCAACGGTTTAATTTATTCGACGCCAGGGAAGAATCGAAAAACAGAAACTACAGTCTTGCCTTGTGCTGGAGCATATTAACACATTAACCTTTTTAACCATCAAAAGCAACGCTCGTAAAATTAGCTCAGGGCCTTAAATGCCCCGTAATCACAAACACAGCACACGAAGATTTAGCGCCGACTTGGCTCCAGGGCAATCAAATCACCTTTCCCATTCCCCCGATTCTCCCTCCAGTCGGCCTCTGTCAATTAACAACCCACCTTTACGCTCCTTACCTGTTCGCAGGCACCCCGAAATCCTGTTAAACATTCCACAAATCATCAAGCTTTTACTTATTATTAATATTTGCTTCAGCATATTTTCTTAAGTGAAATTAGCTTCCGCTATTAGAGCACTAATAGTATAGTGGCAGTTCACACTCCCTAATCAAATGTAATCAATAAAAAAAATCAGCGTAAAATGAGGAGGAAATTATATACCTAGATCTGAATTAGAATAAAGCCCAAATCTCATACCTACAAACAATGAACAAAGAAAGTAAGGATGATCCTCGAAACAGAGCCAAACAAGTACTGTGTGTGTGTGCGTGTATGTGTGTGTGTGTATTTGTGTGTCTGTAGCGAGGATTGAATTTCTAAAAACTTGATACACATTTTTTTTCATTTACCCCCGAGAAGCTTAGAGAAATTTCCCCACACCTGAAATTCTTAAGTAATAACCCTTTCTTTTGTTCTCATATAGGCTATATAGTTTCTGCATCCTACTAGCCTACAAGTCTCGGTAATTCCCAGAAATCCCCGTCAACCCACCGCCCCCATTTTACCAGTCTGCTCGATCGCGAACTGACGGGAAAAAAAAATCGTTGAACTATCCTGTAATATCATTAGAAAGCAACCCCCACCAAATTACAGACGTCTAATTTACGAGTCAATCTCAAGGCGAGGTCTTCTTTCCATTGCTCAAAAAGTGTTCATAAAAATGATAAACGCACGAGCGAAGCCAACGCAAATGGAGGATTCGAACGCAGAGGGATAAGATGAGAGAAATACTACGGGCCTCAAATTACAGGGGAGCGGTACTTCCAGAAACTAATGGAAGATAATATTGAATTATAATCCCTTTTTCCCCGGCCGCCATTTCCCAAACGGGGGCATTCAAATCTAAAACGACTCGGAGGGTTGAAAGAACATGAGATAAAAGATAATTGCGGTGTATCTGATTACAACAATCTCCATCGTTTTTTAATCGCTGGTTAGGCTTGTGGTTATTTCAGAATCGAGAGAATGCCGGGTAATTTTCCACTGAAAGCTTTATCTCGATTATGTCATAAACATCGCAGGTGAAAAATTTCCCCCCATCCTAATTGACTTCGATCAGTATCTTTATACAACGGTCTGGTGTGTCTGCAGCGAACGCCCATGAAAAACAAATGGGTTTCAGAAGGCTTTAAATACTCGAGGTCCCAGAAAGACACCTTTGAATAAATTTTTTTTTCAACATTCTTAGTTGTACTGCAAAAGTGGAGAACTCGTTGCTATTTTCAAATTGCATTCAAACACTTGAAAAATCAGAGCACCAAAACCATAAATAAGAAATTTCTCTGCAAAGTCTAAACGCCAAGAGCAAGAAAAAAGAAATGCGAGCTGACTGAGATATCCCGAGGGGCCATTTTTCTGATCAGGAGAAGGTTTGGGCGAGGATAAAGAACACTGGGAGACACCGAGTCCTATTTTCCCAAACGGACTCTACCTCCTATTTCAGGTTTCCAGGTCCTGGCAGGGTGATTCGTCCTTTATCAAGCCATTACAGCCAATCGCATGATTCTCGATCCTCCTGCAGGTTAAGGGAGGCTCCTTTCACTCTTTGTCTTTTCCTTAGTTATACGCTAACAAAGGACTGCGTCTTAATCAGAGTTTGGTTTTATGCTGCATATTGTTTAAGTTTATTCATATATCTTTTCTGCGTGCTCACATCATTCTTATTTTTCTCACACTCTGATCATAGATAATTTGACCATTTCGAAAATAGCGCTTGAGAATTACCAAGGACAGTTGCAGAGCTTCAGTTATTTCACTGAATCCTAGACACACACACACATATAAAACCAATCCACAGATATTATATTTATATATATATATATATATATATATATATATATATATATATATATATATATATATATATACATACACATGTCCACACACACGCATATACATATATATAATTAAATATTATTGTCATCTGCACAATCCTTGTTATTATGTGCGAATTTTCGACCTTCCCACTTCCAAAAACAATTTCTGTTTAAATGGATTTATATAAGAATATAAAATGAAGATGATAAAAGCTTTATAACTGATAACGTAGTACTGAATTTCCATCCGCTGACCAAAGCCTTCGCCTTACTTTGATTTATCTGATAGTAAAGAAGCAGGTAAAGAGCTAGAACCTAGCCTTACTCTACCGATTTTTGCTTAGCAATGAAAAACATATCCAATAATGAGCTTTTTCTTAAAAGCAAATAAATATAAAATAAAGTAAAATGAGCAGCATGGTGGCGGGGCGGGGGGGGGGGGAGGGGGAGGACGCTCAGGGGTATCCTTCAAAACATCCGGTCCCATTACAAACAACGACCTCCTGACTAGCAAAGGTCGTTCGGGAATAATTGGTAATTAATCAGGATGATAATTTGTCCCAATTATGAGAATCTGGGCGAACTCGATTTCGTACTGTGACTGATTGCTGCTGCTGGGGAAAACAGGGGAAATGTTTATGAGAATTAAAGCCTTCTGTCGTTGACGGCCTTTATGTAAACAATGAATGATTCATCTTTATATATCATACATTATCATGGACTGGTATCACGAAACATACATCATCGACATATATAAGAAGGAAAGACGAAAAGAAAATAGACTCTGACAAACTATGCAACAGATCAAACCCTTTAGTCAACAACGACCTTTCCATAAAAACTGCTGATTGACTTACATCATACATGAGCATCACAAGAACAAAGGTCATTGACCCCGCTTTCCTCTGTAATTTCATAAGACTTTAATCTGCCACCGTTTGAACAGGAGGCGAGGGGGGCTTTTTAGGGACGAGGTGTTACCCTGAATATCAGGATGATGACCCTTTCTCTCGCTAACAGCGCCCTGAAGAAGAGGGGTGTTATTCTAAGAAGCCGGCCCAATGTACTCTCGTTTTCTGACTTCGTCACATCGAGAGTGAATTTCATTATGCTATCAGTATACATCTCTCTCTCTCTCTCTCTCTCTCTCTCTCTCTCTCTCTCTCTCTCTCTCTCTCTCTCTCTCTCTCTCGCTCTCTTTCTTAACGTAGTCAAACTAATGTTATAATTGCTATAGTTTCCTTGATCTCTATACGATGCTAAACCACTTTACCGGTTTAGAGACCTATAAAAATCATGTTGAAAAATGTTTCAGAATAGTCAAGTATGTGTTCCTTATAGCCGTTACTGTGTTTAAGACCGGTTTTTCAGTCCCTTCTTATTTCTGCATCAATGTTTAATATTACAGCTTGAAACTCCGCGGCATGACAATCAATACTTTAAAATCCAAAAATCCAAAAAAATTGCATAAATTGGTCTATGGCTTACGATGATCAGCCACACTGAATGCTCTCTAGCGAAAAAAATGGCCGACTGGTTATGACCAAGACTTTGAAAAGCCCGACTGAAAACCCAAAAACGAGTTTAAAACCGGAAGGGAGCAACTGTTTCTTTCCCTGCGTGTAGAACTCTGAAATTCTCCGTCTTCCTCCGTTTTCTCTGAGTCATAACTCTAGCCCCTTAAAACTCTCTTTCAAGAATAAACTGAATGAAAATGAAGAGCGAGAATATCGCAATATTTCTCGAACACACAGGTTCCATTTAGGAGTTTATTTGGGCAATGGCGTTTAGTTTAATATTAGTTTGTATTTTCAAACATACACATTGACAACTCCCTGGATAAAGATCTCTGTAGAAAAACCTTGGAAATATCGACCTTCTTTAGCAAGAATTTTTTGAAAGGCTTTAACAAGTAGATCAAACAGTGGACAGGAAGAATGATATTTGGATTCCAATAGACTGGAACTGCATAAAAATGTAAGATTATAAATTGGACAAATTATTTCCTTATTGCAACACAAACATGAGTCGTGGTGTGGTGTGGCAATGAAAAGTATATAAAAAATATTGCTGATATGAAAATAAAGCTTTAAGAAGACTATTTTGGGTCAGATGGCAGAATAGTGGGAAGTGATATCGTAAAGGAAATTACAGAACTTCCATGTATAGTGAAGAGGTACTGATGAAGGCGAGATGGAGATGGCCTAAACATGTCCTTCGCACGACCTCAGGGAGAACAATACGTGATATTTAATTGAAGGTCGGCGATCGTAGCAAAAATACTGAAAAAATGCTGGCAATCGACTGTTTTCATAAATATAATAGAAATTCATCCATCATATAAAAACATAACGGAAGAATTGCGAAAGGCATATAAACCATCCGTACAAAACACCTATGAATGAAAATCACACACGTTCATGAATCCATTCATTCCACAAAGGACTGAATCCATGGCCTATCTATCATCTATCTAACCTTCTATATACATTTATACAGATTTTGTATATATATATATATATATATATATATATATATATATATATATATATATATATATATAGAGAGAGAGAGAGAGAGAGAGAGAGAGAGAGAGAGAGAGAGAGAGAGAGAGAGAGAGAGAGAGAGAGAATGCGTATGAATGAGTGCATTTCGGCGCCTTCATCTTTTAAAAACAGGAGGACTGGACAGAAACTCCGAGTGTGACGATAATGACATCCATCTGAAAAAATAATTTGTGCTGGATAAAACCTGAATATCTTGCGTTGAAGTGAAGTGCACTTTCAAATGAGACAAGTTGTATCTCTTCGGACGTGAGTGCGTGTATGTGTGTGTGTTTACGACTCTTGACTTATCGTATTCATCAAGAGGAGATCTGAAGTTGGGAAAGAAAGGAGACACGCGGAAGATGAAGAGGTGAAAGATGACAGGGGGGGGAAAAGTCTTGCCGAGGACAGAGCAGATCTGCAGGATGATAGGAGGGGAATACAGGTCGAGGGGGGCGGGGGAGGGGAGGTTAGGGAAGGTGCGATTACACAGGGATCGGCAAACTAGTCACGGAGACGGATATTCCAGTCTTGCCTGTGCATCTCTCGCTGGATTTTCAAAATAAGGAAACTTGGAGACATTATTCTTCTACCCCCTCTCTCTCTCTCTCTCTCTTACACCCAAGGGGAATTATAACTGATAAGTGCTTCTGACCCGGCCAAGATTTGAACTGTTCATTTTGATTTAGGTACACTGGTAGGCATTCAACTTATTCAGTTATTAAGAAAGATATGAGTTGAATTCGATTCTGCCTTACGTTTTCCAGGAACAGGTTCGAATCCTGGCCGGGCCAGATGCACTTATGTATAACTGCTTTTAGGTGCAAATCATCTCCAATGCAAAGTGATTTCGTTATTAAGTGATATAGCTGTGGCTTAATATTTAATATTTTTGAGCATAAAAAAGTCACCTGCGTATGTGTGAAAACTTCATATATATATATATATATATATATATATATATATATATATATATATATATATATATATATATATCTATATATATATATATATATATATATTATATATATATATATATATATATATGTTATATATATATATATTATATATATATATATATATATATATATATATATATATATATATATATATATATATATATATATATATATATATATATTATATATATATATATATTATATATATATATATATATATATATATATATATATATATATATATATATATATATATATATATATATATATGCTGTATTTATATATACTGTAAATTTGCATATATGTGTATGTATGTATACATATGTATGTGTGTATGCGTTTGTTTGTAAAACTTTCTTTCTCTCCTCTATATGCGTTTTTCGTTCGCACCAAATTTTTCAGCTCGTTTCGCCAAAACTGCTCCCACTCTCTCGCGGTGTGTCTCTCTTTGCCTTCCTTGCAGTCTTCTTGAGGGATCCATCTGTCAGACAGAGGGATGTAAAAGGTTCAAACTTTGCCTCGTTAAGAGGATGTCTCCATGACCTCCTCATGGCAGCAGAGATCCTCAGCGTCCTTCTACACATCACACTGTCATCCACCCTCGAAGGAAAGTCCACTATAAGACCTCTCTTTCCTTATCCTTCTCGGAGTTTTGTTTGGCCGGAAAAAATCATGAAATGAAATGGAATATTTCTTGGCAGAAGAGACCCAGATTTCACTTACCTTAAGATCATGAAATGAGAGGTGCTAAATATTTCCTACGAGGAGAAACACGGAATTCGGCTGCGTCTTACCTAGAAAAAAAAACATAAAATAATTTACTTTCTTGAAATAATTCATAAAATGGCAAGTGCTATATTTTTATTGCAAGAGAAAAAAATAAATTTAGTTAATCAAAGTCATTAAAAAGTAAGGAAAGATAAACAACTAATATAAAAATGCACACAATGATATCTATCACATAATTCAAATGTTCAATGATTCAGAGAGCAAAATCTTAAAATTTAATCCTATTATATAATGACAAGACCGCTTAAATACCTGGTGAGAAATACATCACCTAGATAAAACAAAATTACAAAAAATCATTTTAAAAACAACACTTCGCCTAATTTGTTTGTTAAATCGTCATGAATTACGAGAGAATAAAGCACAAAAATCTCAATAAACTTATTTTAAGGACACCTTCACTAAACGACCCGAGAAAAAGGAATGATGCTCTCCAAATATGCATCGGAGCAGGGACGCTTATATCACCATATATATTGGAAAGAATCTAGATTAGAGGGTGAGGGTAGGAGGAATAAATTCCATGGGGTAGCTTTCTTATAAAAGTCATGCAATATTCATGCACATGCATGCATCCTCGCACACGTAAAAAGACTCTCTCTCTCTCTCTCTCTCTCTCTCTCTCTCTCTCTCTCTCTCTCTCTATATATATATATATATATATATATATATATATATATATATATATATATATATATATATATATATATATATATATATATATATATATAAAAAGAAGGCATCGTGCTTACCCCATACAAAAATGGGAATAAAAGCATGTTAAAAGAAGAAGAAGAAGATATATATATATATATATATATATATATATATATATATATATATATATATATATATATATATATTATGTGTGTGTATTTATGTATGTATTTATTTATGTATGTGTTAGTCCGTACATGTATGCTTGTGTCTGCACGTAAAATTGCATATATACACAATGCTAAGTAAATAAATCAATCAATCAGTTAGGTTCACAACTGCAAGCTCTGCTTTGTCGGCGTGTGAAGATTTAGAAAAGCTTTAAGGGAACACAACTTATCATCTTGAATGTCACTGAGATATCCTCAAAGAAGATAACGCTTATCCTCCACGAACTGCAGATATCATGAAGGATGCACATCCATTGCAACTGACGCCAATCAATTGTCATCTTACGTTGCAAGGGAACATAAAGGAAAGTCTTTCATGGGAAAAAAGGGTCCTTGGGTCAAAATTTACGCTGAGAAAAGAAACTTCTCCGTATCTGTCTTTCAGTTCCACGCCCTTTCGACGATATCTTTGCCCGGCTCTCCTTCGACCCACTTCTCTTTCCGTCTTCCTTTAACTGTGGGTTAGATAGAAGCATCCAACCGATCTCGGAACAAAGGACAAAGCATCCATTCTCTCAAACCATTAGAATGTTGTGACAACCCAGACACTGCCGAATGTTATGATACCTCTTTGGTCAACTAGGAGGCACGCCATCGGGTCCACCACCTTGGAGCATCAGATGTAACAACGACTAACCCCAGTAAGTTTTCTAACTCACAATTTATACAGGTATGCTGCTGCAATGCTGTGCAACCGGCAGCTGAAATAATGTAAAAAAATATCAAAATAAGAAAGGAAGGCGTCATATGAGGTAGGCGTATCTTAAAAACCGGATTCAATTTCAGTTTTAGTAATTTTGTCAGTCTTTTCGGCAGACGACACAAGCACAATACAGACACAAAACATTACCCACACTAAAATATCGTTGTGAATACGCGAAAAAGGCCATCTCATAAAGTGTAAGTGTAAACTCTCTGTTGATTTATTGCAATGCTATTCAATTACGTCTCTAGTGCGTAAAACGGAGATGTCTAAAGTTACATATGCTTTATATTATTTTTGATTTATGGGACTACTCGCCTAATACGAATATATACTTACAGCTATTCATGCAGCGACATTATTGTCTGACTTCACTGTTATAAAAGTAGATCTCGTGCCTCCACAATCATCCAGCCACCAGAAATATACATATTTCCTTTCTCAAGTACTGTTAATGTTTGTTAATCCAAGAGATTTTTTCACCTCATTTTTTATTTTTTATTCTTTTATTACAATTGTTCTGAAGCAGTGACAAATCAGGCGAAGAAAGTAAATGGAATACAGTCAGCTTTTTAATAGACGATTCGCAATACATACACAATATTCTCTCTTCCATACAATTTCAAAACTTCGTTATTCGTCATACAGTTCTAAACAGCAGTATTTAACATAATACGAAATATACAGTACATGAACAATGTGAAATGAGTAAAAAGTTGAATAAAAATGATTTACATCATAAAGCCGAAGTAAGAGTAATGTATTATTACTTCTAAGTAGCTCAGGACGGGAAAAAATGTATGCAAAGGTAAATCTTTTAATATTCTTTAAAGATAAAAATGATTTGTCGTCACATTTTGTTTCAGTGATGTAGAATGAAACGGTCATAAATTCGACAGCATATGTTATATAATTCAATCCTTTTTAAGGATATCAAGTGAGGAGGTTTATATTATACAATTAATTTCTCAAGCATTATTTGAGATACTTAACTATAATATTTTGTTAGTTTCAATTCTTCAGCTCTATGAAAGCAATATAATCTACAGAAACGGTGCGTTGCTCATCACAGATGTACAGCTTGGTTATTGTACTGAGGAACTGATTATAAACTTTGGCTTATATTCCTTCGTGTTATTAATGTTTTCCTATAAGTATATGTAACATTAAATGGAAACGGTTTACTGAATGTATTTACACACACACACACACACACACACACACACACACACACACACATATATATATACATATATATATATATATATATATATATATATATATATATATATATATATATATATATATATATATATACACATATGTGTCTGTGTGTGTATCAGAGGGGATAGAGGTGTTATTCACCTTTTGACAACACATAGATGTCATACAATTTACTCGATGTAAGTAATCCAAAGATTAATTGGTGTACTAACAAATGAAGGATTTATAATAAAAAACTAATATATCAGACATCCTTAAGAACACAAGCATTATAGGAAGCCGAAGCCGCAACTACCTGTTTAAACTAAATTAGAGAAAAAACACGCGGGAGGGAGGGAGGGAGGGAGGGCTTATTAGATAACACTATTTCTCCACGCAAGGAAATTCAGCCACCGTTACCGAAGATTTTCTGGCAGTGATAGGATAATAATGAGTTTGAGAATTCGTCCAAAGACCCAATTATTTTGCGACTTTGATGAACAACTTGGGGAAACTTTTAAAACAGCGGCCTCTTTGGTCCCTGATAAAACGAAGTCGCCCAGTCCTGGTACGCAAGTTGCTGCACCTACTCTCTCACGCTATTTCCACTTTTCGTTATTGTAATAAGATTTTAATCACTGCAGGAGAATACAAAGTCATCGTCTTACAAGAGATGACGAAACTTTAGGTCCTGCAACGAAAAGAAAGAGAATAACTTCCTAGTGATTTTCGCCCGCAATTTGGATATAGAAAAGTTAAACAGGCATTTTACTTCAAAACTGAATTGACAAAGTCTCAAAGCAATTTTAGTTTTTTTGTGTTCCCAAGTGATAATGAATTACGTTTTCTCTTTTTTTTTTTTTTGCTTAATTTTGTTCAGTCTCTCTCATCCTAGTTTCCTATAAAGAACCCAGCAGCTAACAAGAAATGGGCTTATTGCAAATATTTTCGTTTACTTTCAAACAAAAGGAACTCCATAAGCTTAAAAGACATAAGTTGTTTACTTCGGAAAGTTATCGTTCAAGGACGTAAAACTTAACGGGCTCCGTTAGTGGGAATGCAGTCTAAAGTCTTAAATATTCCTCTGTAGCAACTGAACGTGGCCGTTAAAATGCTAAACACTTCCAAGATTTTAATACTTGTATTTGGAAAAGTTTCTATACAAAAAGGTGGTCCAACTCTCTCTCTCTCTATCTCTCTCTCTCTCTCTCTCTCTCTCTCTCTCTCTCTCTCTCTCTCTCTCTCTCTCTCTCTCACACACACATACTCATACATATATACATACATTCATATATGTATATATATATATATATATATATATATATATATATATATATATATATATATATGTGTGTGTGTGTGTGTGTGTGTGTGTGTGTGTGTGTGTGTGTGTGTGTGTGTGTGTGCAGACGTCTAACAACTAGTAGATAATTCACAGCTCGGGTTAACAGGGGCACAATGAGTTGTGAGGGCATGTACTTAAGGCCTTTCGGCTAGTTCATTAATTGAACCATTAATTTGGGATTCCGGCCCCACAGGAAAATAAAACGGCAGTGTTACCATTGCAGTTGCTGCTAAATCAAAGATAAAACATCAGTACATTAAACGTCCGCAACTTCAGCAGCTTCTCGGACTTAATGCCATCCATTATTCATAAGTGAAAACATGCAGTCAATTAAATAATTAGCCGTAATGATAACATTTCCTTTAACTCATGTCAATGAAAATACATTTGTGCTAACATGCACTACCATCATCAATTGTACTTTTTTAAAGTGCACAGCAATTAAGCAATTATTTTACCAATCAAAACAGCTTCCATCTACTTAACAAATTCCTTTTACTTACAAATATAGCGTCCTCATCCATAGTCAACAATGTGAGCTAAATCTAACTACAATTCGTTTAAAAAATTTCGGCAACAATGTTTTAAAGCAGTAATTTCAAATTACTGAGAGGATGTCGAATGCGTAAAGAGTAGTGGGTACAAAAATTTCCTGACAGAAAAATTTAATCTGAGCACTATATTATATATATATATATATATATATATATATATATATAGATAGATAGATAGATAGATAGATAGATATATGTATATAACATATATATATATATATATATATATATATATATATATATATATATATATATATATATATATATATATATATATATATATATACATATATATGAACACGCAGGTCACATTCACTATAACCATGTATTTTTATCGACTGAAATATATTGTAACGCGACAGCTTCACTTCCACTCTTGCATTACGATGTTGAGTAAGGAACATAAAGTTGACAAAATATGAATTTTGTTGCCCATTAGCTACATACACGTAATCGTACACTTAATTCACTGTTCATACAAAAATAATATCATAATAATAAGAGTTCAGTCATTTTACAAAAGTGAGTTACGTTCTCTTTGAAATTTCAGGTGACCATCTATCTTCGAATCTTGTTTCACCTTCCAAAAATTATTTATATACAGACAAACACATACACAAATATTATATATATATATATATATATATATATATATATATATATATATATATATATATATATATATATATATATATATATATATACTGTATATACATACCTGTTTTTAAGGTAAGGACATTGAGCTTACCTCGATATTGCAACCCATCGTTAGAGTTTATGCATTCCCTGCCCCGTTCTTCTGGATTCAGAATTTCTCAGCGAAGTTAACAGACAAGAATGTTGTTGGTGTGTATGCATGGCAACATCTAATTCACATCTAGTATCCTTCTGCGGTGACTTTACTTTTAATGGTGAGTATCTCTTTCTGCGTTATTTTCGTGCCCAAATCGTCAATAAAGAATGTTCCATAAGTGATAATACGAGCATGAAGATTATTCAAAAAATGTTCCATAAGTACTGGCTTCATTAGCCCAAACACCCTATGAAAGAGGAATGTTGGGGTGGGATAACTTTACCTGCCTTATAAGTAAAAGAAAAGGGGGGCCGGCATTATGGGCAGTGGCTACAGACCTTAGAAACCCGTTGTAGTAACAATGAGTTCACAATAAGGCCCAAAATTCCAGCTGGGATAAATAGACATTCACTATAAACTCATATCAAAGACATCTTGCTGGACATTCTTTTTATTTGTGCATTAATTTTGATTTAATTCTATTCTTTTTTTCTGAAAGTCCCTAAGATGCACAGGAATGAAAACGCATACGCCAAGACACTCTAAAGTAAATATTCTTATTTTCAAGGAAAAGGTGGATTCAACATCATTGACGAAGTGGGTCAGTCAAACCTTTTGCATGAAGTCCTTTGCCAAAACCGGCTTTCCTGTCTGAGGGATCATCTGGCAGCCAATTAGATTAGCTGCAATGCCATTATGCAATGCCTGCCGTGGGAGTTGTACCTGCTCTGCACTTGCTCTTCCTTTACGATATTGGGTCATTAGCTGAAGTTATCTTTTTTTCATATATTTGTACGAAGTGTTAATTTTTCTTATTACCACATTTTTCTTAAAATTTGTGCCTCGCAGTTCGAAGTGTTGAATTAATTCAAGGATATGAATTTACTCCTTGTATTTACATCTTGGAAAAATCCATTAACAATTAGGTTAAGATAATGTCACATAATGAATTAATTCACTGCATTTAGTTTTTATCAAAGTTTCTTTAAAGTCTTGACTCACCTGTATTAACAGTTAGTCTGAATGGTTTGATACAACAATTGATAATAACGGTCATTTTGAACACATGCCGCAAGGAATCCATTAAATTAGTTTCCAAAACAACAATTGGTAAAAAGCTAGTATACAAATCTCTTTCATCATGGAGTAAAAACTTTGTTGTTTTGGCAACTGTGAAAATGCACTTTCAATAAGCGAGAACTTAAGTACACATTAATACATAAAAGTCGAACTTTCATCACAAAATATGACTAAGATTAACTCTAATTAATGCTGGTGATATGTGATGATGTGTTGTAGGAGAAGATGGAAGATTGCATGAAGAAATAAGATCCCGAGTCATAGGTTGTTTTATTCCACACAGCAAATATGTATATACAAGGGGGGCCTGCCAGGCGGACAACTCATGCCGAGAGAAGCATGAAGAGTACCGATGTGCATACGTGGAGTGCAGACAGCGCGACTCATGCGCATGCGTCTGTAACAGACAATATTCATGAAATATATAGAATGCATATATGTACAGTAATATATACAGTAGTCCACACTTCCCCTGCCCCTTTTGCGTTCAAAGAGGTATCTCGAACATACTAATCAAGTTACATAAAGTGAATTATCAATGATAGGGTGCAAAGCAAATAACGTACGGTGAATTTATCAAGTATGAATGTACGAAGGCACCTGTGGGTTTTGTACACTATGTAGGCCTTTTTAATCTTGGAGACCTGCGAGGGGTTTTGGAGAGAATTGACAACTTTTCCATGTCAGGGCTAGAGACCACAGGGAGATTGGAGTTGGGAACTTAACTGGGACCGGGCACTGGATATAGGAAGAGGCGGTTCCGACGTAGCACTCGGCTACTTGGGAAGTGGATCTCATACTTGTGTGACTGTGCGCCACCCAAGATGGTCCCGATCTTGTGCTATTGGTGGGATGTCTGTTCCTGTAGGCAGGCGTGTTGGCCCGCCTTCAGCCTGGGCAGGGGTGGGCATGGTCGTCATAGTTGCAATGCACCTGAGCAGCTCTGGCAGCAACTCGGCGGTCTGTGGGCATTTTCTTGCCAACCTTCCATGAACAACTGAGGATGGGCGGGCACACATGTACAGATAGGTTGCACTTACAGTACCTGCACAGGAGAGCGACCAGAATGGTTGGGTGTGTTTCATAACTCGAGGAGGCCATGATCAAAAGCCTTGCAGTCAATGTTCCCTGCAGGGGCCGTTTTGAGGATCAAGTGCTTGACAGCCTTGACGGCGGCCTCAAGGTTATGTGGTGTACACCCCAATGCTCTGTGATGTCAGCAAATTCTTTGCTGGCTGGTAAACTGGGGTCCTCCATCAGTGCGTCGGCGCATGGGAACACCCACCTCTCTGAGTAGTGGCAGAAGCGCTGTATGGTTGAGGAGGCAGTGGTGTTGCCTTTGCAAGGGATGACCACAGGCCAGCAGTAGAGGCGGTCGGTGACCACAAGAAAGGACTTCCACGCTACCTGGAAGAAGTCTGCTGATACCAACTTGAAGGGCCTCAATGAGTGGTCATCATTGTGAAGAGGCTCCTGCTGTTGGCTGAGATGGAAGACCTGGCAGGGTTTGCAACCGACGACGGTGTTGGTGAAGTCCGAGTCTGTCCCAGGCCAAAAGACACTTTGTCGAGCCCAGTGTTTGGCAGTCTTGACACCTCAGTGGCAGTCGTGGAGTCTGCCAAGTGTGTGGCAACGTAGAGCTGCAGGAACCAGTACTCTTGCCCCATAGAGTACAAGGTTGCTGTCAGTAGAGAGGGCTTCTTGCAGCTTCCAGTACAGTAGTAAGGATGTGTATAGGTTGTACTGATTCATGGAGACCCAGAAATTATGCAATCACAAAGGCAAACGTAGGTGGGGTCGGCCTGTGCTGCTATCAACATGTCCTGCAGGGTCCGGTTGGCATCGATGATTGGGACATCCTTGTTCTGGGAAGCTGTTGCAGCGCTGATGACGGACCTGACATGTGCCGTTACCTCAGCACAGCCAGTCATATCCTCAGAGGTGGGGTAGCTGACTGGTGCACAGTAGAGTGCATCTGGGATGCATAGAGACTTGCCGCCATGCCACACTGCAATAAATTGGTATTGCAACATGTGCTCTTCATTCACTGAAGCCATGGGTTTTTTACCACGTTCAGTGTGGCTGTTGATGGTGGGCACCAGTGGATGATGGTCAGTTTGCAGGGTGAAGGTTGGCAGTCATTTGAGGTATAAGCAGCAGTATGTGAGGGCCCAAGATACTGCAAGCATCTCCAGTTCAATCGTTGCATACCTCATCTTGGACTCTGTGAGAAAACGGGATCCACACTGGACAACTTGGAGACGTCTGGAGTCTTGGTCTTGGAAGAGGGTGTAGCCTATTCCATACAGACAAGATGTGTCTGTCTGGAGAATCGTCGGCAGGGTTGGGTCAAAAGACGCAAGAACAGACAGGCTTGAGGGTGCTTGCTTCACGTGTCTGAAGGCCTGGTCATGGTCTGGTGTCAAAATAAAAGAGCGCTTCAGGCTCATGAATGGGGAAAAGGGCTGTGTGGTCAGGATGATATCTGGGGTAAACTCCGCCAATTGGTTTACTAACCCCATGAAGGAACATAGGTCCTTCAGGTTGGATGGTGTGGGGAAGTCTTGCAGAGCAGCAACCCGTCCTGGATCAGCA
Source organism: Macrobrachium rosenbergii (assembly GCA_039081455.1). Taxonomy (NCBI): domain Eukaryota; kingdom Metazoa; phylum Arthropoda; class Malacostraca; order Decapoda; family Palaemonidae; genus Macrobrachium; species Macrobrachium rosenbergii. Next base: position 34,012,929 of record JANJGK010000010.1, read on the forward strand.
GTGATTCCTTCTTCAGAAAGGGTGAAGCCACAGAAATTCACTCGGGTCTCTGCCACTGTGAACTTTTCTCTGTTGAGAGTGATGCCCTTTTTGCAGCAGCGGGCGAGTAGTTTGTGGATCCTGCGGTAGTGTGCCAGTAGGTCGTCGTCGAAGATGAGAATGTCATCAACAGCCTTGAGGCACTTCTTTGTGCCTTGGAGGGCCAGGTTTTCATGGTAACAAGAGGCATGGCTGGTGGCAGCAAAGCCCATATGTCCCCGCCAATGCTGGAAGCGTCTGTAAGGCGTAATAAAAGTGGTGAGGTGGTGGTCCTCCTCTGCTAGCTCCATCTGCCAGTAGCCATGTAGAGCGTCCGCGGTGCTGAAGAACTTGGCAGTGGAGTCAACAGCGCGGACAGCAGCTAAGGGCGTGGGTGAAGGGTGGGCTGGTTGGGAGATTTGTGCGTTCAGCTTGGTGAGATCCACCATGATGGGAACTCCCTTTGCTTTTGTGATGATGACTAGAGGGTGGTACCATTTCGATGGCTCATCACCACAAGGCTTAATGATCCCCTGCTGGACCATGGAGTTTAGTTCATTCTTGACAGGTTTGCGGAAAGTGTAGGGGATCTGCTGTGGGGTGTGGATGGTGAAAGGGACCGTGTCCTCAAGCCGAATTTTCATGGGAGGGCCTGCCATTGGCCTCAGTGGAGCTGCGTTAAGGCCTTCCTTAGACACGAGCACATCCTGGAAGGTTTGTGGGAAACATTCTCGGGCCTTGACAGGGGTCATGTTGGCATGGGGAGGGGGTTGCTCCTCACATCGGTCAATGAGGGTGACCCGTAGGATGGGCCGCAGAAAGCCTGGCAGGATGATGGCCAACTCCTTGCAGAGTGCATAGTACAGGAGTGGCATCTGAACGCCTTCATGGACCTGGATCGTGGCGAGGCAGGACCGCTTGGCCAAGGACAGGGTGATCACCCAATGAGCAATACAACTACATAAATTAATGTAATCTTTAACTGTATATCATAACTATAACCTTTAACTGTATATCATAACTATAAAACCACAACTTTTATTATAAATTATGGCTTTGTGAAAGTATGCATAATTACGCAGTACATCTATATAAAAGCCTGCATGTAATTAGATATTGCTAATTAGATAAAAACGCAATAACAGATTTATATTCACAGCTGTAAATAAATTCACTCATACCACAACTGAAAGGCTCCATTCATCACTACGGCTTATGATATTCACATCAGTTGGTCTTCTCATCTAAACCTACAACCATTACAATGAGGTCCTGGAGCTATTCTGTATTCCTTTGGGTGGAACCATCTCCATCAGCAGACTGCCAAGACAACTGAAGTATGTTGCCACCTAACTTCTGCTAGGACACATTTGGAATCCTCTTTCATCCGCCTGAGACTTCTTAAATTGCGCCTTTTCATTTACGTATTTAATATCATTTGTAAAGATATATGATGCCACAAGGCACGAAAGAAAAGAAAAGAAAGATGAGAGAAAATAATAAATTATTTACCCTTGCAATGCAAGGTGGGATAACCTTAGAAGAAGGTGTCGAAATATCATCATCCCTATTTGTCTGTATATCCGTCAGTTGACTTATCTATCTTTTTTACCTATTTCTATGATAACTGATGATTGCCGCTCAGACATTTTAAATCAAGTATCATCGCATACCTGATGATATTGTGTTGTTGGCACCCCAGCTACTGCTCTATAAAATTTAATAGGTACATCATATGAGAACACTTTTAATAATGATTTGAATATTATCCCAAGAGGACCAAATACATGGTTCTTAATACTGATACGAAAGAAAACGAAAATTACAAGTCATTCAAGATTGGTATTTATAAAGTTAAAGTTGTGAAATCATGAGAGTGCTTGGGATACATGATAATTTATTTGAATTATGATAATTACATAACCAGCACTCTAAGTAAATATTATGCTGAAATTAATAGAATGTTAAACTAATTTTTCTGAAACAACTTTCCCTAGATATATGGCTGTAAAATGTATCGGTAGTTAATATCCTAATAATTAATTCATGAAAGTAAACATTATTCGTGTAAAGAGGCCCAGTTTAAAACATTCCAACATTTTATAAATAATGGAACCCATGAAAATCAAATGAGGTAACCTTGCAAAGTTTATAGTTGATTTACTTGTATTTATATATTATACTGTTTTCTTATTTATATTACCTGTCAATGCTTTTACCTGTTTTATTCTGACATTTCATTTGTAATGATGTCATTAAAGCTGACCTATACCGGGAAAATACAGATTTTAAAAAGATATGTGAATGAAATTTTAAGGAATTTTGTTTTGTTTTTATCACATAATATGAAGACGTGATTAATCATGAATTATTTCTAAGTAAATCAGTACATATTCCGACTTCATTGTATCTCGCAGAATTGTCATTTCATACCTCTGTATCTTGGATATAATAAAGCGAACTGAACAGAACTGTCTGTTTCTCTATAACTATATGTTTGTTAGTGTGTGTGTGTGTGTGTGTGTGTGTGTGTGTGTGTGTGTGTATGTGTGCACGCGCGCGCGCATCTGACAGCACGATCCACTTTCAAAAACATACCAGAGATAACTTCCGCTCTGGCATCTTGCTCAAAAAAGCAGTTTTCTCTTTCGCCTGGCAATTAATGCAAGAGCCAATAGCTCCGAGGGATGATGCACGGTTATCGAGTTTTCTTACTTTTTCAAACACGGTTTGCTCTCTCACACGAACAATATCCGAAGATGATCCAGCCTTCGAACTTGGGAAATACTGCTGCTGAAACTTGCGTCTTTTAATAATCGCGTTTATAAGATTACCGTAAAATACATACCAAATTGCTGTTGTTATATAAGCTATATGCATATCTGCACACGCAAACGTTTTACTCACCGTACATATATATATATATATATATATATATATATATATATATATATATATATATATATATATATATATATATATACTTACTGTATATATACAGTATATATATACACACACTATATATATATATATATATATATATATATATATATATATATATATATATATATATATATATATATATATATTATATATATATATATATATATATATATATATATATATATATATATATATATATATATATATAGTGGTAGGGCACTAGGCTCGAGTTAGCAATGTTCGTAGTTTGATTTCCAGCATCCCATAAATCACATGCCCATTTTGAAAAAGATACCAATATCAACTGGGGTCAAGAAAAAGGCATAGAGCTAACAGCCCAATCGTAGAGACTTTTAATCCAGGATCTACCAACAGTTCCGTGGGAAAGTTTGAGTACGGGGAATGTTTCCTATGACGTCATCAAAGATGGCGGCACTTTGATTATAAAACTTACTATACCTCTGTTAATATGCTCTGATTTGCATGAAATTTCCACTGACTGACCTGTGAAAAACCAACAAAAACCTAATGTTTAGTAATCAATTCTAACTATAAGTTATATTGATTATTTTTGTTCGCAAGTTGCCGAAATGAAATGCCAACACAGACGTCTCAAACCTGTCTAAAGCGTTAAAACACTATATATCGACTTAAAACCACATAAAAATTTGCATAACATATGTAATAAACGTGATGATGGTAAGTTAACTACTGAAATGGCAGAGATATATTAGGGAAGCTGCAAAAATATGAGATAACATTGTGACTAACTGTTTCAGCTCATTGGGTGAGGAAGCAGATTTTTCTACCATGTGAGTAACGCACGCTACAAACAACGCTGCCACAGAAGTCTCTTACAAAGATGCAAAGCGAGAGAGAAAGATCAGAAAATGAAGAAAATGCAGCACTTTTTATTAGAATGAGGTGGAAACTTCAGGAAATGTGCACGACAGGGGAGTAAAAGGCATGTGTATGTTGGGAGAAACCATATTTAGCTTGCAGGTAAAGTCCTTTCTAAAGAGCTCCCATTGCTAATTCAGATCCAGCAAAGTAGATCAACGAGAATCTAGATGTCAGTTGACGAGGTCCTCTAGATTTTGAGAGATTTGTTGATCGTGGAATTTTTGTACTATGATAATCTAAGGCTGTTCTGACTAGGTATTGATCCTTTATGACAGACAAGATTTCTGGAAACTAGTTACGGGTACGGTAAGGTAACCTTGACAATTATCTGCTGTATTTGACTGTGCTAACCACCAGTGACAATCTTTTTCATGCCTACAAGAAATCTGTGCAAGACAGCCCCAGAGGACACAAAAAGTTCACGAAGGGGAAGGAAGTTCTGAAATGGGATCCGAACAAATTCACAGCATTGCTGTCGATATGCTCATAGCACAAACCATTGACGTATCTCAAAAGAAATGCATGAAATAAAAAACAGTTTGCAGCAGAATGGGGGATCACAATTCATGAGCATCTTATGATCTCGAATCTATTTCGCGAGGTTACAGGCTCCACTGCTTGTGTTGAAGGGTTGAATATTCTCCACAAGTTTTCCAAATTGCAAACTCCAGAGCTTACATGCAAATGTCAAGTCAATTTTGTAATATAATTTACACTAAACAAGGGTAACCCATCTGATATACTTCATAACCCATTGCAGAATCCAGTTTCAAAAGCAATAGTTTTTAAAGATACCAAAGAAAAGAATTTGAAAGCATTTCAAACCCGTAATAACATGTATTCTGCACCACAAAACAAGGTGTGAAGGTAAAGCAACGATGATTTCAAGTACATTCCACAAACTCGAACTACAAAATTGATCACAAGGAAACACCAGGTGCAGTTCTTGTACGGAAATCTAGCAAAAAGACGTCAAAGAGACTGCCCACCTTACGATACAAATAGCACTGGCTCGTGACTACGACATGCCGGAGTTTTTCATGTATGGTCTATCTGACAACTGTTCACTATTTGATGAAGAGGGATGACTGATAAAACAACAAAAAAGTGCACTGTTAAACTTAAACTAGAAACCATGAACAATAAGCACGATCAGTCAAATAAGAAGTTATGTTACACTGCGGATGTCATGAATTCTTTTTGATAAGTTATGACAAAACCTTTGGTGGATAATATATTCATGGCACCAAAAAGAGCCGTTGAAGAGGCGATACAAAAGGCAGGTTCAGTGCATTGTTTTAGATCTCCCGAAAATCCGTGTGTTCAGCTTAGCAGTTTCTGGGCATAATCTAGTAACAACTGACCTTAAATGATTTTATTCTCAATATGTTGTTAGTTTTTTTGACTGAAGCACCCTGTCCTTTAAACTAAATATTTCATTTTTTTCATGATGATAAGGATGAGATATCCCTCAACCCTACATGTGTGCAAAATAGTATCCAGACAAACCACCCCAAGATAAATTGTTTGTCAACTGAGGAAGCTAACTAGAATGATCTATTCGAAACATGTACCCAAGAGAAGGTTCACAAGAAAAGTTCTTATTACTACTGACACTGAAGGACCTTAACATCCCAGGAACTAGAGGGTACATGCAAGACAGATAGGAACGTTAATATGTGTAAAGGAGCCGGCTTTGTTCTTGATTGTCCTATAGTGTGGGTGTATGGAGCGATTTATGTTGCTAAGCTTTTTTTTTTTAACTATTGGGGTAATTTATGTTGAATGTGGCAATGACATGAACTTGCTCTTTCTGCTAATTTGTGCATGTAAATATTGAAGATCCTATCAGACATCGATATAAATGTTGAATAAAAATCTAGTTATGTGTATAGATAAACATGGTCTCTTTATTAGCATATATCGCCTTCAGCTTCACTGATTCCGTTGTTCTTAATTTGACTACATGCTTTATTATCAGTTAGCTGAAGTGCTTACACTTCTATACGAAAAAAACAAAAAGAGATCATGAACCCATTAAGCATTCTTATGCGAAACAGAACGCCCACGTACGAAGAAAGAGAAAAGAGACAACCGCAGAAAATTAATCAAAAGCATGGAAAAAGTGAATAAATAAACCAGGGAAAAGCAACCTAAGAAAGGCAATTGCATAAGAATGAGCATTAAGGATACCGAACCCCATTAAGCAAGGACACACCCACAGAATGTTTTTACAACAGCACGTGTTTGCTCTGTTATTCTTCAAGCCGGGTGCTGTTCCCTCCCCGAGACCTTCTTGTCATATACAGTGAATAATAACATCGTACGCTGAACCACGATGCTTCATTGCCTTGACCAAATAATAAACATGAATTAATCACTGGGTGTTTACAAAATGTTTCGAGAAATATAAAACGTTTCCTTGAGCAGCCACTTTCAAAAGAGATTCTTTTTCTTTTTTGGTTGGAGCGGGACGGGGAGAGGGAGAAAGAGGATTATATATTTTCAAATTATCATCTGCTGAGGCATAATCTTTAAAAATAAATACGATAAGATAAGGGGAGAGACAGAAAACTATATACGAAACAAAAACTTACAACATGTAAGATAAAATCGTTCTCTCTCTCTCTCTCTCTCTCTCTCTCTCTCTCTCTCTCTCTCTCTCTCTCTCTCTCTCTCTCTATGAAGAATAAAAGAAATAAAAAATGATCATTCTTATGCACTATCATAACGCTGAAATAATGTATATGTTCGAAAGAACACCAAATTAAAGAAAATAGCCAGGACTCGGAGGGATGAAACACAAAACGACGACGTCCGCTCCCCGGATATCTCTGCAGGTATTGGCACAGTTAGTAACTGCTAAAATTACACCCATTACTTTACTACACTATGCGTGATCCTTATTTCGTCTTCAAAGTGAATTATGACATACGCATCGTCGAGGGGGACCAGAGAGAGAGAGAGAGAGAGAGAGAGAGAGAGAGAGAGAGAGAGAGAGAGAGAGAGAGAGAGAGAGAGATTAAACTGTTAATAACTGTTGCAGGATAAACGTGCAGCGTTTCATGTTTATACATAAAAGCCAATAAGGAGATATAAATGATGAGGAAACATCACCAATTCGCAAGTTATACTGACTAATTAGCTCAAGCACTTGACATAAAATTATTTTCTGGACTAGTAACTTTTAGTGTGTGCACTACATAAGACAGTCTTTAAGTTTAAGAACTAGCTAGTTCGTGCACTTGATATGAAAATGCTTTCAGGGCTAAAGACTGTTAGCATGAACAATGGATGGCAAAAGACTATACAGGCTAAGAACTTTTCAGCAAGTGCACCACACAGGAAAATCTTTTCAAGGCTGAGGTAGTTGCATGCACACGTGATACGAAAATGCTTTCTGTGTTAAAAGATGGTTAGCATAATAATTAGATATGGAACAGGTTCAGTGGTCAGCTCTGCCACCGGCATCACCCACCAATGACTGGCCGAGAAGCATCACGCGGCTATAACAACCTCAGAACAGAAATGATTAGGTTTTGTGACCGAAATGAAGTACCTGTTATAATACGTAAATTGGAAAATGACTGGTTTGCTGTGAAAGTGGTGTGAGAAATTACCAAAATCAAAATGACCGTTTTTATTAATTTTACCAGTAGCCATTTGTTTCATGTAACATGCAACATAATGTCGCACTACAGGAAAATATTTTCCAGGGTAACGCCTTATAGTCGGAACGTGCATTTCATATAAATATATTTTCGAGGCCAAAGACCCTCTAAGATATGAATTCTAAAGGAAGTTATTTTTAAATCTAAAACTAGGTTAGAATATGGATTAATTAGGAAAATATTCTCAAGACTATGGACGGTTCCCAGCAGCTTCCTCACGCCTCCGAAATTGCCTTGTCAAGCATGAGCATTTCATCAAGAATTTATGTTGGTGTACCGTACAAAATGATAATATATACCAGTCTTTGCTTTCAGCACGATGCAACATTGTACAAAGGGCTTTTTTTTATATCTAAGAATGTGGTTGTCGTTATCAAGCACCTGCACCTGTTAAAGGACATATAACAGTAAGAGCATGGCAATATAGCATGGTTTGAAGTTGAAGACATAATATTATGTCTCATATAGTATTCAACGATTACTACAAGCAAAATACATTTTAACATTACTTCATTGAAATAAGATTCCAGTTTTACCTATTGACCGCACACAAGGAGTATTTTTGTCTTTCCTGATTTTGCGCTTTTGATACAGAACCATAAATAATTCTAGTTCTTCCATGTACCTAACGACGAACTAACTCCCATGGATGTTCGAACATGAAGAATACACAGTTTCTGTTTTTGAAATAGTTGAGGTTATAGCTCACATCGCAGTAAAGGAAAGTAGTGAAATGTGAAAATAGATAGGTCTTTTAAAAAAATATTACTGGTACAGATTTGTCGTGTTCTCTTCTAACACTACATTCGAGTTCGAGCCAAAATTCCTCTTACAACTGAACGTTATAACCCGAAGCTTTCATCACAAACACTTGTTCAGAAATGTACTCCTAATATGTTAATGAAGAAGAAATATAGTAAGTACAGTGCAATTTCCCATATAACCCTTATCTCCTGCCATTATTAATGTTGCGGCTTTATCATTATGAAGCATTTTTACGGATAATTATATGATAATTATCATTTCTTAGTCTATCCTGCCATATATATATATATATATATATATATATATATATATATATATATATATATATATATATATATATGTATATATGTGTGTATATGTGTATATATGTGTGTGTACTAGCTGACCAACCAGCGCTGCCTGGGAAAACTCTGAATGACAGTTTACGAGTGGGGAGAGGGAAGAGGGAGGG
>JANJGK010000010.1:34026679-34054179 GCA_039081455.1 Macrobrachium rosenbergii
CTCTGAGTCCATAAAATTATTGTTGGCAATATACAGAATAAATGTATTATTCCTATTTATCAACACTAAAAAACATACTTCTGTGAAATAGCCCTTATGTATGGATTGTGATCCATATTATATTGGCCATACAAATAAGGAACTAAAGTTAGAATGCGTCAGCATAAATATTCAGTTAGAACTGGTCAAAGGAACAATGCTCTTTTTGTGCACCTACGTGAGAAATTGCACAGGATTAATTGTTCCCATAGTAATATAATAACAAGGTATGAAATATTATTTTATGGAAATTTTCAATGCTTGAAAGAGTTTTTATAGAGAAACTATAGAATCTCAATAACTCATGTTAATGCTCTTTGCCTCTCCTTGTTTTATCCAGTACCTGGGTTATCATTAGATAGCTAGCTGTTCCTTGTAATAACTTTTGTATGTATTAATATGGTTATACAACTTTTTAATCTCAGAAGTCGTTTGGGAAACTAAGTCTTCTTTGTAATCCTTCGTTCCATTGTGCGAAGTTCGCTTGGAAATGCCTTAAGGCAAAAGATACTGCTCTCTGTTGTTTCACTTTCCTCATGGTCATGTACTCTTCATGCTTTATATTATGTTGTTATTCCCATGACGGAAGTTTTATTCATACACACGCGTACACACACACACACACACACACACACACACACACACACACACACACACACATATATATATATATATATATATATATATATATATATATATATATATATATATATATATACATACATATATATGTATGCATATATGCACAAACATATATATATATATATATATATATATATATATATATATATATATATATATATATATATATATATATATAGTGTATATACATGTATATATAAGTATATGTATTTGTATGTATGTATGTGTATAGACCATTCTACTGGGACTGAAATTAAAAGAAAAAGTTGGTAGTAGTAGTGTAAGAGACGTTCTTTTTCAACCGGGATGCTGGAACATCTGGGATGAATAGATCATACAGTTTGCTTGTTGAGTGTGGCTTGTATGAAAGAAGTGTTTCTATATGCACTCAAAAACATTTACATTTTCGCACGCATTTTTTCTTACTTCTATAAATTAGATACAAAAATGTATTATTTATTACAAATAAGATTTCCTCGCATGGATAATTCTTAATATCTTATTCAAGACGGATAATCCTCTGAACCGAGTGGCGCGCGAGAGGGAGATTTCTTCCTCACAAAGAAGGAAGAAAAGTTGACGGATGCGGTAGTTAGGTACTAAAGTTAAAAGGGTGCTGGGTGTAACCCACTTAATTATGGGTTGGTCTCGTTGTCTCGCTGTCAGACTTCATGGAAACTATTTAAAGAAACTGCTTTTGTAACATTCTTGTCAGTAAGTGCAGGTGTGCAGAAAATTCCCCGTTTTGTTGATGAAAAGCAATAGGATGTTGCCATAAAAGGCTTTATATTCTTTTATATTCTTTTTACACGGACGCCATCTGAAAGAAATTATGTTGCCATTTTCTGTAATGTTATATTGACTATTGAAATTAAATCTAAACTTACCGGGTTATAAATGTTGCTGGAATGGTAATGAATATATACGGTACACTATATGATCTGCTTATCCTTGATAACCATGCTTATTTAAAAAATATGTATCAGAAGGTTATTGCCTTATGGCTTACTTAACCAGGAATAGTTTGAATCCTGGTAAAAGACTATATTGTTTTTACATGACAAGCTCCCCTTGCTCCCAACCTCGAAGCCACAAAAAAAAAAAAAAAACAAGTTCTCATGTCGCCCTAAGAATGAGCAAGTTGATGAAATGATGATTATTCACTGGTCTAACACACTCGTACCTAGAAGACTTCGTGTTATGTGTTATCGAACATGGTCTACACGGGGAGGAGGCAGCGTCTGAGCTATTCCAGTCAGCGAACAGACGCCAGTGACTTGGATTTTTATACAAAGACTTTTTTTTTATAGATATCCTCCTCACTCACACACACACGTGCATTTTATATATACATACACACACACACACACACACACACACACACACACACATATATATATATATATATATATATATATATATATATATATGTGTGTGTGTGTGTGTGTGTGTGTGTATACTAGCCGACCAACCTGGCGATGCCCAGAAAAACTCTGAATGACTTTCAGTAAACTATCTCTCTCTCTCTCTCTCTCTCTCTCTCTCTCTCTCTCTCTCTCTCTCTCTCTCTCTCTCTCTCTCTCTCTCTCTACTGTTTTCTCCTCCCTAAAACCTCTAAGTTTACCTGTCATTTCCTCTGTCAGTTCATCGAAACTGCCGTTAAAACTTATGTGTAGAAAACAGTTTGTGGGCGGAGACAGCCCACTCACCAGAACGAATGAACTGATGGTATTGCCTATCTTCTGGCCTAATGACAGGTAATTGCATGTGTGGACAGGTTAGCGTCAATTTCATGACAGTTTGACACTATATTTCATCTGGGAAGCATCTCAGACGGTCTGAACAGAATATGAATAAATTATGTGTAGGCTTATTAATTTTACTGTTAGACCCTTCAACACTATTTGCAGCCCGTTATAAGTCCGAATCATACAATAAAAAACTAAAACAATATTTCAATGTGATACAGATAATTTGATATAGGCTTGGGCCAATGATGTCTTTTTATGATACGTGTTACTGTAACGAAAGTAAATTTCACTGTCCAATTCATAAAAAACTGAACCAAACCCTCAGTTCTAATTTAAACACATTCATTAACATTGTATGAGAATAGACATCATTTTTAATAAGAAATATTTTGTATATACTCTTTTATGCCTTTTTACTTCTTTTCTATTGTTAAGTGAATTGCTGCAAGAGTTAGCCTTCCACCCCTCATCATATTAAGAAATAAAGTGGCAAAACACTTTCATATACAGCTAACTTCAACTCATGATACGCATTTTTTATAATGGTTTTGGGGACATTTTAAACATAACATAATGAACATTATCTTTACAATGACATCAAATTCCTTAACATAGAACTGTGTATAAAGTTACATGTGTGGCATCTATAAACTTGGTCATTCCGTACAATAACGTAATCATGAATCAAACAAAATATTTCCCTTCTTGGAGGAATGTTAGGCAATCGGTACCTATTGTTTTGAATAAATGCACATTGATAAAAGATAGAAATGAATATATATTATTCTAATATATAGCCATAAACAATAATTTTATTTTCCTAAATGATGAGAATACTATTCCTTACTGTGTATGATTACATCAGCAAAAGGTATGAATTGACGTGTTGTGTAAGCTGTGAGCACTTCGAGTTACTCAAAGTGCAGTAGTTGCCATTTCTTAAATACCTATTAGCATCGAATACATTTACCCTCCAAGTGCCTTTCGGAAAAGATTTCAAAATGTAATGATCTACATTACTGTAAAGTTTTAATCTAGAATTTTCAGTCATTATCTTTGAGGTAATCAGTACCAAGCAATGTGAAAAGAAACTTATTTTCCATATGCAGTGAAGTTTTTTGCCAATTTGCACGATAATTAATTCCAATTGCTGCTGGCTGAAATCATTGCGCTAAGCCACTACTAAGCATGCTCAGACTCTATTTCAATTACTACAGAAATTATTGGTTTAGGTTTTCAATGTTGATTTTATCGAGGTAATAAACAATTACATTAATTATCATAAATTATGATCAAAATTCACGAAAATTCTGATCCAAAATTTATGTTACGGGGATGTATTGTTGTGGGTTAATCATACTTCTGGCAGCACCAGAAGAAAAGGGGAAGTGTTAGGTGCAAAATGAGAATAAACCCAGGAAACTAAAAGAAAAGGTGACAAAACAAAAAATTGATTTGTTTTGTCCGTGTTTGTATGTCTGTCACGGGGTAGGGGTTTGATTTTGAGTTAAAAACCTTTCTGAGGTGACAAAGAGGTCATGTGCAAAATTTTGTCTGGGTCTGTCAAGCAGTTTGGATTTCTATAGAAGCCAAACTTATATACAAACATTCACTGTTTTATGTATACATATAATTATATATATATATATATATATATATATATATATATATATATATATATATATATATATATATATATATATATATATATATATATATATATATATATATATATATATATATATATATATAGACAGATAGATAGATAGATAGATAGATACTGTATATACTGTATATATACTGTATGTATGTATGTATATATATATATATATATATATATATATATATATATATATATATATATATATATATATGCATATATAAATGAACGTATGTAATTTGCAATAGCCACATCTTAACTTTTCTACTGCCTAATACCTTTTGAACACTTGTCACTGCACAGCACTGGATCCAAATGAGCAACAAATGGAGAAACTCGAACTCTCGAGCTGAGATGCGATTCCATGCACGATGAGTCACGGGGAGTTTAGCTAAGCCACTTGGCCACCAAAGATATACATTTATACCTGCTCATACACACATAAAAATAACGTGATGTGATAATTCAACCCTCTTCCGATCTTTCTGTGTTCTCTTTCCCATCTTGGGATATGTCGTCGAGGATTTTGCAAACTCCCTCACTCAAGCCTAACAGTCAAAGAACACCTTTGAGAATGTCGGGATGAACAAATGATTCCGAGATCAATAGTAAAAAAAAAAATCAGGAGATCTATTTCTTGATGATGTTCCACAGAGTATAATAGAAAAACACATAACCATGAAGAAATGGAAAATAAAAATCTAATTTATAGAGCTTATGAGAAAAAGAAAACTAGTGAAATCTGAATACAATCTGAATGGCTATGAACAAATGAGAAGGGAAATGTATCAGTATCTTCAACGAAACATGAAAATAAAATGAATTCGCTGATTCAAAGGATTCCGTGGACCACCAACGCCAATCTTGAAAGCGTCAGCTTATGGAACAAAAACCTAGATAGAAATATGACTTGTACCTTAGGCTGCGGGTTGAATTTCGCTTTCTCCTCTGGTGCAGCGAACAGTGTAGAAATATCAGAAGGACTATGCAATTTGGAAAAGTATAGTGATACTTTGTCAGTGAAAACATGAACATTGTCAAGGGAATTTCATACGCAAATATGAAAATATCATACTCAAAATTTCCCAAAAAAAGTTCATTGTAGCCCTCAATGTATTGAAAAGTGATGAAAATGTACACATTACGAAATCTGATAAATACAATGTGCCAGTAATTTGAAATAAAAATTATTATATAAAAAACTAACTATCTTTCGAGTGATGAAAATACATACAAACTAAATAAAAATCCCAAAGAAAGTGTGGACAGGAATTTCAGTGAAAAATATAAGAACTATTAAAAGGAATTGGAAACCTGATTTTTTTTTTTTTGTGATTTCACCCTCGCTACCGTATTTGCATGCAGTAATAAATACGCACAAAACAAATTTACCATCTAGGCAGTTATTAGAGCCGTTTGTTCCACTTGATACAATTTAACAGAATACACAGTGGATATTCTTAACCCACTAGTCGGTATCATTTCTGACGGCACTGTAAAGAACAATATAGAATTGATAAACAAATAATGTCCAAATTAAATGCGACCCAAGCTTATGAATTTTAAAACGATATCATTATTCACAAAGATACGTACTGATGAATGGTTAGAATTTTTAGCTGATAACTTAGATATACCATTTTTCCGGAACACATTAATAAATTTTCAAGAAATGTGTGTAATAGAATATAATGTGGATTCAAGGGAAAATTTTACTCTCGAAATTTTGGTTTGTCAATGGGTAATCCTTTGCTTCCACTTTTAAGCAACTTGTATGCGGAATTTTTGAAAGCAGTATATTAAAAAAGAATATTAAACAAAATTATTCATCGCTATGCAATATGGTTAAGATATGCTGAAGACATAAGCACTTGGACAGAAATCAAAAAGGTATATTCTGTCTTGGGTAAACTAAATGAAGAGGGCCCCATCAATAAAATTCATTGTGTGGAAAATGATAGTAGCGTAAACGTTTTGGAATCCCTACTACCCATAAGTAGTAATGGGTTTAAATTATAGTGTACAGAAAACCTACGAATTTTTCTGCCTATTTGCGTGCTTATTCTGGCCAAACTAATAAAGAAATCCGTTTTCCCTCTGTTTATATATATGTAGCCCCGAGTTTACTAATGATGAAAATATACGATTAAGAAAACAGGCATAAAATTACAATATCCTGTTTCTGTATTGGACAATGCATTAAGAGCGACAAAGAGGACTTTCCATGATGACAACGGAGAAACTTACAGTACAACAAACCGACTCGTTTAACCATATAGTAATAATTCAAAATAAATTCTTCACGTCCTTGTGAACTCTGGAATTAATGTTGCATTTAAGAACAACAAAACAGTGAAACAAGCACACTACTAAAGGATGGGTATATCAAATCCCATTCAAGTCGTGTGAAAACTGGAAAACTGGAACACTGATGGGAAAAAGAATAGAACGGCGTAAAAAATGTGCAAGATAAGCACAGAAAAGTGGATTTTCGCTCATGTTAGTAAACACCATCATGCCAACAATTAAACAGGGGCTAAAAAGTTTTATTCCAGCAATATACTGGAAAGAAATGCATATGTCTGCGCATTCAGTTATATTCTGCTAAAGCTTGAATAACTCCATCCTCAATATGGTAGCATAGTTTTAGCGGTTATTGTTTGTTAGGCTTAACTATATATTTAGAATCTACCGGTCGCTGTTACCAGATATAAAATTATGTATTTCTGATAGCTGCAATGTATGTATGTATGTATATAACGTAATTATGTATATATATATTCATATATATAATATGATATATATGTATATATATATATATATATATATATATATATATATATATATATATATATATATATTTCTATATACAGTATATATATATACATATATATATACATATATATATATATATATATATATATATATATATATATATATATATATATATATATATACATATATATATATATATATATATATATATATATATATATTATATATATATATATATATATATATATATATATAATGTCTGTGGAAATTAAAACTAGGATAAGTTTTTCCTGTTCCTCTCTATTAATTCTTCGTTCCATAATGTTGAAAGGAAAAACATAATATGAAGTGATTCCATCAAATACATTTAATAATATGACATCTAACCTTTTCAAACTTACTACATAATTTGTTAAAGAGTATTTGGATTAAAATTTAAAAAAGGCTAGTTGATAACAAGCGTTTAGAGAGATAATACCTCCGACCTATGACACTAAAGAGAGAGAGAGAGAGAGAGAGAGAGAGAGAGAGAGAGAGAGAGAGAGAGAGAGAGAGAGAGAGAGAAGCGTTCGTACGCGGGATGCCGGATCATCGACTTGACCTGTCAGCCAATCAGAAACCGGGTTTTTTTTCTTATAGCACTGGCTGTATGCTTCTTCACTTGCAAACTGTACTAAAATCTGAGCTTTTGTAAACTCCCTCCTGATTCGATTTGGAGTCTAGAAGTCCAAACTACTGTAGATCTCTCATTCGCTTTAACACCTTACGATTATTTAAGAACTGTTTTTAGGTAATGGCTTGTAATGGCATAAGGGTGGCTTAATCTGAACCAGAATTTTGTGTATAATGAACATTCATTATCATTACCGTCGCTTCCAACGCCGTGCGACACAAAGGTTCGCTATAAAATTCCGCCACTCATGTCTCTCATGTTTTTCTTCCATAAATCTCCACTCTCTCCAACCTCCTCCGTTTCATAGTTCCCATCAAAGCAGATCTGGGTCTTCTGGTGTCCTCAAGAGCCCAGCTGATACTATCACGTACTATTCTCGCCAACATGATGTGAAGGAGATGCCTAAGACCATCTCTGCGTCGTTATCTCATTTACATATGGAATTTCCATGACTTTTCTTTTGGTATCATTTCTCACTTCATCTTGCAAGCTAACTACTAATATTTGACTTAACGCTTAACAAAATCTTTTAAATATAGGTTCATTCATATACCATGATTCATGCCCGTATAATAAATACTGATCGTGCTAATCTAATGTACGACCTTTCGTATGTAATATCTGCCTATTTGCTTTATGGATCTCGTACACCTTACACATTGTTTTATTTGCTTTTTTTTGAGCTTTTCATATCGAAAAACCTGTACTGTATATCTTTGTCCCTTAATATTTGAAAGGCTCGACCTCATTGATCCTATCTCCATCTTAATGTAATTTCGTCCTTTTGTGTAAACTCCGTCCCCATTACTGTCTGTTTTTCTTAGATTTATCTGAAGTCCCATTTCCCTATATATATGAGCCATTCCATTAAGCAGGCTTTGTAAGCACAGTGGTGTTTTGCGGATAAAAAAACACCATCATCTGCTTATTCTACATGTGCTGAGATTCTATCGTTGCTATAATCGAATCCGCTTCCATTTCAGACCACATATTTCGTTATAAAATCTGAGAAGCACAAACAACAAGTGTGACAGAACATTTCCCTGTAGCAACCCACTATCTACTGCAAGCTCATTTGACAAGACTTCATCAACATTAACTTTGCAACTGCTTAGTTCATGGATGGTTTAAATTAGTAACATAATTAACGAGCGCACCATGATGACAAAACACGCTCCGTATACTGGTTTGCGATACCTGTCAAATACCTTTTCCTCAACATATCCATCAGAATAGGATTTTTAAATTCGGTACCAGTGAACGATATGCCTCGACACAAGTATTTAATCTGTGCATCTCATTCCTTGTCTAAAAGCAGTTCGTTTATACACACACACACATACACACAATATATACATACATACATACATATATATATATATATATATATATATATATATATATATATATATATATATATATATATATACATACATACGTATATCACACAAAAATTAAGCCACTAATATATATATATATATATATATATATATATATATATATATATATATATATATATATATATATACATATACACATACATACGTATATCACACAAAAATTAAGCCACTAATATCGTTTAATATCCAGTTCACTATACCTCAGGAATAAATCACACCGAAGAGGAATTACAAGCGTTAAGTGCTTCGTCCACAGTGGGATCCGAACCACTACCTAGTTTCGAAATAACGACTGACTTTGACCACTGGATCATCAAGCAAGGTATAAGTTGATGACTCTGCTGTACATAAGGCTGTTCAGTTTAGGTTTTGTACTTAAAATCGATAACGACCTACCTCCGCCATGGTAGCTGACTGGTAAGATTATCTTATTAAAAATCTTTATGCTGTTATGAGATGCAAAATTCGTTGAGCTAATATTTTGTAATGATATTGTTAAAATAAAAAAAACTGGTTCTATTTTTGTTAAGTATACTAATAGCCAATTTTTAAACTTCAGTTCTGGTCTCCTTAAATCAGATAGTTACTTTGTTTATAAAATTGTAGGAGTACAGTGAATCTTCTGAGTGTTCAAACGTCTGTAAAGTTATCACAGTTGTCTTGCATAGAGTGATAATGTTTTGCTTGTGTATGACTTTCAAATTCGTTTTATTAAATTTTCTTTCGCAAGACTAAATTGTTTTTAATTTCTGCTCATGAATATATTTACGTAATAAAAGAAGGCACTTAGTACCAAGTCTTTGATTATACACCTTTAATGTAGATATATATATATATATATATATATATATATATATATATATATATATATATATATGTATATATATATATATATATATATATATATATATATATATATACACACATATGTGTGTATATATATGTATATATAAATACTGTATATATATATTTATGCAGTATACATATATATATATATATATATATATATATATATATATATATATATATATATATATATATATATATATATATATATATATATATATTACACCGTCACAAAGAGTATGCAGTCAGCAATACTGAAAGACCCAGGAGGAATGTGAAAACAAACCAATTCCTGCGGAATTCGTGCATTTTTCATATAAACGTCTTCAGGGTACAATACTGTCAGAGGCATGCTGTATTGCCTAACAATTTTGTGTATACTTCAAAAATGCAGTCGGTACTGTGACCTAAAATTGTGAATTTAAAATGTACACGAAATCCACTGGGTGATGCTCTCTTTCCTCGATGACTGAATTATGTATATGCATTTTTTGAAGACCTTTTCAGCGGCACAATATGGAATATTCTGCGCTAGGGGAATTTCTAATATCTGTTCTATATCATAAATTTGCTCTACTATGTTGATGAATAACTGTTATTATACAACATAAGCAGACAGTCATATAGACCAAGCTAAGTGATCTATCCTCGGCATAAAGAATGTGGGCATGAGAAAAACACATGAAAGAGAAGCATATCAAAATAAGAATAAATTAAGATAAATCAACAGACAAAGGAATATACACATACATAAGATTATATCAAATGAGTAATGCCAGACTACAGCTTCCCTTAAACATGAACGAAATACATCATGGATTGTCCTAACGAATGAACTGGGAATATGGTAATTTCTAATTTCCTTGCAAACATAAACAACTTTTCTTTCATTGATGATTTCAATAAAAGCTACTCTTGGTTAGCGAGTAATGGCTTATAGATCTTGATTGTTTAAGCCATTAAATACCTTTTAGTAAGTCCCCCGACTCGTCTGTACAGACAACAGTCAAAAACCCTTGATCTACCGCGAGAGTTACAATACTAATATCAAGCATAAGCCCAGATAAAAGAGGGGAAATGAGAACAGGATCAGTGCCTCTGCTATGTAAATTAACTAAGTGTTACTGAACCTGGCAACAACGTTGACTATTTACTGCAAACGGCAATATATTATAATGAGGCCTAAAAGAAAGGCGTGAAAATCCAAAGATCAAGCCAGGAACATGAGACTCCGTAAATGAATACAAGAGTGTTGGCGACTGCAAACCTCCACCAAGGCCGAGCAAGCCATCCAGCAACTCCAGGTCACTTATCAAGGCCCAGATTTCATCCAAAATTTAATCACTGGTTGCAAGTCACCTGGAGACCCACTTTTAGGAAAATTTCCGTAAAAATCCACTCACGTCTCTTTGCGCAGTCCTGCGAACTAAAAGACAAACAAGCCGAACTAAAAACATAACCTTCTCCAACTTCACTGGTGGCTGTAAAGATAACAGTACCTTCGAGAATTTACACAGCAAAATCAAATACTTAAGAAAAGGAGGAAGGGATAAAATTTGTGTAATCTTTACTCGTTTATAAAAATAAAAAAAATATAATTGTATTTGCCGAATAATACATTCCATCCACATTCAAACAGTGACACTGACGATAAAGTGTAAGCAAGCAATACAGACCCGCGCAACGCGCATCGTCAGCGTCCAAATGGTTTTTTGATCAACAACAAAATTGAAGACAGAAGGTAATGTCTCAAATTTCCGTTGCTTTTTTTACCTTTCTTTTTCAAATATATTGCTGTAGATAATAATGGCTCGTGTAATGGCAATCCCTACCTAAAATTCTATAAATATAACCTTATGCCTGGTACTTTGTTTTTGGGGCATGAACATGAAAAAAATGTATAATGACCGCATTTGTTTCCACGTACACAGTCGCGGAGGCACAATAAAGAGAAACACTGTTTTAACTTTATGGGCTGTTTTAAAACAAATACGGTCAGCAAAAGGGAAGGCGAAGATATAGGAGGGAGGAAACATGCCAAGTCGAATATATGCCACAGAGAGAGAGAGAGAGAGAGAGAGAGAGAGAGAGAGAGAGAGAGAGAGAGAGAGAGAGAGAGAGAGCACACCATCGCCAACCGGCCTTCCAGTAGTCCTCTAAGATAAAATATTGAAAGATTTCTTCCTCAGACCCGAAGCACAAGTTGTGTTGGTTTTCGGAAGAATCTCTATCGAGTTTTTTAAACTTTTCAAATATAGTCGAGGCTGAGAGTTAACTTGCTTGATAAACCGCGAGGTGGGGACTTCTGCATGGCTGTGCCCACTCCGCGGGGAGAAGGGGCCTTATACGAAGGTAAATATGACATTCTTGCATGATGTAACATCGCTCAGGTTCTCTCTCTCTCTCTCGCTCTCTCTCTTTCTCTCCAAATACTGACTCTGAAAAAGGTAGCCCTCCTTCACTCTTCTCTTTTCAAAAATCGACCTGACAGGCTACTGTACTGTAGATATTTATCTCGTGTCGTATGATCAACAGCAGCTATACGCAGCCGTCCACATTAGTTGCTATGCGGAACATGAAATTCTAATTTGGGAGAGACAATGACAAAGACTGAGACTGCCAATCCAACACCCCCATTTGTTGTACTTTTCGCATGAAATGTTTCAGACATCAAGACATGTATCTATTGTATCTGTCTGATATCCATCGGGAAATGGCATACGTACCCATGCCGGTTATGCTTTGGAGATATGAAAGATTGGTGCTTCTACGTTTCTTTAAACTAGAATTCAAATTGCCTATTCTGTACCAAAAAGTCCTTATGAAACCTTTCATTACATGTAGCTGTCGTTTAGATGCGCACATCTCCAATATTAGCTCTAAAAATGAACAACAGAGCTACTAAAAGAAATAATGAATATTCCTAAAAATAACGATTACAGCTTTAAGAATATAAGCTGGTCTTCATTTTATTATTTTTTTTTTTTTTGTCTGATGCCATCGGCCAAACAGAAAATAAATTCACGAATACAAGATTAAAGAAATAAAACCTCATCATCTTCACCTCAACGTCAAGCAAAAGCGAGGGGTAGCCTGGCCCTGATCACAGTGAGCAAGAATATGGGACCAACAAGTAGCTGATGTTATCGGGTGGGCGCATATCTCACCGGCGACTCTCAGACAAGAATGAATACCTTCTCTCTCTCTCTCTCTCTCTCTCTCACACACACACACACACACACACACACACACACACACACTTTCTCTCTCTCTCTCTCACTTTCTCACACACACATACACTATCTCTCCCTCACACACACACATGCACTTTCTCTCTCTCTCTCACTCTTTCACACACACATACACTATCTCTCCCTCACACACACACACATGCACTTTCTCTCTCACACACACACGCACACACACGTACGTACTCTCTCTCCCTCTCTCATACACACACATTCTCTCTCTCTCTCACACACACTCTCTCTCTCTCTCTCTCTCTCTCTCTCTCTTACACGCACAAACACACACACAAACACTATCTTTCTGTCAAACACATACACGCACTCTCTCTCTTTCTCACACACACATGCACGCACTCTCTCTCACTCTCTCTCTCAAAGAAAGACACTCTCTCTCTCTCTCTCTCTCTCTCTCTCTCTCTCTCTCTCTCTCTGTGTGTGTGAAGAGCCTTGCCAGAACCGGCGAACCTCAACTGCAACATTCAGAAATAAAGGCGGCGTAAGCTAGAGGACCACCCATCTACGCCGTCAACATGAGATCTCCCTGGCTATCTAGGCAGATTCTCTCTATTGAATAAATACTGTTACAACAACAACAACAACGACAAAAAAAAAAGAATGTGAACATAAGCCTTACCACTGAATTATCTTAACAGCTGTGTGTGTCGACAACGCCAGCTTTTGGAAACGAATGAGAAATCCCGCCTGTCAGATAAATAAATGAGTGAATGTACAAATAAGCAAAGAATCTTTCGGCAAAAAATAAAAATAACAGTAAACGAAAAGAATGAAGAAAACTTTAAAATCTTGTGTTTTTTTTTTCCCCCGGTGTAAATAATGGCAATTTTTCTACACTGGGAATTTTTACGTTTGTAATTTAAGCACGGACATGGAAGAAAACGACAGACTTGAACCCTTTAATAATGAATGATAAAATTTGAGAACCAATGTTATTGTTTATATGCATATTAGAGTTTAATCCAAATATGCCTGTAATTTCGACTATCACCTCAGTTCTATTCTCAAATCTATAATGGCGGCCCAGAACCAAAATAAGAAACAATCAGTGGGTTGCACATTTATGTTTACGTACACGTCATTTATTCATAAAAGAAAAACCGGTGACATTTATGTTTACGTACACGCCATTCACTCATAAATGAAAAAATAATAACGTGAATGGGTCGGGTATGACAAGCAGTGGGTCACAACGAGATGCTAAAGTTAATGGAGTGAATGCTAAAGGTAATAGGGCGAATTTTAACGCAAGATCAGTCGTATGTATCAACGGAAATGTTAAAAAGAGTTGATACAGAACGCTATACATTAATTACAATTGTTGTTCTTAGGACATTATAACTTCGTAAACATATAAAATATTACTATACCAGCAGAAATATATATATACATATATATATATTCTACTTTATTTACATTTTAACTTTTAAGTTCTAGCATCAGTCAAAAGAAGTCTGCCTCTTCCAAGTATAACGACTGAATATACACAGGATACTTTTAAATATAATTTTCGTATGATCCCAATAATCCTTAGCGATAAGGCTCAAAATGCTATTTTCCGCCGAGGACCAGAAGTCATCCATCTCTATCTATCGGTATCAAAATCTAATCCAAGGATGTTAAAGTGGTTTTACCTGAAGCTAAGACGCCGGCAACGCCCCCACTTCCATCTCCTGAAATGATATAGCTGACAACTGTTACCAAAATGGAGACACGCGGGTCCAATGTGAGAGCTACTGTGCCAAATTTAGCAACAGTTCATTTGCAGGTCTATTCGTTCCTTCATTTTTAATATATACATAATCGTGTGGTGGGTTACAAAACTTAATGCGTTACGTTGATCTAAGATTGACTGCATTCAAACACCCATGACGTCAAGTATGATAAGACTAAATTTGGAATAAATACAAAAACATGTTCATAAGCAATCACTGCTTTCAGTCACCCAGCAGAATTTACTGACGTGGTCATTAATAATCTTTGTTCCCAGTTAAACGTAGTCCCGCCTTATCTGCTGGTGTATTCGTCAACAATCGACTCCTCCGTGGCATTGATAATCATAATCGTTACAACGTTACATTGCGTAAACTATTCAGTCAATCGCGATCAATCTATTTTACTGGATAAAGATAAGCGTGCAAAATATATTGAAGGGTTTGTAAATAATCTTTGTTTACGGATAAAAAAAAATCCATCACATTCAGATATCCATGAGTTAGTGTCATTTGCATCAGAATATCCAAGAGTGAGGGTCATACATATTAAGATATCCACAAGTCAGTGTCATTTGCATCGAGATATTCAAAAGCAAGAATTACTCATATTAAAACATCTGTGAGTCAGGGCCATTCGCATTAAGACATCCAAGAGTGTGAGTCACTCAGATTAAGATATCCATACATAAGAATTTCTCACATTAAGCATCCATGAATGAGTGTCAATTAAGATTAACACGTCCATGAGTGAGTGTCAACTAAGATTAACACGTCTATGAGTGTCAATTAAGATTAACACGTCCATGAGTGAGTGTCAATTAAGATTAACAAGTCCATGAGTGAGTGTCAATTAAGATTAACACGTCCATGAGTGAGTGTCAACTAAGATTAACACGTCCATGAGTGAGTGTCAACTAAGATTAACACGTCCATGAGTGAGTGTCAACTAAGATTAACATGTCCATGAATGAGTGTCATTTGCAGTAAGACGTCGTGAGGGTCAGTAATTAGCAGCAAGACGAGCAAGTTTCATTTGCTTCGTGGTTGATTTAATTTTGCAGTTTCCTTTTCCCATTTTCGCTTTTCGCATATAAGAGGATTCTGTTTGCGGACTTTTTAACTGCAAGTTAACGGCAGTTGAGGCTTTCTTTGTATGAATGTTTGCACATTCAGAATAACAAAGAATTTCTGGTATAACACCACTTCTACCTTCATTCAAAACCGAAGGTACATTTCATTTTTTTTTCCTTTATTTTTGCTGATAATGTTGTATGGGAAGATATCATCTTTAAATTCTATCATACAATAATAATAATAATAATAATAATAATAATAATAATAATAATAATAATAATAATAATAATAATAATAGTTTTAAAGTAATGATTACGATATAATAATATTAATTATAGAAAGCAATATTAATGATAAAACTAAAACAAATAATATTAGTAACCCCTACAACTTCAACAACGATACAATTATAACAATTACTGTTCGAACTTGCACACATATCACACCATTCAATCGAATATTTCTTTGCCAATTGTGCTACACAGTTACCATTTTTCTCTTTGCCTTAATGGCCTCATTACTTGGGTCACCCAATATGTCATAGAGGTTTAACGCACACTATATGTGGCACATTGCAGGTGCTTGTATTGATGTTACATGTATATGCATATAAATACTCACACACTTACCTGTATACATAAGTGTCCATATATGCATAACTTGTTTACTCACTTGTACAGTCATATACGTGCCATCATAATATGCTCATGCAGTTGAAAAATAGGCTTAATGTTGCATGAGTATAGTTGGAGCTTTTCGTACTTAATGTGCATATATATAGATGTTAATATACATATCTGTATAATTACAGATATTTATATTCACATTATTAATTATGAACATGTAAGTGCTCATGTAAACATTATAAATTTGCATTAATGTGGTCTTCATATACTTATTATATGTATATACACGCAGGCTTTCTTACGGATAATATATGTATGTACACAGGCTGTGGGTATTCATATGGGCATTGCAATGAGGATTGTACATTCATGCATACATACACAAATATATATATATATAATATATATATATATATATATATATATATATATATATATATATACATATATATATATATGTATATACAGTATATGCATATATATAGGTGTATATATATATAAAATTTATATATATATATATATATATATATATATATATATATATATATATATATATATATATATGTATATACAGTATATGCATATATAGGTGTATATATATATATAAAATTTATATATATATATAAATATATATATATATATATATATATATATATATAAATATATATATATATATATATAAATATATATACATATATATATATATATATATATATATATATATATATATATATATATATATATACATACATACAGTCCTCTTTAATGTAAATGTAAACATGTCACGCTGTAAAATTGCGTTTTGCCTATACATGCACACAGTTGTTCGTCATGCAATATGCATAATAAATACAGGTGCTCATTTATGCATCGCTTCGTATATTATGCCTACCTTTACCGAAAACAGAAAACGCATGAATATGTCTATTACGAAAAAGTACAATTTCTTTTAGATTATTTTGACAACACTACGAAAAACGTGTAAAAAAAATATATTCCACCGATGAGAACAGCCAGGAGTTTACGTAATCCCTTGCAATGGTTGCAATAAATCTTATGCAAGGGGAACAGGTACAGATCTAGCAACAAGATTATTTGAATACAAGAGAGCCGTCATTTCTAATGAAGTCAACCTTGATTCAGCCACCCATTGCTAGAAAGGAAATCGTCACATGTTATGAGAACGCGCAACATTACGTGTCAGATCACTTTAATTAAAACTAGACGAGTTTTCAAAGGAGCTCCCATCCACAGCATCCCCAAAACAGCTGGAAACAAATCCTTCTCTAAGGAAGACTACATCAACGGGAAGAAAATAACTGGGAAGGCTAAATTACAGAAGATGGTCGAGGAATATAATAATCCTGTGACCCAAAGAATCTCCCCAGGGACAGGAACACCACCACTTGACATCGAGCAGTCAACAGGGATTAATACACAGATCCTGCCTCGACAGAGTACACGAACGTCCTCGACACTACGAAATCGAACACTAAACGTTTCGACCCCCTAAATATAGAAAGAATGTTTTGCATTTCTGGTGAACATCTAAAATATGTGAATTATTCATAACATAAAAATGAAAACACAAGTGTATTTCTCTTCAACGACTATGAGAACGACGATACAGTCCTTATTTTGCTTCAGTAACGATAAAAAAATAATGTTATTAATAGTAATAGGAGAAAAAGACTCATTAAGCGAATTTGTTTCTATTTTTTCTTATTATGTACACATTTTTACATTTGAACTATTACACAAAACTGCTCTTCGCTTTCTTGATAGCAGGAGATACCGTAAGCTAACGGGAGGATTGTGTAAGTGGTTCCTATCTAAAAAATGCGTACTAAACAAAAAGAGAATAGAAACACCAATTTCACTTAATGAGCCATTTTCTCTTATCATCAACAGGAACGTGATTGTTTATCGATTTTTATTAATAATATTAATAGTAATATTTCAGCAAATGTCCATGTGCAAAGAACAATGCAGATACGATAGAGAGAGCCAAAGATCAAATCAGAATAAAAAATGAAACACCTACACTTTCGGCTTACTGGCATTAATAATATTCAAATAAAAGCAATATGTGATATACATATATTAGCAGCGAAAGGTTTAGTTTATGTTAGCAAATACTATTCACAGCAGGTCGGCCGGCAAGGAAGTTATATTATAACACGATAACAGCCAGTGCAAGGTGAATGAGCAAATGGTGAGGAAAAAAAAATAATAATAGTAATAGAATAAAAGGAACAGTCATAATGTATTAGAGGACAAAGAGTCGCAAAATAAAGGCAAAAAAAAAAAGCAATAGCTAGTCAGTCTAGATGGATATAAATATGGAGAACATAATATCAATAATAATGACGAAGTAAAAAAAAAAACTCTGGTGAAACAACGAAAAGTGTCAAGGCCCTTGAGGTTACTCACAGTGTGTAAAAGAAGCCAACGAACCCGTCATGAAGATAAAGGAAGTAGGTTTTCCAACTTTCCAATCGTCTCTGATGATAAGTAACAGGATTAGAGGATTGTTGCTTTTTATTACTTTTGTCTTTTAAGTCTGAAGTTCAGACAGGACGTGAGCAGCTTATGATTCCTATACTATGGAGTACGATTTCTAAGAACATCTCCGTAGAGGAATCGGAGCTAGGTGTCATTATTTGACGCCAAGGAGAAATAATTTGACCACAGATCTCATCCACGATTGCCACAGCATACGAATTAAGGAGAGGGTGATAATAAATAACAGTTCAGCATGGTTTTTTCTTCCGAATGTGCCTGCAGGAGTCGGCTAGGTATTTAGTTTCAAATTCAGACACCATCAGATGGATGTAGAGAGGGGGTGGGGTGGAAGAGTAGCACTAAAAACACACTAAAATATCGTTGACGAAACTTCAGTGATTGCAGTCGGGTGATACTTACCTCGGTTAGCTTCATCTTTCACCTTATTTTTGATGACAGGTCTTCAGTGAACCATGGGTAAAGAGTCGAGAGAAATTTGATGAATTTAATGCATTGATTAATGGAAGGAGCAAAACATAAAATAATAGTATATTTTTCCCGAAATAATACTGGACGACCATCCTTGGCATCGTCCTAAAAGAACACCTACTATAATACAGATTCTTTTCGCCCCCTTTTTTTTTTTTTTTTGAAGAGCATGACACTGTCACAATGGTGACAGGAGACAAACAGAAGGCGAGCGAAGGAGCGAATGACGGCTGGCGGATGACATGTGACAGAGGGTTGACACTTTGAGTGATGCCTTGTCCAAACTGGGCCCCTGCCTGGGTATAGGGTTTCGATAGTGATGTATATTTACCTATCCCAAAAGAAATACTTTCCTCGCCCCCAACCTCTTTACCTGCTGGATATTTATAAGTCATGAGATTTCAAGGAATTTTTTAGCCTCCTGTGTTCTGAAAATTGCGTTTAAATCAGTAAACACTGCAAGATTAAACAGAAGCCAACTGATATTTATACGAATGCAAAACCAAAGCTGTCAAACATTTCAACGAATTTTGAGGGCAGCTGTTCATATGGTTCACCAGCTTTGAGTGACAACAGATTATTAGTAAATGCATGTGGCGCCATTTAATTTACTGCAGGGACTCTCGCGTTTAACTGAAACCCATGGCCCTCTTGTACCAGTCCCCTAAGGTCTTCCACATGTTTCACATCGACATAACTCATTCATGCTGATTTTAATTAGGTGTTAATGAAAGCCGCTAATGAACCTTGAAAAGCGTATGATAACATAAGAGATAGTTTTATCACAATTCGATCTTGGTTCTTTTATGATACAGCCATTAAAATGTGCTCAAATCTGGTTTCATATGTGCAACAATTTAACAAATTAGGTTCTTTTTTTCTCGTCTGCATTACATTGCTTGGCTGCATAACTGACATGGAGCAGTAAAATTCAGAAAACCTAGTGTGCTAACTTTCATAAACAAGATATGCTTAGATTATCAAATCTCACATAAAAAAAAAATTCGTTTCTAATCATAATTATCTGTTGATAGCTTCGAAATCTTTATCACCTTATGAAATGGACATTTAGTCCTGACTAAATTTCACTGAACACAAGGACAAATGGACTGCATTCCAATGCCATTATCTAGGTGTGACATCTGGTTCTAGAATGAAGGGAGATTACAGGAAACGTTAAAAGCGCAGCCTCTTGTTTTAACTTAAGTGCTTCAAACCCGGTGTGTTTTAGCGCTCACTCACTCAGTGGGCTTCTCTGACACGTTGCAATCCATGACGGCTCAACAACAGACACCTAATGTCTGTTGCAAGTCTGTGATGAAGTTCATAATGCAGAGCACAGTGTCTGCATACCGTCACGGATGCTTGATATGCTGATGGCGTCTGGTTTTCACTGATGGTCACCCACGCAAGTAATGACCAGAGTCAATGTTGGGAACGAAGATAAAATAAAAAACTTATTAATTAATGGTTAGCGCATTCAATAATTAATGTTGGTGTGACGGGTTTTTAAGGACAACTTAATCAGTGTGGCCACCCCCCCCCCCTCTCTCTCTCTCTCTCTCTCTCTCTCTCTCTCTCTCTCTCTCTCGTTGTACCTTACATCATTAATTAGCCATGACAAAGTGGCTGTCACCTGCAGAGACCTACTTACAATTCATTTATTACGCTAATATATTCGTTCATTTTTATATATATCTTTTTAAATTCCAACATTAAGATTTACGATTTCAAAGCGGTCAAAATATGTTAGGTTGGTCTTAGTTCCGAATATAACGCCGGGATTTTCCGCACTAAAAAGGCAAAAATTTGGATATACTTACTCTTCGATATGCCATGTTATCTGCAAATCAGAGGTGCCCTTGAACAATTATCAGAGATGGAACAAATTTATCAAAAACATCTAAGTGAAATCCATAGGAAAGAGTAATTCAAAGTATAAAAGTAACATGAAATGACTACTCAAAAACCAAAATATAAATCGAATCTTATTAATTAATTCAGAATAAAGAAAAATATCAGATAAAAACTAAAATAATGCAAGAAACCAGCACGGGTTCCAGTATAATAAAGAGGGTCACTGGTAAATAAGATTTTTGCAAAGAGCGTTCACAAAATAAGATTCAAAACAAATAAAGAAGCGGCTTCGAGGGGCATCTTCCGTCAAATATATCGAAGCACTTCCGCCCCCTGTCGAGGACGAACCTCGATCGTCGTCTCACGTCACCTCACTCGTGCCGGGATGACAGAGGCGGCAACGGGGATCTGGCAGATGAAACTACATAATTCCTCCAATAAACAAAAGGCAGACAACGCCTTTGCATGACACAAGCGCATGAATGATGCGACAAGACATCAGCTTTCAAAATAATCATTCTCTCCCTCCTCCCTCTCCCTCGACTGGCAATGAGCCACTTAAGAAACCATAAAACAACGTCACCCATTGTGCCAAAAACGGCCGTTTTTATTTCCTCTATTGGCGCACACCCACGCGATTATCATCAGCATTGCAAAAAGGGACTTCCTTCTTCTCGCCCACGCCCATAATTAGGTGTACTCGGGGTCTGAACGCCTTCAGTGCACCCGCGTTTAGTTGAACTTGCTGTTGACGTTCAACATCTGCTTCGCAGATGCTGTGACAACTGTTGTTGGCCACTTCACATCTGCATCATCTGTCGATACCGCACTGCCACTCATACATAGTTGTTTTACTTTCCATGTTCCCTGTTGTTATTTCTATTATTGTTTTTCTCACTGAAGTTCTTTCAGACACATTCTTTGAAACCATTATCTTTGTTATTAGCCCACAAAAACCTCGCATCCTCTCAATTTCCTTAAGTTTTGGATGCAATTGCTCATTTACTCCCTGAATGTGTCCAGTATTCTTTATTATCTTTATTATTAAAAGGAAAATTCCAAATTAAGACTAACTTTTCAATGTTCTGTCTCGCAGTTCCACGTCAGTGGAGATGAAGGTCTGCTATTCAATCTTATTCTATATGAATACTAGCAGATTTTGAATACTATTGATAGCAACAAATTTTTGTTCAAAAAACATACCACGTTGAATTCAGAAACAGAACAATCCACGAGTCCCTTCTGGAGATCTTCACTCCGTTCTGATGTCTTACCGCAAATATTTTTAGCCTGTAGATACTTTCAACTAATATTCTAAGGTCTTTGCGTATGGTAAAAAGAAAGGACCTTCGCATTTTAATAATCCATACACATTTACACATATGTGTATGGAAAAAATAATCTCTCTCTGTCTCTCTCTCTCTCTCTCTCTCTCTCTCTCTCTCTCTCTCTCTCTCTCTCTCTCTCTCTCTCTATATATATATATATATATATATATATATATATATATATATATATATATATATATATATATATATATATATATATATATATATATAAATCCTGCCACTCACTGATGGCTCGGATTGCGCCACTGCAAAATATCTGGCAGCCGGTCAACCTAGCGGTCCGAAAAAACCAGAAGTTCAGTAGGAGAATAGGTGCCAGCCTTCGGGCTGGGGAGTTAAACAGTGGGCCTAGCGACACACTGGCCACATGTCATAGGCATTGTGACCTGTCTCCCACTGGCTGTCGGCCTAAGAAACAGGAGATCAGCGCCTGCCCTATGAGCCTACAGAGGCCCAGGTGAACTTTAACTTTTAACTTAAGTATATATATATATGCACATACACACGCAAACACACACACACACTTATACATACTGTATATATATATATATATATATATATATATATATATATATATATATATATATATGTGTGTGTGTGTGTGTGTGTGTACACACTAACTGTCACTTCCCGACTGGACCCATTTTTCAAAAATGGAAGAATGCACTGAGGAGAACTGGGTGCCATACTTCACAGGAGGGGACAATTCAGTGTTTTCACAACTCTCGGCTAGATATTAAGAATGTCATCACATAGCCGATCAGTTCGTTGGTTCTGCCAAAAGGACAAGAGAGCATGAGCTCGATTCCTAGGAAAGGCATCATGATTCAGGCTCATTCTGTAAAAACTTGATGTGTATATAGATCTTGATAATGGATTGTATACTTGGTTGTTAGTCAAGTGTGGTGTATGAAGTCAAGGTGACGAAGGCATGGAGCAAGCAACATCACCTTAAAATACAATAACACATCTGAAAAGCTAACATCATCTGAACCTCACACCTACAGAGCAAAATGCATATATTTAAATAAATTATTTAATTACTATAATATACTCCTGCCCCAGAAACTGTCAGTAATTAGGACTCTGATGCCCTGCATCTTAAGGCAGAAGAGCCCTAGTTGGGAGCCTGGAAGCCTGTGGAGGAGGAAATGTTTTTCAAATTCTGGATAAACCTCTCTCCCTTGAGGTCACCAGCAACATGTGCCAGGTCGTCTATTTACTGAGGAGTGGGTGCTGCCACGAACTAGTAAACCTGGATAATGAAAACACGGAAAGAGAAATAAAGAGAAATAATAACCCCTACAACACGTGCGTGCCTAGTAAAGAACTGTGGAATACTTAATGAGATGAAATACTCCGCAATGGTCAGTGAACATTTTCTCCAGAGACAAATTCCGATCACTGTCATGTGGGACTTCTCACCCAATCTACATGTTTCACCAAATGGCCCAGCCCATGGTGTTTACAGCCCTGCAATTTGTACTGATATACCAGAAGAGTGGAGAAAAACTAAAATTCTACGTCGAAGTTTTGAATGTTTGTGTATGTGATGGATAAGAGAAGAAATGTATGACAGTATGAAGGAGATACATGCTTGTTTTTTGCACATAGTGAGACAAAACAGAATGAGAATGGAAAAGACAGTGGCCGTAACCTGGGATGGGGCAGTGCTTGTATTGCCTCGAACTTGCATTATTTCGCAGACCGCATTTGCGAAATATTTTATAGCAGCAGAAAATTTTCCAATAAAGACTGTATAACATCCAAGAAATGAAAAGAATGAAAATGAATAAAGATCGTTTTTGGAATGCCTAAATTTGCCTTTGGTAGGATAAGAATGATATTGGAGGGCCAATGTGCTAAATTAATTAAATGTGAATGTTGGTAAAAAAAATAAATTATAGCTCTGTAGGTAGGTGTAGAAAACCTAAAGTAATTCTTGTGGAACTGTATTTGGGAAAAATTAGTGTTAGACAAAAAGAAAATGTTGAAGAAGAGTTAGCTATATTTAATACAGAATAAAAGGAAACGCAAGCTGATAAAGATAATGAGGAGGAGAGTGGCTAGAAGTGTATCTGATTATTATTTATTTAGAGTGAAAAGTAAGACAAGCAGAAGTTTAACTGAGATGAAGAGGCTACAATATGTAATTAAGAAAAGTGCGTTTGATAAAAAGCAAGTGAGAGGAACATATAAGAAGAAAATGGACGAAAAATGTCGATGAAGAGTAGCGTATTTAAATTTCAATGACAGAGTCATGGGGTCAGCAAGGAGTGTTTGTGGGTAAGAAGAGGGAATAAAAACATTAGGAGTGATGTGACAAGGAAATGAAAGGTCTTGTGAATGAAAAGAGAGAATATCTGAAGTGCAACTCCATGACAGAGGAGGATGGGTAGGTAGTGAAGAAGAAAGTAAGAGAGACAAAATGAGCAAGAACTTTATGGAGAAGAGGTTGTTCGACGGGGAAACTAATGCAGAGAGAAAGGTTAAATGAACTAAAAGATGGTGGAGTAAAGGATGAGGCTGATTCATGTAAGTGTTTGGGAGTGACTATAATGAATGCTGGCAGGATGAGAGATGAATCACAGACCAGGTGAGGCAAGGAAGGTAGTAGGTGTATGCAAAAGATTACGAAGAAGCTTGGAATGTCTGTGGAAGCCAAGGTGATAGGTATTAACCCGGTATGTATCCACCTTTGTCCAAGTCCAGGGTAAACTCATGCTAAGTAAAGTAGACGACCGCACGAAGATATCGTTTATTGATAAAGTTTGTCGCTCAAACAATATAAAAATGGATGTATATAATACTCTGATCTCCGAGGGGCTAGTACTAAACACGGCGTCCCAAGGCGCTTCCGCCAAATTTAGTACTAGCTCCTTGGAGAGGTGGAAACATTCCGGGTTAATACTAAGGTGCTAATGTATCAAAGGTGCTGTTGAATCAACTCTCCTGTAAGCGGAGTAAGAGGGCATGAAAGAGCAGGGTGTGTGGCGATACGCAGATGTGGTATAAAGGTTGGCGTAGGTGAAAGGATGGATCAGAATGTACTGATATGGTTCGATTACATGGAAAGAATGGAGAAGATATACTGAAGAGGTATTAAAATAGAATGCCCCAATATTCAAGAAGCAGGAGAGTGAATGCAAGGTTGTGTTGAATGACATGGGGTGTACGGGAGAGTTTGATGACCTACTGATGACCCCTCTATTCAAATGCATGAAGCAACTGATGTTGAGGAGGTTGTCTGCACAGGGTTCACATTTTAACTCATGAAGGTGGCAGTGACTGCCGTGTTGCTTTTTCCCTAGTGCCAGCCCTTCTAAGGAGAGATGTCTAGGTGTAGCTCTCTCTCTCTCTCTCTCTCTCTCTCTCTCTCTCTCTCTCTCTCTCTCTCTCTCTCTCTCTATATATATATATATATATATATATATATATATATATATATATATATATATATATATATATATATATATATATATATATATATATATATATATACATAAATATGCATGTATGTCTGTAAGTATAACTGAATTACGAAAATGTGGAATGTGATGAATATATAAAGACGATACATACATATATATATATATATATATATATATATATATATATATATATATATATATATATATATATATATATATATATATATATATATACGGTTGAAAAATACCCCTTAACTACTACATTCGACACCTGTGGACAAAATTCAATTACAGATATGGGAAAAGTTGTTTCAGTTGAAAAAACTCTTCTCTGACACCTTATATTATCAGACTTAAAATCATGTAAATAAATTAATGCTGATATAGAGAATAAATATGATATAAGTAAATTAAATAATTAATAAAATATAGATAAATAAATATAGAAGTAAACAAGATACTGATGTGAATGAACATATCTTTCATGACACTTCATCAGTCAAAAACTCTTCATGTGACACCTTATGGTATCAGAGTAAAATAATATAAATGAATTAGGTAATCGAATAAATGATACATAAAATAAGACAAAGATGCAAACATATCATCTTGTACGAAAACTACCAATTGACTTTAATGTAACCCCAATTAATATTTATATCTTAAGATTGGACCATTTCTACCAATGGCAAAAATGATCCAATAAACATCGTTTCAACAAGTACCAGTTCCTTCAGCTTTATGGATGCTCAACAGATGATTGATGATATTTCAAACTGCCGCAGATAATATTATTGGCGACAAATGGCGAACTTGTCACAATTCATGTTCCTTCAAATAATTTACCATATTATTAATTCATCCTTGTACGAATTTTCCATTATATGACGGTGACTGCTATAAATACACAATGATTTGGCTCTAAAACGAGAGTGTTTGTCAGTATATTCTGATAAACGGTATTTTATTTTTATTGATTTATAATGTTTTATAACGAAAATAATCATTTAGGATATTACATAAATTTAGAAACCCTTAATACAAATCATGGAAATGTATCTCATGTGGACTTTCAGAGAGAGAGAGAGAGAGAGAGAGAGAGAGAGAGAGAGAGAGAGAGAGAGAGAGAGAGAGAGAGAGAGAGAGAGAGAATTTTCTACAACTTGTCGATCATAATCTACCAACATTCTCAGGACAAAGAATACGAGTATAGAGTATTCATTGGACACTCACCTCCCAGATAATAACTCCGTGAGTTAAATGTATCCTGAATGATGACAACGAGGTTTTTGTTTTGGTATAAGCAGAATATACTTCTAAAGACAGAACCTAAATAAGGAACATTTACCGTCAGACTGAATCTTGAAAATAGAATTTTCTGTGGACTGAGTGTTACAGACACCTG
>JANJGK010000010.1:34059179-34084179 GCA_039081455.1 Macrobrachium rosenbergii
GCATGTATAATGAGAATATAGCCAGTCACAGCTTGTTATCTATCAACAGTTCTTTTCAAGCATGTCCTTCCAAAATGTTACTTTTCATTATTAGTTTGTGCACTTTCTGTTCCTATGGTAATTCTTGACTGTAAAGGACGTCAGAAACTGTAGTTAGCCTATTCATCCTTCTACGGTACTTTCTTCTGTGAACTTGTCCACTGATTTTTGATAGTATCTTGTACAACTGAATTATTATAATAGTTGTTAAGAAACTGACAAGCATTATAGAACTCTTAGTGGGTAAATGCCCAGTCCATGAAATGAGTAAAGCCACTGTTAACACCAGCGTGAATGGTACTTCTATTACAGCGATCCACCACTGACTTCTGTCACCGAGACACATTATAATACTACCGTTCTTTGTAACAACTTTGGTAATCTATTTTTTGAGAGTAGAAGTCACTGCAACATTCAAAAATCGTAATGAACAAACTGAACGCAGTCCAGCTGTGAATCTTTTGAAATCCATGCGTTTTGAAAAGCATTGGGTAATACAGCAAGTGTTCCTCCTCGTCGATCGCTCTCTCTCTCTCTCTCTCTCTCTCTCTCTCTCTCTCTCTCTCTCTCTCTCATTATATATATATATATATATATATATATATATATATATATATATATATATATATATATATATAATATACATATACAGCATATATGTGTCTGTGTGTGTCTGCGTGCGTGTGAGCATGTTACTTCGGACAGCGAAGGAAAGCAACGTTGTGAACAGCCTGAACTTGATTGGGTAATCCACAGAAAATTGAAAGTCAGACACCGTCTGCGCACAGTCACCACTAACAATCTGTTGAGGAATTGGCATGGGGCTAGCAACATCATCCTAATATCCTAGCTAAGAAACGGAAGAGCAACACACCAGGATCTATTCCTTCGAAGGGAAAAGAAAGATGCTGAGGGGTACTATTAGGATAAACTCGTGCACAGGTTACTGCTGCTGCAGATTCAGTGTCTTCAGCTAATTCCACTATGAATAAAGGTTACAATTTTAACACTGATAACTGTTTTGCCTACAAGACACCTTAACCTTTATTACAGATCACGTCCGCCCGTGTCCTCACTGTGCATCTCGTTCTCAAGAAGTTGCAGAGGCAAACTAAAGGGAAAAACGTGCCGGGTAGGTTCATCCAGCAGCAGCACCACCCTTAAAATGTCACACCTCGTATGTTTAATACATGGAAAATAGAATTCCTGATAAACTTTTACCAAACTGGGAAAAATGGCATAATGAGAAGCATAATGGTGTTTAACAATGAGAGAGAGAGAGAGAGAGAGAGAGAGAGAGAGAGAGAGAGAGAGAGAGAGAGAGAGAGAGAGAGAGAGACATTACTTTTACTACCATCACTCCTAAATTCGACGACATGCAATCACACTTTAACCAAGAGATAATACCGAGATCCACTGACCTACTCTTTAAGGCCTTAAAGAGACAAAGGAATATACCTGTTACTTTTATTCCTCAAGATTTTGCAGGGACACTTCTCTCTCTCTCTCTCTCTCTCTCTCTCTCTCTCTCTCTCTCTCTCTCCCATGTGGCCCTACAGGAATCACCACACATGGCCCCTTTGTTGCGTTTTACTGGGAGTTTAACGACCTGCCAAATAAAACGCAACAGTTTCAAATCGAGTCCAAATGGTCTCCGAGGGACAACTTTGTTCACAGTATCCTAAGGTCATTTTGGGATTGCTTTATTTCGCGTCGGCGCACCATGCACACTACAATACCGTCAAGAAATGACACCTTACAATTATAACATTTCAAGGTAATACAAACATTAATTGTTTCACCAAAACAATTAATTAAGTAAAGTACACCATTGGCATTAGATAAGATTATTATTATTATTATTATTATTATTATTATTATTATTATTATTATTATTATTATTATTTCAGTAGATGAAACCTATTCACACGGAACAAGCAGACAGGGGCCACTGACTTGAAATTCAATCTTCCAAAGAATGTTGGTCTCAACCTCCCACCTCAGACCCCACACTGCAGCAGTAACTAATCATGATACAGAGCCAGTGATTTTTCATCGCCCTGGGAGAGACGTAAATCCGCGACATCTGAGTGGCATGCAACGACACTAACCACTATACCAGCGGACCAGCTGGAATTTACATCAAAACGTACTGTAGTCTTATTATTATTAGCAGTGTTATTATTATCATTATTATATTTCCTTATAAGGCTCATTCTTTTCTATTTTGTAGATTATTGTAGAAACAAAAAAATATGTCATCCAATGTTATTAAAATTCCAGTATGAAGACAAATATATTTTTTCTCATATTTTAAATGAATATAGATACTGAATCCTGCGAATTCTGCATTAAATTCGACCTGAGAGCAAAATAACGACTGAACTTTTAGATTAGAGTATCGATAAAATTCTAATACTTGTTTTTGAATGTTCACATCCAAGTAGCCAATCAGGTATGCAGATTCGTGATGAGCGGTAGATGGTCACTGATGTTTGCGCTGCGAAGTTAACAAAGTTCTGAGCAGCCATATCAAATTTGGTACTTTACAGTAATCGCTTTGAAGGGAGAGAGAGAGAGAGAGAGAGAGAGAGAGAGAGAGAGAGAGAGAGAGAGAGAGAGAGAGAGAGAGAGAGATTCCACAAGAATTTGTATGGAACGCCTAATCGAATGTTCTTTCATCTTCAGGTTTTGCTGAAAAACTATAGAAGGACAAATGAGGCAAATAAAGTAATTAATGATGCCTCTTTACTATGTTTATATGAAAAACCTTTTATATAACTCCATAATAAATTGTAAATCTAATTCTGTGCACAAGAATATATAAAATTCAACTATGCACAACCGAAAAAAATAAGCGTTTTTACCGGTCTAAAAACTGTAAGAGAAAAATGTAAATCAATATTGATCCATTCATAAACCGAAAAGTTAAACAAATTTACTGTATCCAAGTTATGACTTCATTCCATTATGCCTCCCGAACTTTATGAGGCCCTAAAATGAAATATTCTATTTAATAGTTTTCAGAATTAACCCACTTGCAAAAACGGAAAGCGTACAATCCTAAATGAGAGAGAGAGAGAGAGAGAGAGAGAGAGAGAGAGAGAGAGAGAACAACTGTCCACCAAAATGAGACGTAGTAAACTTGAAGGTGACGAGCAGACTTTCAGATTTTCATTTCCATATATGTGCGAATGTGTACGTGTGACTGCACTATAGTGCCTGGGCGTAAGTCTCTCTTTTCAAAGCACAGATCAAAGCACGGGATATATATGGAATCAATGTATTCCCCTTCATTTTTTACTGTTCTTTCAAGCTCAACATAACCTAATCAAATAGAATTCAACAGCAAAGGAAGCGAGATGAGATATAAATCCCTAAAACAGGGAGGCAGGGAACATGCGTCTGCAAAATGGAATTTCACAATAAAAAATTTTGCATCATAAATAAAAAACGCATTCGCGAACAACTCAGCGCATGAAATAAATACACAAATGAATAAATACATAAAATGAAATATGACCAGTGTATAAATGGCAAAATAACCAAACATAAATCAAAATCGGACTGCAAAAATGTACGTGCATATAAATTGCCGTATCAATATTCGGGCGACACTAAAATCTCAGATTCCACAAAACGGCAATAGAGGGGGCCCATTTCTTCCCCCCCAGGAACAGTTATAATCAGTTTTACGAGCGACACAAATAAGCCAGTTCTCTTTATTGTTATTGGCAGCGCAATATTGGTTAATAAATGTCCCCCCTAAATCATATTTATTGAGAGGCTCTCACCTGACGATCAAGCGTCCTACCACGAGTCGTCCCCGTGCACTAGATGAATAATAATAATAATAATAATAATAATAATAATAATAATAATAATAATAGTAAATTTAGGTATACGAAGCAGTTGATGTTGTGAGGTCTTTTTACACAGAAGGTTCAGCCTTCATTTAAAAGTTAAATAATGAATGTTGCAGTAGGATGGACTTGTTGGTCATCATAACAGTAGGAACAAAACTCCTGATACCGCCAACCTCAGTTGAAGGCTGAGTAATCCACCCTCCCTCCATTAAAAGGTCCATAACCAAGGTCCACATCCCTCCCAAAGTCTAATTACTTAGTGCCAGCCATAAATTCCGTAAAAATTCACAAATAACATTTTGGGTAATCCGGCTAACAAACAGACTGACAAACAGATATACGAACATAGACATCATCTCCAACTTCGCTGGCGGAATTGATGAAAACACGATTCATAACACATCCACCTTCGAAATAAAATGACACTCACAACAATGACAATAACAATAAAATAAATGTTATCCTTACAACTTATTAAATAAGACATTGCGCAACTGCTTCCTACGAAACGAGATCACTTGCAGAAGAAAAATGAAATCAACAACACACTTCAAGGCAAGAGAAACGAATTCTCCCTTTTGTATGAAATACCTTTTACCTTTCAGGTTTTGTTTACGTGAAAACTTGACGCTTAAAACGCTTGGAGGGGTCTTAATGTCAGAAAGATCCTGTCTACTGCTTCTGTTCTATCTCTCCTAAGCTTGAAGATCTCAACATATAAGAATCTTACGGAAGCCTCAGTAAAGGAGGTATATCACTAAGAAATTATCAAAGCCTCTTGTCTGAGAGAAAAAAAAAGAAGGGTTAGAGAGTTCTCCCTCCATCAAACATTAAAATCGGCAATCATTGTTAAAACATTATGATAAAAGTGCATGAAAAATGCAGAACACCTCTTTTTTTTTTTAAGTTTCACCTTGGACAAGATTACGCCTCGTCATATTTTACAGCAACACAAATATGACTCTCTCTCTCTCTCTCTCTCTCTCTCTCTCTCTCTCTCTCTCTCTCTCTCTCTCTCTCTCATCTGCGGCCGCGCACATACACACACAGGAACACGTAAACCCTGGAGCAATAGTATCTATAAATTTCCTTATCCCGCTTTTTTTTTTTTTTTTTTTTTTTTTTGTGGGAGTACACATCTTGCGATCGAAGCTGCCTTAAATCAACGGTAACATCTGACTCCAACTTAAAACCTAAAACTTTTAGTCATATGGAAAAGTAACTAGATAGTTTAGAATATATGGCGATCTCATCTTTTCCCCCTTTAGAAATGCGGGAAAAACAGAATCTAAAACAAGATAAGAAAGTTTGATGCTTAATAAGAAAATGTAAATAGATTGGAAACATGCCAAGACGAAGGAAAAGAAGCAAACGAAAGAAAAACAAGAGAATTCCTGTGCGAATCAAGTGGTTCACATTCCGCAGAAAATAAACAAATAAATAAATAACTTGGACCAGAAATGTTAATAGAATTCTGGATATGAATGAGGCTTCATTTCGCATACATTGCATATCTCTCACCCGGAATAATGTTGACTAACTCCGACAGGCGGAGAATGCAGAAGTGAATTACCGAGCATTAGAAAAGCTAATTAGAGAAGCGGTACTGCAATTTCCTCTACAAAATTGCAAAATATAACCATCTCACTTTTCTTCTGTATTATTCTAATAGGTCGAGGTTATTCTTATATTTATCGTATTTTGATATACTTACTAAATTTATCTATCTATTTCATCATATATCAAGTTATCTTCATATAGGGGTTATAGCTAAGAGTAGGAAAGCGACAAATGGAGAATATCAAATTCTGGAATTGAAATCTATAGAAATCGTGCTGCAGAGTCGATCACTTTTCCTCACACTTACAACATAAACAGAGCTCGGGGGAAATCGGAGTTTATGGAAGCCCTCGCCAAAATAGTGAAATGCCAGTTGGTTATGCAGCGTGATTTCTCCACTGACACAACCAATCAGCTGTTTACATTTCCAACTTATACTCGATATGCATTTCAGTTCACGGTTTGATATGTGTTCTATGGATTTCACTGTAGAATATGATGATGAATTTTATTTGGTCAATAGTCGTGATGTTACATTTAGTGTTTTTTAGCCGCTGAGAAATGTTCGTCTGTGGCATTTATGTGACAGATCAGGTTACGTTAACAGAATGTTAAGTTAGGTTATATAGGTTAGGTTCGGCGACTTCCGCAGCGAAATTGTAGTCTTAGATTGAGACCAGCAGAAAATCGAAGAAAGGTCTATGAAAAAAAGAGAAAAATAATGCCCTCAATTTCACTTACAAAACTAATCCTTTTTTTTTGTGCCGTGACCGAATCACACCGCCTTACTGCCAATTGCTTTGCAAATAATTACACATTGTTGTCCCACTACCTTTTTGAGTTCTTTGATAACTTCAGCAATCGTATGCGTGAGTGGAAATAATGATGGATTAACCTTTTCAAGTTAGAAGGTGAAATTGGACTCAAGTCTGTATGGCCATATTACTAAATTTTTTTAAAAGTTTCAGTAGCGCTAGTCACTACCCACTTCATAAGAAGCAAAAAGGCGCATGTTGAAACATTCAAATAGGACAGGGTGAATTCCACTAAGATTTCCTTGACAGAACATGTTTCAGATTCCACGTTAACCAGGAAACCCCCACACCCAAATGTAACACGAATCTCAAGTCAAAGGTTGCACGTTACTGAGTTGACTGTACTCACACTCATTTTGTTTTATTTTTCTGAATAAATAGCATAGCTATAGCCTTGAAAGTCTCACCATAACAAATATTGTTTTCTACTGCCATCTTTGCATCTGTGACTGTTCTAATAGAACAGTTAATTATTTCAAAGCCGTAGAGTAACTTAAACTCGGCCACACGACTAGTCTAATAAACTTAGTAAATTATATATCATATTCGCTGTCTTAAAAGTACTTTTCGCTTTGAGTCAGATCCAAGACGAGGTCACAGTGCCACGGAAACACATTTGCTGACATCTGGGGATCTAACTACCAAACTGCCCAAAGAAGCCAGCATCGAAATCCAAATTCAAGCTGCACAAGTTCGCACTCGTGTGACACCGACTTCAGTAAGGTGTTGAAAAATATAGCAACTCGGCTATAGCTTGAAATGCTTGACGGCTTCTGAATTGATGTTTCTTTTCACAGGATTTTTTTAAATACTTTTATTTTTTCCGAAGTAAAGGAAAAAATTAAAATAAGAGTGTAAGATATATTTTACTTTGGGAGACGAGACGGGTGGGTTGGGGGAGAGTGGGGTGGGGTTGATGATAAAATGGCCCAAGCCCAGCATGCTCCAAAGTACCCCGTACTGGGATAAGGCGAAAGAGGAAGACCCGATTCCATTACATTGTAAGTAGCTCCTGAGCAGCTGGTCCATGCAACGTGCAGATCTGAGAGTTCGAGCCGCCACCCTTTCCACATGCTAGAGGGACTTCTTCTTTTAACGTGCTTTTTTCCCATTTTTGTATGGGGTAAGCACGATGCCTTCTTTGAAGGACTTTGATATGGCTTTGGGGTAGACCGTAGTCTCGATCGGCTGCCCTGCCTGACATCGCTTAGACCCCGGTAGCGTATACATGTATTGTACCAGTCACCAGCTCCCTTTCTCCCAGCAGCGAGATGTTGAGCGGTTAGGTCGACAGCTCGAGGCGTGTGAGGTGTCTGTTATGTTTTTAGATGTTGGAGTGGCTTTGTTTGAAGGACACTTATGATTAATAAGAGGTGCCGTGCGGAAACTGATCCCACGTGTTCCTTTCTTTGTTTCCTTCATCATCTCACTTGGGCTTTCAGACACAGACCCATTGGGTGTCCACTGTTCTATAATTTCTAATCATGAGGGAAATTCGTCATCTTTAAATAAAAAAGAAAAAGTTCCCTTTTCACAGCTCCTCCTGTTTCGTTCTTTACTTACATCGCAATGGGTGTTCCAGAAGTAAGTTCCGCCATTTCTTGATATGCCTCGCATGAAATTCAAAAAATCTTAGAAGGCATTATGACACAAGATATCGGATACCATATTGGATGAATGGTTCTACCACGACTGCTCTCTCCCTGTCTCTCTTTTACCACCTGAATGAGCGACCTGTAAAATACATCGACTGATGTCCAGGTATAACTCATCAGAGGCACCACTGACTGCGTGTCCCGGTTGTTCCTTCCTCCCTCAAGATCATATCCATAGATCACTTGTGCTACCACTTCGACCAGGAAGACCCTGAGCTGAAAGGGGAGAGAGAGAGAGAGAGAGAGAGAGAGAGAGATAC
Organism: Macrobrachium rosenbergii; assembly: GCA_039081455.1. Taxonomy (NCBI): domain Eukaryota; kingdom Metazoa; phylum Arthropoda; class Malacostraca; order Decapoda; family Palaemonidae; genus Macrobrachium; species Macrobrachium rosenbergii. The sequence goes on from JANJGK010000010.1 coordinate 34,067,375, forward strand.
AATCGAAGCCATTCCATTTTATACTATGGTCATTACAAGTGTCTAACATGACATCTAAATGGCTGCATCTATAAACCACACCTGTCAGTCTCGTCCCATTCCTCGCAACCACCTGCAGCGCTGCAGGTGAAATTCAAATTGACGTCGACGCTGAGAGAGGGATCGGTGGCCATCGAAAACAACCGCTGACAGAGAGGCACAGCCTCTGGGGCCCTGGTTGGTGGCGGTGCAGAGGAGACGGATAATGGAGGTGGAGGTGGAGGTGGAGGGAATCGGCACATGTGGGCTATCGGCGTGGGCAGGAGGGGGAGAAAAAGGCGGGAGAATTTGTTGCCATAATCCGTGCCTCCTTGCATTTGAAGTCACTGAACCTCATTCTTCTTGTTTTGCATTTTATCAGCGTTAGTCCGTTGGAACACCTCCATTAAAGCCGTTCCGAGGACTCCACTACCTCGTTCCTATCCAGATCAAACGACAAACGATGTAAAATTCAACGGCCATAAAATGAAACAAAATTACTGCTTCGGCGGACATACTTCTTTCTTGCTGTTTGGAGGAAGAAGATTTATGGGAAGATGTTGATGAAAGACAAACAAGTATTACAAGCTCCTCCTGTTTTTATATCGCCCTCTGGAAATGTAGGGATCTGCCCCATTCCCATAATGACTCGTGGGAATAAACACTGCTTGAATGGTTTTATGTCTCTCTCCGAACAAAGGTGGTCACGCGCATCGCTGGTAGCTTACCACGTACAAGACCTTTGTTGACCTCTTCGGCTTACACCTGTTTAGAGTCTTTCCCTTTCTCGTGGTTAAGCGGCGCGACACTTGACTTCCTAGCGGGAGGTCCCAGGCTGGATGCCGGCCGAGAACAGAGATATGTGAACCCGTTCTCTGGTGTTCAGCCACCTATAGTTGGTTGCATCTAAGGGTTTGGTCGTGGTGAGATAGTCTATGGTAAAATATGTACCGTCATTTAATCATTAAAACTGGGCGCCTTCACTCTCTAATCCTCACTCATTCACTGGGATGAATCTATTCATCAGACATTTTGTCCCAGATTCGTGATTCTGGCTTTTGGAAACGTTTCAGCATTACTTGGTAACGGCTTCTCTTTCCCATTATCTACTCTTATTTGTCGTCGTTCTTGTTAACCATCCAGACCTGTTTCAACTCATTAAGCATCACTAATTCCATTTCCCTTTCTTTCAAAGTGCGTATCTGCTGACAACTCTTTCATTACCTTATTTGTATATTCCTCTCGGTGTGATTTCCCATCACTACACGTTTTGGGTAAAATAATAATTATACCAGCTGATATCCTTAAGACCTGTGGCTTCTAAACAGAAATAAAGAAATTAAGGCATTTATCTTAAAACATTTTTTTTTTACCTTAAACTGTATTTTCTTCCGAGACTATACTGTCTACCTTCATTTTCTGAACATTTTTTTCCCCTGCGTTGCGTCTCCACTTCAGAAGTCATTCAGTATTTTGTCACAGAGCCCAGGCCTCGAATCTGGGAGGTCCTGGTCGTCTCAGCCAATTGACCATGAAACAGGATCAACATAAACACCACAATAAGAAAAGGTCACCGTCGCCAGGAAGCCAACAAAAGGACTGACTGCTCCTTTGAATTCTTAGATGGTAATAACGAGTCAGTGCCCTATCTCCATTGAGCAACAGGTGTGATATATGCTGATTCCTACTTCCTTGGGGGATGTGGCGGGGTGGGGGTTGTGTTTCGTTGATGAAGAAATGACAAGGAGGAAAATGAAAGGTGATATTGTCTGACTGCTCCAATTACGTGAGGGCGTTGTGCAGATGTAGCTAAAACCCTCCTGGGTGCGTAATGTTAATAGCCGCACTCGACCTTGCTCGCTATTATTTTTTTTTACATAATTTAGATAAGCTTTCTATTGACAACCTGAAATCGCAGCACGAAAAATATATAATCTGCACCTGAGATCGTAGCATGAAAAATATATAATGCTGCACTTTTTCCTTGGTGGTATTCGAACCTGCACGCTCAAGAAAGGGTGATATGACCACTTAACCCACCATGCTGTGGGTTACGTTTATTTAGACCCATTAAAGGAGCAAATGATAAATGGCAAGGAAGCATCCATGCGAAGTATTTCGAGGGGTCCCCGCCGTGCAGAGGACGTGCCAGTATGTATGGAATCACGGAGGGACAAGGCCTGGGCTGGAGGTAGGGTCACGACCTCGCATATCTGATGCACTAGAGAGCGTGTTTATGTACTTGGTGCGTTCCTCCCGCTCCTACCTACACGAACTCCAGCCAGCTCCATGATACCAGGGCGATAAGATCAGCCTCGGAAATTGCGGTGCCTTCTTTCCCCTACACCTTCTCTTGATGGCTGTTTCATCGCACGCCCATATATCACGCACCCAACAATGCGTGAGTATCAAGAATGCTGTTTTATTCGCCGTTTTTAAATTGTATACATCCCGCTTCGGAAATGGGAGCTGACGAAGTTACGCCTGTTATTATTATTATTATTATTATTATTATTATTATTATTATTATTATTATTATTATTATTTAAGGTATGCAACTCTCATATAACAACTTTTTTTGAAGCCATAAACTGGCAGAGACAAAAAAATTAAGCATACCTTAGTTTTACCAGACCACTGAGCTGATTAACAGCTCTCCTAGAGAGGGCTGGCCCGAAGGATTAGACTTATTTTACGTGGCTAAGAACCAATTGGTTACCTAGCAACGGGACCTACAGTATAACGAGAAATGAATTTCTGTCACCAGAAATAAATTCCTCTAATTCTTCATTAGCCGGCCGGAGACTCGAAATCGGGCCCAGCGAGTGCTAGCCCACAACTCTACCGATTTGTCCAACGAGGAACTACTGGCAGAGACGACCTCTGATGAAAAATTTCCGTGAAAACAGAAAACCACCTTCAGAATCAAAATGAATAAGATAAATAAATTAATGGACAAGCATGTGCATCCATGAACAGTAGCATAAATAAAACGGGCAAAGGTGCAAGGTGTGTGTTAAACTGGCGTAGCTGACTATCATCGCCTCCAAAGCAGTTACATTTGAATTGCCTGTAAAATTCCATCTCACTGGGTAATAAACAAGACGCGTGTTCCAATGCGCGCTCCTGAGAAAATTACGGTTTTTATTGGTTTTTCTTATTTTCATTTGTCCTAGTAAATTGCGCAACTAAATTGTTAAATATTGCAACTAAATTGTTTATGCATAGTATCTTTTATTTGTGTATATCAACGTGTATATGTATATGTGTATATATATATATATATATATATATATATATATATATACATATATATATATATATATATATATATATATATACATATATATATATATATATATATATATATATATATATATATATATATATATGTATATATACTGTATATATATATGTGTGTGTGTGTGTGTGAATACATATCAAAATGCCTTTCCTCACTAGAAGACAGTCAATACAGGAGATACAGGATTTCCGTTTTCAAAATGCAATTGAGGGTGAGTCTGCTGAGCCCGCACCCTAGTCTTGGCTAAAGCTGCAACATTACCACAAGAACTTAACAGCTGAAGTGGCCAAAGGCTTGACTGTTCAGGAAACCTACTCAGTTCCTCCCCACTACCAAGATCAAACTCGGGACTAATGTTGGAAGCAAAGAGGCAAAACTGAATCTTTGAAGATGGCGAGCCGACTGAACTAGACGATGCTATCTATTATTTCTAAACTGGCTGACACCACACTGCAAGAGTGATCTGATATTCCCTTTGAGTCGCTACTAGATTCTTCAGACTTTAAAAAAAGCCGCCGTGAGACGCATGGCAGATAATGTACTGGTTAAATAAACATCAAAATGGAAGGCGGCAGTTCTTTATTTTCTATTGAGTTCGGTTTAATTTTACAAATGGTTTCTTTTTATTCTGTGAATGGCTGTTATATACGACAATGGCCTTTCAGATATGCGCCATAGGACTTTTCGCTTACTTTGAGTTATAATAATAATTATAATAGAATTTAAGTCTTCATTTAAAACCTGCAATTCTATCTACAATACACGAAAAAGAGAAAATTTTCCGTGTTTGTAATGCTTTTCAGTGTATCGCGGCAAATCAGTGCATTCTGAAGTACATCCGGCTAACACGCTGTTAAATTTTTCTGTCTTCCAGGCATAACAATATTGACGATTTATTACATGTGTAAGTTACGAAAACTAAAATGTATTCAGGAACTACAATTCCGAATATATTTACATTTGACCTTTACAGGGGCATAGCTGCAATTCAGAATGTTGAAACCAATACATTAATAATATATATATATATATATATATATATATATATATATATATATATATATATATATATATATATATATATATATATATATATATATATATATATATATATATATATATATATATATATATGTATGTATATACATATATATACATATATATATAATTATATATATACATATACAGTATATATATATATATATATATATATATATATATATATATATATATAGAGAGAGAGAGAGAGAGAGAGAGAGAGAGAGAGAGAGAGAGATGAGGTTGCTAGACCCATTCCCGGCCCCATGGATGTTCAAGGGCGCACGTGCCGAAAGTATCCAACTTTTCTAAGTGGCCACCGTCTAAGTACTGACCAGATCAAACGTTGCTTAACTTGCTCATCGAATAACCAGTGGCGTGTATGTGTATGAAAAGCCATACCCCTTCTTTTTTAGATGTGCTTTCCTTTTTACATCATACTGGCTGTATCTTGATATCATTTCACCTTTTCAATCATTCTTAGTTCACATAAACAAAAATTCATCTCAATTGCCTCCTCATTTTATCTTATTTACTCCCAACATCAGTATTTCAGTTGATCAAAGAAGACGAGTCCCAACAATCCTTTCAAACATCCCGATGTTTTCTCCCTTATACACTCCTCTTCCCTTCCTCAACTTCTTAAATCTCCTTCTATCTCGCAAATATCCGCATGAATCAGCAACTTCCATTCTTCCACCATAATAAAACGTTTATTGCTCCGGGTCACTGGCTTTCAATTTCGCAGCTTACAATCTCTTTCACCAAACTGCTGCTTCTCACGTCTTCCTAATGAACACCATATTCTTTGAAAGCTTGAATTTCAAGTAAATAGCTCCTGTGGTTTTGTTCCATATGAATAGGTTTCAGCTACTTAATAATAATAATAATTATTAGCCCCACCTAAGGCTGTATCGCTGCAAACATCAGCCAAACGAAAGTTCCTTCCTTGTTCTACAAACACGCAAAAATATCCCAAAGACCTTTACCTGACCTGCCAGCCCTACCATAAAATATTAAATACCCGTATGCGTTGACACACACACACACACACACATATACACACACACACACACCAGTAGCGCCCGCAGGGGGAGGGCCACTTGGACACGTGACCCCCCCTTTCTAAGTCAAGGTAAAAAAAGAAGAAAAAAAAAAAAAAAAATATATATATATATATATATATATATATATATATATATATATATATATATATATATATATATATATATATATGTGTGTGTGTGTGTGTGTGTGTGTGTGTGTGTGTGTGAGAGAGAGAGAGAGAGAGAGAGAGAGAGAGAGAGAGAGAGAGAGAGAAAGAGAGAGAGAGAGAGAGGACTCTCCCATTGTCAGTGTGCCAGATTTTAGAAAGGTGTTCTGAAAATTATCCAGTAACAAGAGGGCTGTTACAAATATATGCATCTTTGCCTGTTTCTTCTGCATCTGCCGAGAGAGAGGAGCTTTTCCACCCTCAATCTCGTAAAGAGTTACACAAGAGCAACAATGGGACAAGATCGACTGAATGGTCTTGCCTAATTATATATTCACCTTGCCTTATCGGAAAATCATCAGGAAATTATTATATCTTCTGTTACCGATATATTTTCTAGAAAGGTCAAGAGGCGCCTTGACTTTATGTTGTAATTAAGAAATTTGTCTTTCGCGATAATCTAAGATTAATCAAAGGCACTAAAGGATTTATAAAATTTAGAAAGAGAGATCTAATTCACATACCATTTTGATTCTTGAATCATTCACTAATAATTTTGGTATTTTTATTGCAAAATTAATGTTGCTTCATTTGTAATAATATCTGAAAATAAAGCAGTATTTAAATCTGTAGTTTGGTGGTACAACTTTCCTATGTGGGGCTGGGTCTTCATCGATTTGGGGGGAGAGAGACTGGGTGATATGTAAAAGTGCCACCCGATAAAATTTTTGCGGGCGCTACTGACACACACACACACACACACACACATATATATATATATATATATATATATATATATATATATATATATATATATATATATATATAGAGAGAGAGAGAGAGAGAGAGAGAGAGAGAGAGAGAGAGAGAGAGAGAGAGAGAGAGAGAGAGAGAGATTTCCTTCCATGGGGCCATCAAAAACACAATATTATCCACAGAATAGTTCAAAATGCAGAAAAGTCCATCCAGTAAAGGGCTCTAATATTTCATTTTTATAACGCACTGTTCTCATGCTATTTTAACGTGAATAAAAGCAGTTGTTAAGAGATTATACGTACTATAATATCGCAGTCTTGTAACCTTCATAAAAGGGCGCTTTATCCAGCCGCGAATAAAGAGCAGGAATTTTTCCGAGTTCTTCAAGTTAATATTGGATATTGGCAAAAGCATAATAACAATGGCAGGTTTGCCCTTGTGCCGCTGCTCCGGCGAGGCACAAGTTCTTGTAATGGCCCCAAACTTTCAGATTATCCATTCTAATTCCTTAAAGCGAAGCACATTATGGTGGAAGCTGTTCTTTGAGAAATCTGCTATTTCGTTTCGCAGGAGGAGCGGATTGACTCGTAAAAGTTCGCCCCCAATGCCAGCAATGTTGGAACGACAACCGCGATGCCTTTTAGGGTAACACTTGATAGCGATGAGTAGAGATGTTAATTATTCCCTTTCAGGAAGTTATTCGAAGTATAAAAATAGCATCGTAAGAGTCCTTCTTCCGCATTCTCTTACCATTAACTCCCTCAGTGCCTCAGCCAAGCTCATTTGTGCTTTCCTCGCTAGCCTTCCTTCTTTGGCCTGCTCGAGAGACAAGCATTTGAGTGCCTGTCCAACCTCATATGACGCGGAATTCATCAAATCCTCAGGCACAGCAACTAAGAGTCTATTCACATTATATATATATATATATATATATATATATATATATATATATATATATATAGAGCTATCTATCTGTCTATCTATCTATCTATCTATTTATCTATCTATCTGTCTATCTATATATCTATCTATATATATATATATATATATATATATATATATATATATATATATATATATATATATATATATATATATATATAGGTAAAGTCCTATTTGCATCGCCTGGAGATTGTGAATTGAAACAAAAACATATTATTTTTTCTGCTCAGATGTCCTTCTTCATCTACGGCGTATAAGAACTCAAGCAGACAAATAAAAATGATACAGTACTTTGATTTATGTAAACATATATACCAAAGATAAAATAATTACACGTTTAATGATGTTTCCTATATGCTGGCGCTGAAATAATAAGCTAGAGGGTCAGTATTAGTAAGTAACTAGACATTCAAACACTAAAACACACACACACACACATTTACGCACACGGCTTTAAACATAGGTTACTAGTAAATGGCGGGCCGTAACAAGGGTGAAGAAGCGTTACGTCCCAATCAGCAGTCTCCAATATTCATTACTTTAAAATGTTAACTTTAGAATCAACTTCAGATTACTATTTTAAATCGAAAACTGTCACCTAACCACAAGTGTATTTTTATTATTTTTAAAGGCGTTGCGTTGGATTATTATACGCGTCCTAGTAAAAGACGAACTGCTCCAACCATGGTTTTCAAACATGAATCACAAACAGTGCTCTCTCTCTCTCTCTCTCTCTCTCTCTCTCTCTCTCTCTCTCTCTCTCTCTCTCTCTCTCTCTCTCTCTCTCTCTCTGACAACTCAGTTAGGCCAATGAACTTTAATCTCGCTCTCAAAGGAAGAATTCACAGGCGAAAGCTAAGAGCAAAAAAAAAAAAAGAAGCGTAATAATGATTATTTTTAAAATATCTTCAGAATAAACTTATCCTGCGCTCAAAGCAGTCTTTAATATTCCATTACGCTTCTTATAATCCTTTGATTATATTCCACGAAAGTATCATTACGCAAGATGAGGAGAGATAAGTTGTGCGACAAAAAAAAAAGGAAAAAAGAAATCGTCCGCAAAAAAACCGCTGCCCCCATGCATGCAAGTGCCCCCCCCACACGATATATATATATATATATATATATATATATATATATATATATATATATATATATATATACATATATATATATATATATATATATATATATATATATATATATATATATATATATATATATATAAATTTATATATATATATATATATATATATATATATATATATATATATATATATATAAAATACAATGATGAAATTCCTTCGTTAAGTTCGTATATATCAGTGATGTAGAAACCACTATGAACGATGTTTGATATAATAAGAAAAAAAATTTCACAATTCACAAAAACACATACCCACGCGTGTTTGAGAAAAGAGCGACTACGTTTGTAAACTCACAGTACATCACCACCAGCGTAACTCGGATAACGATCTCGAATAATACCAGACCTTATAGTTAGTTATCTTTACCTTCACTGACGGTCATTCCTGTGAGAGGTTTACAAGACCTAAGCATTAAGTTTTCTTTAGTCAATTCAATAAATATTTTTTGCAATTAAGCCAACAATGACGTTTTGATACTATAGTAAGGCACTGGTTGAAATAGAGTCAAGCTTTATAACGCATAAAAAGACGAAAGTAACCCTAGCTGTCTCGAAAATCTTAAAACGTGTGTCCTTCATTTAATACTATTTGACTCCAACATCCCCCTTCAGTGTTTCAAGGTTGTGTGCACACATAAGGGAAGACAAATAACTCATGAATAAATCTAATAACAATTTCTTATTCGAGATAAAACGTCTCCCTTTGTAAAAATGCTGCTCATAATAGAAATTCTATTATTAATTCATAAAGAGACACTTTCTACCTCAAGGCGTCAGAAGACTTCTGTATTCACTTCATCAAAAACTAAAATCACTGAAATAATCGGAATTTTCTGTTATTCTTATTTTTGGTTGTGAATCGTAAAACTTTTCTTTCAAGACCCGAGCGCACAGCTTCCTCCGGTTTAGGGGGGCTCTTTCCCCCTCCGTCGTTTTTTTCTCTCCTGTTCGTTCAAACCTTTGTTGAACACGGGAATTGAGCTGGCAATTACACTGACCATCTCTTCTAGAACACGGCAAACATATGAAGAAAGTATAATAATAATAATAATAATAATAATAATAATAATAATAATAATAATAATAATAATAATAATAATAATAATAATACCAACATTCTTGTGCACTATATGTATGGATGAACTTTCAGCGAGTAATACAAGGCTTCTAATGTCATCGACCCATTCATGAATCTAAAATTACACCAATAAGAAACAAAGAACATCGCACATTTTATGAATCTAAAACTATGCAGCATAAATGTCGAAGCTCATTAAAATCAATGACCTGATTATTTACCTAACAATGTAACGCAAATCAAATAGGAGACCAATCAAAAGAAAACAAACCTCCGGTATCTCCAAAGAATTTCATTATTTTGAAACCAAAATGCGTACGCATCAGGAAAACTAAATGAAAAGAAAAAATGCTCTTCTGTAACCTTGTTAACAAGAACAAAAATCACCGAATGGATCCGGACCCATGTCTGGACCTAATCAACTGTGCCTTAGCCGAAAGGCAGCTCTTCCACAAAATATCACTGGGATACGGACAAACAAACAAGGCAGAACCGACAACCTTCGTTCCAGTTCGCTGGCGGTCGTAAAGAGAGGAATAAACTGAACTCTGCTAGATTAAAACATACATGAAAATTCAGCCAGTTTGCATTTTACTCAGAGAATGAAAACTCGTCCCTATAACTTGGAATGTAATATGCATGTCTACCCTCAGTATGCTCTGTAAAAGTACTTCAATTCCGTTTTACTTCATTTGTCTTTATTTATAGGGGAAGCTATGAAGGAAATCATGAAGTGCAGGCGGTATGCAATAAACGACTAACGAGACTGAAATGAAATTCAAAATTTCATTCCAAACGGGACGTTGTGTCCTTTGTGATCTGCATAAATGTCAATACCTTTGTCCAGAGGGAATAAAAGTACTTCCCACTTTATTCCTGCAATTTCTTCAATCTGATATTACATGCATGCTAGCTCTCTTTTTCAGCTCTTTTCTTTAGCTTACACGACACAACCTGCGTTCTACAGTTTTATATTTGATGTATCCATTCATCTTTATATGACTTAAACTCTTACTTGTTTTTTTTATTTAATTTGGCTTTTTATTTGTTTTCTTGTCTCAAGACAAGATTTTCTATTCTGTAGAAGCTTGCTTTATAAGTTAACGATGTTCAATAATAATAATAATAATAATAATAATAATAATAATAATAATAATAATAATAATAATAATAATAACAAAAGTTTCTTTCGGACACTAGATTAATGTTGTGTCAGCCCCTCTACTTGTCTACTGCAATGTCAGAGATTCTATTTAACCTCACTGCCAGAACTTGTATGTAACAACATTGTCAACAGCTTCTCGCTTAATCGATGCCAGTAATTTTCTGTTGCATGAATGATAGTGTCAAAATGCGATAATGTCAAAATTTTTGTGAAGTATTCATGTTAGTCATTTTACACTGCATTACAGTCATTAATTTTACACGGCTTTATCGTCCACACTTTTCACTGGTTTGTTTGTCTTTTTTATCACTGTATTCGTTATATTATATTTAAATACATTATTATAAGTAGGCCACCGAGTCATAAGGGATTTTTTTTATCGTGTCCTGACTACCTACCGTTGAGGAATCGGTTGCACGCTTACCTCGTAGGTTACCAGAGCACGATAATGGATTCAATCCTTCAGACCAGTTGACAGCGTAATTAATGCTTGTCAACACTCATTATAGCCGAAATATCCGTTCTTCCTTGTCTATTAAAAAACTACATATTATTTCTTAAATTTAGAGCATTTATTTTTTTTATAAAATAGAAATTTTCTTAAACTACAAAGAGTAGCAAACAACCTTGCCAAAAAGTTAACCTACCCTACGTCATCCATAAAGAACTCGCTCTCTTACTCTACAGGTTCTTGCAGTCTCACTAATCTGGTGCCACAACAGCCGAGTCGTGAGGTCTCAAGCCTTAATCCTCAGCGCTGGATTCCTCTTTAGCCTTAGCTTAAGAGGGAATGACGGTTCACTCATTTTTGTGCCACCACAAAGGTGTAACCTCCTATCAGAATAAAAAGTAATCTTTTTTCCCTCACGCCAGGGAAGATTCTAACTGGTTTCCTGTGTTACTGTTTGATCAGCTGGTCTTGTATATCAAGTGGTTGTCACAATAGGCAAAGCCAACAATGCTGGAGTCCTCTGGTTTCGAAATATAGCAATTCCACCAATCAGCAACAAAATTCAATCCACTTCAATAGCTCGCTAAGAAGTAAAACTGGTGTGTGAGAAAACAAAGAAAACAGTGTAAGAACTACATCAGAGTGATGATAAATCTTCATCCTCAGGGAAAATATATGTCAGAAGACTTTTTTGCTTTTTTCCAACGAAGGCATTGAACAAAAGGAGACGTCCGGTTAACATTAAAAATGAACTGCACTACTCGCACATGATAATTATCAGAATTTCTGTATTGCAATATGTCGATACATACCTACCGCACTAATCGCAGTCAGGCTTTTCATGGCAAAGCACTCTACTCAAGCATCATAATTCATCATAATATCACTCAAGAACCTCGGACGATATCCTTAACCGTATCAGGACAATTACCCCCGGTGGACAATTACCCCCCATGGACAATTACCCCCGAGGACAACTACCCCCTAGGACAACTACCCCCTAGAACAATTACCACCCGAAGACACTAAGTCAGCTTGAAACCATTTAGGAAAAAATTTATAACAAAAATTTTCAAAATTATTTAATTGCACTTAAGAAGTGCAATTAAGCGAGTAAGTAACGAATGAATTGTATTATGGTTTACATATTCGTGTTAAGAGAGGTTGAAAAATGAAGAACTACTATTGTATGAATATTTATTAAAAAATTTTTTAAAAGTTGAAAAATTCTTAAAAGAAAATAAAATGAAAAGCAGAAAAAAAACAAAAAATAGTTAAAATCATACAAAAAGCTAAACTGGAAAGTAAAAGAAAATTTTTTTTAAAAAATGCAAATTATACGCAATAGATCGAAAATATTCAACCAGATCTCTGTTTCCATAATTTTCAGTAACTGAAATAATACGGGCTGAAACATCTAAATATTTCTTTCGAGATGGCTGTCTAGCAAAACCTGCAAAAGATTGAACCATATGCATTTGTTGTAACCCTTGCTCTCTTTTAATGTATGTTATAAACTTCCAAATATTTGGATGGCAACAGCCAACATTTGCTAAAAAACTCCTGTGCCAACCTTCCACTGCATTATTTTGTTCTAGGAAGTTCATCTGCAGTTCTGTTATACATATTCCATAACTCTATTCCAAACAATGGTTCGCGCCGTCGTCCTCTTCGACATGGACGTCCTAAGTAGGTGTCTTCAAAGTAGTCTTGCACTTCGTATGTTTCAGGGGGAGAAATTCACACAGGGTTTCAAATGATTTATCAACATCACAAGCCGGTACTAGAGCTAAAGCGGCTATCATTTTCATCGCGATGGAAAACTCTCTATCATCTTGGTATCGCTGCTGAAATCCATTAGACTGAATTTTCCTGTATATGCTTTGGCAAAAGTGAAAAAAACATCCCTTTATTTCGGTTTGCGGGAATGCCAGTTTTAAATTATTAATCATGGCTTTTTCAAAGTCTACCATGATAGTCTTTGGTGCTAAATCATGTTTCAGTAGTTTCAACTGCTCCAGTAAGTTCGAATAAGTTGTTTGGCTTTTATCAGGCAAAAGAGCGTATATTAAAGGCACTGAACGATCATTTATCAATGCATGAATTGTGTACAATTGTGAAAAGATTGTAGGCACTGTTTTGAACGTTCCATCTAGCGACCAATGTGACGTTTGACTTAGGTAATCCAAGTTTTTCTTTGTTCCGAAGATGAGAATTCGTTTCTCAACTGGCCCAGAGTCGAAAAGCAGAAAATCTTGACCATCCTGTGTTTTGGTCTGCTCATCTGTTAAAACAAGTTCTTGGCTATTTAAAGGCAACGGTCTTGAAAGAGATAAACGTTGTCGATGGCGTCTAATGTTACGTCTTAAATGATGAATCGGTGGTAGAGTTGCTCCCGTTTCTTCATCAATGGTGCTACAAGCTTCAGAAAGAATTACTTGCGGTGTTTCCTCGGTCTCGATGGCTCGCTTCTTGACCTTTTGGATAGTTTTCGCAGCTATAATTTTTGCTTGAGATGGCGCATGGGTGTGGCTATGAAGCCTACCAACAACTTCGCTTTGCTGCATATGTACTTTTACTTTAGCTTTGCAACTGGCTTTGTTTCTTCTTTCTTCGCACTCAAACGACACTACACCATTAGCCAAATCTTTTTGCTTAACATATAAATATCCATCAAGCACTAGTCTGTCTTTTCCTCTAGAACTTTTGATAAATTCCATGTTGCTTTAAGGGATCTCAGCGGTTTCACTAATGCAAAGAAAATAGAGAGAGTCAGCTTGAAAACATTTAGGAAAAAAATTATCTCAAACAATAGCGGAAATTATTTAAATGCACTTAAGAACAATTAAGAGAGTAAGTAATGACAGAAACTATTTAATTGCACTTAAAGCAAATGAGAGAGTAAGTAACGACAGAAACTATTTAATAGTACTTAAAAGCAATTAAGAGAGTAGATAACGACAGAAACTATTTAATTGCATTTACTGAGATTAACGTCAATTTAATTAAGGGGGGGTGGTTGTCCTAGGGGGGTAGTTGTCCTAGGGGGTAGTTGTCCTCGGGGGTAATTGTCCATGGGGGGTAATTGTCCATAGGGGGTAATTGTCCTAGACTCATCCTTAACACTGGAGTTGATATGTTTGTGACACTTTGCCAACTTTTGATAAAAAAAAAAAAAAAAAAAATATATATATATATATAATATATATATATATATATATATATATATATATATATATATATATATATATATATATATATATATATATCATATCCGAAAGAAAATATCAGCCTATGTCCAGCATCAACAGATCAACAGAGCGTGCAACTTTGTGAGATGTGGTCTTTAAAGGTATTCTTTCTGCTCTTGGCGCATTGGCACACCCCGCTTCCTGCGTCTCCAGACTCAAACAAATTGATAATTCCCGGTTTCACTTAGTTACATATATATATATATATATATATATATATATATATATATATATATATATATATATATATATATATATATATATATAATATAATATATATATATATATATATATATATATATATATATATATATATATATATATATATATATATATATATATATATATGTAAACAAACGCACGCAACGGTATCTTCATACATATGACTAAGGAAAGAAAGTTCAAGTTGAACGGATGAAAATTTTGTTGCAAAAGAGGCGATACTGTATTTTGTACTACATGTATGTATGTAAAACATACGTAAATTAAGAAACATTCTTTACGTAAATACGGTGTAAAGTAATTCCCGGATCGGAATTACCTTCAAACCAAATGTATGAGAATCAGATTATGCGAGATTATAACATGGAGAATGACAAGGTAATTACGACCTAGGACATGGAATACCAAGGAGCACTGAGAAACGTTGACGGTTTGGAATCCTATTAGATTTTATCATAAGGTTTATTATAAACAGAGAGATCGGGTAACACGAAGGAATTTTTTTTTTTTCAAAGTCACATCACTAAGTACCAAAACCTTGACACGACAGTGATGGCAAAATTCCTAGGCATTTCCTTTGGTTAGCTTTCCAGTCTTCAAGTGATAAGTTGGCTATTTCCTTTGCTAACTTGGATTGGGCTTCCTTTTCGTAACTCGAATCATTTAATATTTTTACCTAACTTTTTCAAAGTACATATTTTTATCAATTTAGTATACAGGACTATAAGAAAGAACTACATCTTTCAGACTACATCGGCGTCCCCAAGTCCATTCTCTAGCCCGTCCCATCTCAACTGCGAATCTTAGGTCTATACCAAAAGTGTAAGCGCGCTTTCGGCCAAATTTAGAATCACCTCCTTACGGTTCATGTTATACGTAGACAACGGATGCTCCAAGATCTGTGCGTCGGTTGCTTTAAGGCTATCGTTCAAACTCTTGTTGATCACCCTTTCTTTCGGACAGATACCAATCTGTCTTTGTTACTCTGTCCAAATGCATGAAGATTATTAGGCGACTTGAATGTCTGTCTGTCGTAAGAACCCAGACACCTCTCATATTCTTGTTAATGTATTTCGCTTAATTGTCTTTATATATCGTACTTATACGATCCTGACCTAGAATCTAATATTATCGTTATTAGTATTCAGAACATAAGCCCAAACTTCGACCCATATGGTGGTCAGCACATCGAATACCTTTCCGTTTCAATGAGCTGAAACAATGTATCACATAAAAAAAGGACAGAAAGATCGAAGTGCTAAAAGTCATCTTTTATATCTTTTATCTCACACGCTGCCAAGTCCCCAACGCTGATTCATGTGGCTGATTATCGGCAACTCCTCACATTAACATCACACCTGGTGTACATGGAACGAGCGTATTCTGATGATGAGCATTTACTTTTAAAATCATTATTCAATGAAAAATCACCAATTCATTGTTGATTTTTATTTCATCGGCTTTTAAGCAAATAAATCCTGAGGACTAAGGTCAAGTAACAATCTGACCAGATGGTTGTTTGAAGGAATATTAGTCGCATAGACAATGGCTTGTTTGCGTTCTGAACAGGGGAGAAAAGATGTCTTTCCTTTTACGCTTTTGCCCATATACTCAGCAAGTTTTCAAGAATTTAATAAATAACTCACCACAGTATTATTGATTATTCGAAAGGCTAAGACAATTTCGATGAAGACAGAATGATAATCTGATTTCATCGCTCTGTTGCAGCATGCTGTTGCACTGACTTTAAGTCAGTAAGATTTTATCTTCCCTGTTGGTTATTACTTCATTCGATAAGTAGATGAGCCCCACGTTCAGAAACTACATTGAAGCTACATGTTCAATACAATCGTCAAAAAAAAGCGAAGGTTTTTTTAGCCATATATTTAATGTTGAAAAGTTATATTCTCCTCCTTACAACAGGATGCGGTTTCATATTCCGCGTTGATCGTTAAGTCAAGTATCTAAATAAAGTTATAAAAAGCTTCGTAATATCTTCCCGGGGGCGACAGAATGTGTGAAATATTACCTCACAGGTACTTAGTATTTCATAAAGGAAATGTCATCAAATATCGGATCAGATATTTCTGAAACATTCTTGAATATCTTCTACCACTGGTGAATGGGGACGCAATTGAAAACAAGTAAAAAATGCGCCGAAGTTTCCTCGGTGGAATCGAGTTTTCTGTTGAGCGTATAAAGCTGTATAAAACCCTCGAT
>JANJGK010000010.1:34086679-34174179 GCA_039081455.1 Macrobrachium rosenbergii
CAAGAAGTGGTTAATTAGAAATTCATTATTTGTCACATTGTTAGTATTATCAGTAACATAATCATTTCGGTCTCACTACCATTATCACGTTAAGCAGATCTTTATTATCCTCTTAATTTGCATTATACTGAACCTTTTTAATGTTTCTTTGACGAAATGTATCGTTTTGAAAATAAAAAATAGTTTGGAATAATGTAACTGATATTATCACAATAGATTCCTAGACTATATAATTTTCCCACGTCAAATGAACGCGCATAAGACCTCTAAGGTAAAAATTCTCATGAAAGCTGACATATAACAATAAAGCCTCAGTTGTTTAGTTTCCTAGAAAAAAAAACGGATGTATACCAGTTTTAAAAATGTTCCTACAACAACGCTTTGAATACCTCATTAGCAGCTTTTGTATTGTATGTTTTCATGGTGATATGTAATAAACATTATCTCTGTTTTTCCATCGAGAAATGTCCCTTGATATATGTGTGAGTGTACACTCGTGGGAGCGCGAGCTTACAATCATGTTTGAGAGTATGATGCCCACGTCTGTGAGCTCACAGCAGGTTAGAATGAATGCATATAAACCATTAAAAGGAATACACACACACATATATATATATATATATATATATATATATATATATATATATATATATATATATATATATATATATATATATATATATATACAGCAGGTTAGAATGAATGCATAGAAACCATTAAAAGGAATATGAATATATATATATATATATATATATATATATATATATATATATATATATATATATATATATATATATATATATATATATATATAATATGAATGTCTATAAAATTAAAATATAAGATTAATGGAACTAATACATAAATCTAACAGCAATAAGAACATGAAAATACATACCCGTAAATAGTACGAGCGTGGTCAGGTAATTAAATTTAAAATACTTTCTGATTATTGTTAACATAAAACAAGCTGCATAAAATCCCACTGATTGGCTAAGTGAACTTCTAAAGAAAAGTGACCACATGACAAAACAAAATAACAGATATATAATGCTTAAGAGGAAAATTAGAGGACCAGTATATCGCAATAAAGACGTAAGTGATTACCAAGTCTGTTTACTACCTCTCTCTCTCTCTCTCTCTCTCTCTCTCTCTCTCTCTCTCTCTCTCTCTCTCTCTCTCCTAACTGCAATCACTTAGGCAGAATTGCTTAAGCATTCTGGTCAAACCATGAAACTACGGCAGTTTCCGAGCAGGGCTTCGCTAATAGTTGAGTGGGAAGTCCAGAAATGAGTCTGTGATTTTCTAAAATGGTGAAAGATAATTATTCGAATTTCAACTTTCACAAATTGCCAAACTTATAGCAAAATGGGCTAGACCCGAGACAGGTCCATACGATGGCGGCCATTTCGTTTATTTGAATGCTCCAGTTAACAGGATAATAACTTCGATATGGATAAAGGATGAATAATGCTATATATATATATATATATATATATATATATATATATATATATATATATATATATATATATATATATATATATATAGTATATATATATATACATATAAATATATATATATATATATATATATATATATATATATATATATATATATATATATATATATACATATATATATATATATATATATATATATATATATATATATATATGTGTGTGTGTGTGTGTGTGTGTGTGTGTGTGTGTGTGTGTGTGTGTGTGTGTGTATAAGACGATATAGATATGTATGTGTACTGGGATTATAAAAACTATCCATTTCCGTATAGTACTGGTGTACGGTATAAATATATGATGGTAAATTATATTTCCTTGATGTTTATTTGTGTAAGTTGAACAATGTTTCGGTGTATTGTATAAATACTGTAGATGATTCATGAGTTATATGTTTTATATTAAACCTTATTCGTGTTATACTGTAACGTAAAAGCCGGCCCATGAGTTGTATACTGTTTACCCAAACGATATTGTGGTATAAGTATATATAAGATGTTCCTATTTTCACAATGTGCATTAGTTTAGTCCTGTGATTGGAGTTACATTATTGTAATAGGTATACATACATACTGTTAACCCAAAATATGTCATGTTATATTCGTGTTGTGTTGCAATGTATGCTGCTAGGAAGGCATCTTCCAGCTGTCACTCGAGAACCTGGGTGGAAAGAGAGAAGTGGGAAAATCACAAACAGCTGAGGGGAGCAGCCATTAGTAAACCCCTTTATTCAGACTTTATTTAATGCAGTCCTATATTACTGGAGCCGTGGGTGACTCAGTTAGATATATATATGTATCAGTAATGTACTAGTTTGTACAGTATTTGTTTGTTTCGTTGGAAAACGACAATATTTCAGTACTGGAAATAGTCACCTAGCCTACCTCAAAGGTATTGTTTTTTTTTCATAGAAATACTTTACACCTATGTCCTAGGCCATCTCATTATTATTATTCTTGACACTGTATACACTGATGTGTAATGGAGATACGCAATGCTGTACTTAACTGTTTAGTTTGTAAGTATTGCAGTGAAGTAAGCTAAGCCTATGTAGCCTACTATTTACTGTGTTCGTTCCACAGACCTCTATCTCCCTACATGTACAAAAATTTTGAATTAATAAAACCAAAGAAAAGAAGAACCCATCGTCTCATTAAACCTCATTAGCCTAATATAGCCTACCTTCCCACAAGTGGCGACCCTGGAGTGACATACGGTAGGCTAAGCTGTACACTAATATCAGGATACACACTTTCAACACCAACATGTATGAAGAAACTGCCACCGCAGTGCCACAAGTGTGAGCGGTGAGTGTAAAGCCTCCTGAATCTGATGAGGTATTGGTAAGTTGTTGGTTCTCATTTGTCAGAAGCCAATTTGAGTTGGCAAATATTACCGTGTCCAGCACTAAGTTTCACCACGTCTTGTCAAGTTTATCTGGAAGAATCCTGAACCAATTAACTGATGATGCTGTAAATGCTAATGTTTACAAAAATTTAAAGGAGGAATTATTCAACTCTCTAATGCACCAAAATAACATAATCTGTGGAAAACCTTCAGTTTTCCTGAGAGAATTGTGTAGGATTGCTGCCCAGTTAAGTGAAGACGATCAATTTGTAAAAGTTAAATCCTTAAAGGGCCACCCAGACAACATCAGGCCAACTTTTGTCGCATATTATGATGATACTGTTTCACTTGAGGAACTTGCTAGAGTAGCAGATACGTTGTTGGCTTATGGTATGTCTAATCCTAGTAATGTAAATGTATCCTTGGTAGAAAAAAGACAAGTTAATCACCATAGGTCTAGGTTAATGAACACTGTCCAGTCAAATAGAAATTATGATGATGGTAACAGAGGCTCAAGCTCCACAGGTCAAGAGGGTATCTGTAACAGAACAGCATTTCCTATAGGTGTTTGTGCATTTCATGACAGTCAATGGCCCCCGGTTTGTAGATACCATTTATATTATGGAAACAAAGCGAGGTCCTGTAAAAGATGGTGCATACTTACTCATACTTCATCCAATATTTTGCCAGATTCTCACCCTTCCTTGCGCTCATCTTCCCCTATTCCAAACAATATGGGCTGATCAGGAAACTAGATGCACAATCCGTATCTAATAACTGTCAGATTGCCACTTGAAATAAGTGCCATAATAATTTGCAGTTCCTATCAATTCCTCGTCGACACAGGTTCTTCTCTGTCCTTGTTACCTGACAACTTTGAATTTATACCCATTCCTCAGCCCTACTGCAGTAACTCTTACCAATGCACCAGGAACAGCTATAAGTTGTTACAGTGAAGTCGATGTGGACCTTGGGGTTTGATGTATAAGACATTCCTTTCCCTGGTTATTCATCGTACTGATGTTATACACCCCATTCTGGGTACAGATTTTCTCGCTGCTAAAAACTTAATGGTTGATTGTAAGAACCAAATCCTGACAGATCCTAAAACTAAGTGCCAAATTCCTCTAGAAGTATCTAATTCTTCATTGTTTCTACTCTGTTACTTATGACGGAGTAGACCCCAGAGCTGTTGACCTCCTCTCACAATTCCCAGTACTCACTTCACCATTGAAGTTGTCAACAATTAAGCATGATAGTAATTCTATTTATCATTACATAATCCAGATGACTCTGCACCCATGCATTTTAGGACTAGACCTTTGACTGGTGAGAAACTTAAGGCTGCGAAAGATGAATTTCAGTTCCTACTAAATGTGGGTATTATTCGCCGTCCCAAGTCTCCTTGGGCATCTCCTCTCCACTTTGTTCCTATAAAAGAGCCCGGTACATGGAGACCTTGTGGAGATTATAGAGGGCTCAATAATGCTACTATAGATAAAAAGTATTCTATTAACCATTTACATAGCCTAACAATGTCACTTAAGTGTAAGACTGTATTTAGTAAGACAGACTTACAGAGGGCATATTTACAGATTCCTGTAGCAGAGAAGGATGTCCCTAAGACAGCAGTGTGCACACCTTATGAGCTATTTGAATTTTTATACATGCCTTTTGGACTTAAATACAGGACCCACCTTTCAATGCTTTATCGATTCAATCTTGGTGGATATTGAAAATACATTCCTATACCTGGACAATATCTTAATAGCCAGTGAAACAGAAGAAGAGCATGAGACAGATGTTAAGAATGTCCTTTCCATCCTTGCAGCACACAATCTACGAGTGTCCATAGACAAGTGTGAGTTTTTCAAGTCAGAACTCACATATCTGGGGTATAATGTTAGTGAACAAGGAGTACAGCCCCCTGTAGACAGAGTAGCTGTCATTGAAGATTTTTCATTACCTAAAGATAGTAAGGGCTTATGGCAATTCCTGGGTATGATAAATTTCTCTCGTCCAATGATTTAGTATTTTGCAGATATAGCCTATCCTGTGACTGAAATCCTATGCCATAGCCATCATATAAGAGCTTGCCATGGACAAATGTTGCCAAGAATTCCTTCAATATGTTGAAGCAGTCATTAACCAGTTGTCCTACCCTAACTTCTCCTTCTGAATCTACTACTCATTATCAGCTTGTAACAGATACCTCATTAGTAGCTGTCGGTGCTGCACCCTACCAGATGGTAGACGGAAGCCCGACACTACTAGGCTTCACTTCTAAGAAGCTTTCTGAAACCCAACAAACCTAGTCCACTTATGACAGGGAACTTTTGGCTGCCTATCTAAACGTTTATACATTTTAAGACGCTTATTGACGGTCATTCTGTTGCACTCTTTATAGATCATAAACCAATGGTGTCAGCATTTTATTCCAAGGCTACGGCTAAATCTGACAGACAACAGAGGCAATTAACGTTTGTATCTGAATATGTTACTATGGTGCCATACCTCCACTGCTTCTCCCATACCTTTTGTGCCTTCTTCAAAGAGAAATAATGTTGTCCACTCCCTACAAAATCTATCTCATCCAGGAACTAAAACCACTGCCACATTAGTTAAACAGAGATATTTCTGTTCTAATATTGATAGAGACTGTAGAGAATATGTAAGAGAGTGTATTAACTGCCAACAAGCTAAGGTACATAGACATACCAAATCAACCAATCTCACCCATCACTGCCACTTCTGACAGATTCCAGGCTGTGCATATAGACATTGTTGACCTATTGCCACCCGCTGCCTTACCTAACTACCCTTATCCTATCCCCTACAACTATTTTTTGACTTGCATCGACAGGGCTACTTGATGGACTGAGGCTATTCTTTTAGCTGATACAACTGCAAATTCTGTAGCAACTGCTTTCGTAAATGGTTGGGTCTCTCATTTTAGTGTTCCCTTGACTGTAGTTACAGACTGAGGCACCCAGTTCAAAGGTGAACTATTTTCTGAATTGTCTGCAATAGTAGGATTCCACCATTTCCGAACAACAAACTATCATCCTCAACCAAATGGTGTTATTGAAAGGTATCATCGCTCTTTCAAAACAGCCATACAAGCAAAGAAGAGAATTGGTCTTATGCATTACCTATTGTTCTTCTCAGGTACAGAATGTCACCAAATGTTAGTGGATTTTCAGCGTTTACAACTGTGACAGGGATTCATATGTTGTGCCCTTCGACTGAAATTAGAAAAGCGAATGTCACATTGACAAACAAAGAAGTCGTAGAGAAAATTGTTAAAGAAATGAAAGCTATAAATTTCTATGAATTTGCACAAGGAGATTGTCATTCCCAACCTAAACCACATATCCCAGTTGATCAAAACAGTTGCTCAAAAGTGTGGTTGAGCGTAGATTGCGTTCAAAAGAGTTTAGAAGCTCCATGTACTGGTTCCTATGAAGTAGCGCGGCGTGAGCCTAAGTATTTTGTTCTTAAACTTCCCTACAGTGAAGACTGTCTCGGTTGGTTAAAGCCAGCATATATTCCTATGCCCAAACAATCTCCCATTGCAGACATGCCCACAAACCTTGATCCTGAACCTGATCCTTGTCCTACAGCTAATCCTTAAACCTCCAGACATGACACATTCTGGAAGGACTGTACGCTTCACAGCTCAGCCAGAGTATCACTACTTTTAACCATGTTTAATTCTTGGTAGGCAATGAGTATGACTTTAGGTACACTCTGTTCTTGGTGGGGGAGTGTTGTAGTGGGATTATAAAAACAATATCCATTTCCATATAGCACTGGTATATGGTATAAATATATGATGGTAAATTATATTTCCTTGAATGCTTATTTGTGTAAGCTGAACAATGTCTTGGTGTATAGTATAAATACAGTAGATGATTCATGAGTTATATGTTTTATATTAACCCTTACTGTTGTTGTGCTCTAATGTAAAAGCCTGCTCATGAGTTGTATACTGTTCACCCAAACGATATTGTGGTATAAGTATATATATATGATGTTCCTATTTTCACAGTGTGCATTAGTTTAGTCCTGTGATTGGAGTTACATTATTGTAATAGGTATAAATACATACGGTTAACCCAAAATATGTCATGTTATACTCGCGTTGTGTTGCAGTGTAAGCTGCTAGGAAGGCATCTTCCAACTAGCACTTGAGAGCCTGGATGGAAAGAGAGAAGTGGGAAAAGCACAAACATAGCTGAGGGGAGCAGCCATTAGTAAACCCCTTTATTCAGACTATTTTTTAATGCAGTCCTATGTACTGGAGCCGTGGGTGACTCGGTATATATATGTATCAGCAATATACTAGTTTTAACAGAAATTGTTTGTTTCGTTGGAAAGCGACAATATTTCAGTGTTGAAAATAGTTACCTAGCCTACTTCAAATGTATTGCTTTTGTTCATAGAAACGCTTTACACCTATGTCCTATGCCATCTCATCATTATTATTCTTGACATTGTATATGTTGATGTGTAATGGAGGTACCCAATACTGTACTTAACTGTTTAGTCTGTAAGTTTGCAGTGAAGTAAGTTAAGCCTATAAGCCTACTATTTACTGTGTTCTTTCCACAGGCCTCTATCTCCCTACACGCACAAAAATTTTGGATTAATAAAACAAAGAAAAGAACCCATCGACTCACTGAACCTCATTAGCCTAATATAGCCTACCTCCCCACATATGTATGTATGTATGTATGTATGTATGTATGTATGTATGTATGTATGTATGTATGTATGTATATATATGAATGTATGTATATATATATATATATATATATATATATATATATATATATATATATAATTATATATTATATATATGCGTGTGTGTGTGTCAAAACTCCTAGTCAAGTTGTTATGACAGTCAACTCACAAGCGAGAAGGACAAGGTTGTAGTCGACAGCAAAGTCGCAGCAACATGAGAATTTTCTAATGTAAAAAAATGTGCCTCTGTTGGCCTAAACAACAAATAATGTATGTGGTAGTTAATCTTGCGTAATGCCACCGAGGCTGGATGGAGAAGGATAGGGAGTAGCCACCACATACTAAAATACTTGCTGGGAATCGCACTGGTTACTGTTGTTGAACCTCCCCATTTTAAATGAAATAGGTGGAATGGTTAGCGTCCTTACCTTAATAATGAGTAAACAGAGTTCGATCTCAGAGGAGGAAACGTTTTTAATCCGTTTCTCAGACGATCTATTGTGTGTCGATTGATTTAACCACTGAATTTTGTACCTTGTGGATAACCACGTGCGGTGGCACGTGCACTTGGTAGAGGACGTGAGGCCAGCAACCTCATCTCACAAAAACTTCCTGAAAAATGGACGCCTCATCTATGGAGAAAATACATAAAGGGAATAAGTATGTATGCATACAACTATATATATATATATATATATATATATATATATATATATATATATATATATATATATATATATATATATATATATATATGTATATATAAATATGTATATATATATATATATATATATATATATATATATATATATATATATATATATATATATATATATATATATGAAATTTTTTATCACACCGTGATTTTTATACAATCATGAAGCTACAAATGTCGTTTAATATCAAATTCACGCTACCTCGAGAGTATCTCCGATGGAGAATTATCACCGAAGGGGAATTTATATAAGTGATAAATGAACAGGTACCACTGGGACGCGAACCCTTGACATGGACCCATTCAACGACTCCAGTGGACGTTACCACCGGGCCATCAAGATGGCGCGGTGGTAACGTCCACTGGAGTCGTTGAATGGGTCCATGTCAAGGGTTCGCGTCCCAGTGGTACCTGTTCATTTATCACTTATATAAATTCCCCTTCGGTGATAATTCTCCATCGGAGATACTCTCGAGGTAGCGTGAATTTGATATTAAACGACATTTGTAGCTTCATGATTATATATATATATATATATATATATATATATATATATATATATATATATATATATATATATATGTCATCGGGTTATCTGGTAACTTTTATCCCCACACCCCCCAAGGGCAGGAGAACTTACCTAGGGAACAGTTGGCATCATTGGTAGCTCATGACCGAAAGTTCCTCCAACAGCCGCCTCTCTCTCTCTCTCTCTCTCTCTCTCTCTCTCTCCTTTACTGAAAAACCTCCTAACCTAAGTGTGTGTGATTCAAACCCCAGAATACAAAAAATAGACATTTATTACGCAAATCTAACAAAGCACAGGTAAATGGAAAATCATGCATGTTAGGTAATTAATCCCAATTAGGCTATATCCCAAAGCAAAATAAGACTGTTGCAAGAAATCATAATATGTGGGAACTAACTCCCGCTTCCCACGAAGCAAACCCAAAATCCACTTCATAAGTTTGTCTGTGATCTGTCAAAAAACACAGTCACTTCGGCCCCAGTTTCATTCCCACAAGGGGCTATATTACATATTAAGGTTCTATCTCACTTGAAACATTTTGCAATGGACCAAGCAATGCCCATTAGACCACAGTACAACATATAATGTGCACAATAAAAAAAATTTCAGATAAAGGCAATTATAAATTACTGCAAATCACTCAGATCTGAAATACAAAGTCATAAAAATTAGCAATTTTCCTAAGTTTTCTACTCACTTTCAGGGAATGGGAATTCCACTTCCCAGCGTGTCCTAAACACGTCCAACAGCTATGGCTCCACACAACCCAATGAAATGTCTTTCACAAGAGTGCATTGCACCAAGCGTTTTTCACATTGTACACAAAAACATTCACTTCATTGGGCACACCCAGAAACCGGCTCAAACCCGCAAACTTCTAGAAGCTTTCGAACTAGAGCACTGATGAATGGAACTTTCTACCCATCTACGTGACTCTGCCATGTATTTAGACCAAAGGTGACCATACTCAAATTGCTGAATTAACAAACCCTCAAGACACATAACTTCCACCTGCGAGATTTGTTAAACATTGCAGAAGATTGCATGTACACGAAAAATGTTGAATAACAGACGTCCAAGTCACAGTCTTCTCACCTGCGAAACTAATAAACATCATAAGAGCCCGTAGTGTCTCAAATATCTCCACAACCCATTTAATACATATATATATATATATATATATATATATATATATATATATATATATATATATATATATATATATATATATATATATATATGCATACATAATACACACACACATACATATGCATGCCTATGCATACTATGTGTGCATTTATAAATATAAATATAAATATAAATATATATATATATATATATATATATATATATATATATATATATATACATATATATATGTATGTGTGTGTGCGTGTACACATAAAATAATATTTAGGTAACATGGAAAAACAGCATCTCAGATTCCCTGTTTTTAAGGTTGTCTATAACTAATAAATTGTAGAAATTTGAAGATCAGCCCCTTTCTTCACAGAACTTTTTATAGCACCTAATTCATATCCATACTACGAAGTCCCAAACCAACCGCCAGAACCTGGCTCTAAGCTACTGTATATTTCATATTGTAAGAGATTTTATATTGTATTTCTGTTGATTTGTCCTCATCCTACTGTTTTTCCTTGGAACAGTAGACCTGATGGTCTCTGTTTTTCTATCCGTTTGGTCTAGATGACTTTATTAACGACTTACTTGAAAATACCTGAAAACAATGAGAGACCACATAGCCTAGGACAATAAGAGACCCAGAGGTTTATGTCTTCCATGTTTTTTATCAAGATATGTTCATTGTTATTTATCTTTCACAAAAATTATGACTCACTTGAAAACTTTTCAATAAATACTGAGGCAATGGACCCCTGGCAATATCTGAGATAAAGTCTCAAATATGATGAAAAAATACACTAAAGTTTACCGCTGTCTTCCATAAACTACGAAGGAACAATACCACGTCAAGTAAAATCCATAACTAGTGACTCTTTGTAAAACATAACTATAAAATTACACTGCATTAAAATTTGTGGAAACGAGACAGAAAGCTCTTCAAAATCCACCGACGTTATGTAAATATATAAAAATCTCACACGTGCCTAATCCATATGCATGAGCGTCCACATTTTTACAGCTGTACGGCGGGATTCGGTTTACTTATGAAAATAAGTATGTATGAAAAAGTAAATGTTGCATTTTAAAGTGAAACTAAAATTGCAAGAATATAAATCCTGCGGCTGTTGTAACGTCGATCAGCAGAAGTCTTCAGCACAAACGGAATGCTGGAAAGAGAGAGAGAGAGAGAGAGAGAGAGAGAGAGAGAGAGAGAGAGAGAGAGAATGATTCAATTTGAAAATCACAATATTTTCAGTCAGCAACAATTAAAATTATATCACAGTCTTATAAATATCCCTTGAATATGGTGTCAGTGATCAGATGAATTCTCTCAAATGAACACAGAACAGACAATCAAAAAAAAAAAAAAAATCGTCTATGCGAAATAGAGCTCTTGAACTACCGAAAACTTTCTTCCAATAGACGCAAAACATAAAAATCTAAGAAAAATACAAAAAGCAGTTGAAAAATATGAAAAAATAATTATTTCTAAACAGTAGCTAAAGCTACGTCACACACCAGTCCGAAACCTCTGGCTGAGCTTTCGTTAACGGGTAAAAAAACAAAAAAAGGAAAATGTAGGGAAAATCTAAAAGGACATCAAGATACAAAAAATTATGTGTATTTTCTAAATTGGGGCTAAAACTACGATAAAGGCATATGGAAATCTATCTGCCCCTGTATTATATACATCATAAGGACCCTTTCTTTGCCAAAGACGAAATAGAAATTGAGCCCTCAATGAAGCGAGACCGAGTACTCCTTCCATCGTTGGAGCAACTTCAGTCCGAACTTCCACCACAATGGTGTGCCAATAATCCCTCTCCCGTACAGCCAATAGATCTGGGATGGGACATTGGTAGGGTGGATGAGGAAGGGGGAGTGTCTAGCTACCAAAGAGGAAGGAGTGAGGGGGCGTTCCAACAACCCCCTTTCTGAATTCGAATCTTGAGGCAATCAGGGTGATGCCATACACAGACGATCTTGTGCGAACTTGTGAGTTGCGGGGTTTAAATAAGAATAAATAGGGGGAAAAAATCAGTATTTGGAACGGTGAATTTTAAGCATTATTTGAGAATTAGAAGGAGGACTGAGTAGCATTAAAACTGAGGTATAAGATCGCGTTAATCTCTTAAAAGCTATAAATCTGGAGACGCTGGAAAGTCCGAAAAATTTATTGTCCGCATACTGTAGTGGTTCTCATAGAAATTTAAGGTCTGTTAATGAAATTTTTACAGAAGATTCAAACATACACACGTGTATGTATGTATATATATATATATATATATATATATATATATATATATATATATATATATGTATATATATATATATATATATATATATATATATATATATATATATATATATATATATATATATATATATATATATATTGTATATGTATATATATATGTGTGTGTGTGTGTGTATGTGAGTGTGTCTATTTGTTTTCTCTGCAGCATACCGCAGTAAGGTGTTCCCCAATTATTCGTTTGCGTGGGTTCGAATCCCACCACAGAAGAGAGATTGTACTTGATTTACCCTCTAGGTTTAAGGCTTGTAATGATAAACGTTTCCAACAAGTGTGAGGAAATAGGTAAGTTAAAGGGATCATGGATCATTTTGACTATTACAATGCATACATCTGATGAAACTGGCCTGTGGACTTTCTCTCTCTCTCTCTCTCTCTCTCTCTCTCTCTCTCTCTCTCTCTCTCTCTCTCTCTCTCTCTCTCTCTATATATATATATATATATATATATATATATATATATATATATATATATATATATATATATATATATATATATATATATATATATATATATATATATATATATATATATATATCTGTCTCCATAACATCTGCTTCCAGTTCCAGTCGTATATTTCTCCCCAACCAGATACTGCCAGTAAGTATATTTATTTAATAAAATTTGCAGACACAAAGCAGCACCTTAGCTTCAACAAGCGTGTCCGGTCTGCATCATAAACTGTGATTCCGTCAGTAATCAGTATGCCTGTGACGAACCCGTAAACAATTTTCTCCCTGTTGGGGTGATCAAACTTGCCCCAAAGTATAATTTGTGCTCATGGTGAACACAAAAATGTGATATGATAGATAGCAACGCACGTGGTAAAGGTTTTATCCTTTGGGGTAGTAGTCAATATGTTGTTGCTCTTCCGTAAAGCTGGGCTTTATATCTGTGAGCTCTCCTTATATATGACTAATCAGGTAAGTGTAAATGACTTAATATTTAAGATTATAATCTCAAGACTCAAAAATTAATTATGACAGGAGCAGTATAAAAGCATAAAAAGATATTTAACACCAAAGAATCTAACATCTCGCATCGTTTGCCCTTAGGAAATCCAAATTTTTCAGACATATCTGAATATTACTTTGAATTCAACAGCAGTACTAAATGAATTACATGACGTCACAACCATAGTTCTTCGTAGCCTTTTTTCCACGGTGCTTACCATCTACAGTTTAAGCAAAAAACACACTTCCCACAAAGAGCGACAGACACCGATAAAATAAGATTCAGTAAATATAAAAAAAGAGTACTCATTAATTTCTTAATAAATTACCGTTAGGCCTACTAAGAAGGAGAGAGAGGGAGAGGCGTAGCAATTAATGTGTGAAGAAATTCACCCGATATTATACAACGGAGCTGCAACACACGTGGCTGTTATTTTTAATAAAAAAACGAAATCAATCCCGGTTGTATCCGGTGTCAATGTTTCAAGAGCCAAAGGCACACAGCAGAAAAAATATTTGTTTGTGTGTTTGTATGCGTTTTTGAGAGAGAAAAAATTATAACTCTTTTAAGATTATTTTTCCGAAATACTGATTCTGAAAGAACTCAAAGAACAGAGCTGAAAAATACTTTGAACTTGGAAGTGAAGAGGTTGGCGATATTTGTTAAAGACAAGAAATAAAAGGATACGCACGTTGTGTACGCACTAACGCAAAAAAGAAGGACCAATATTGAAATACTCTTAACTGGAAACTGCACGGTTATAGATATATCTATAACGCCCTCAAAATATAATCATGAGGTCGCACACACTAACACACGAATTACCTCTCAGCTCTGACCTGCTGGCCACTTTTTTCAATCTGGCTGTCTACGTCTGCAAAATGTGGCACTTCTAACGTAGGACCCACTCATACACGGGTCCTGTTATACGCAACAGCACCAAAGGTCATCCATTCCTTTCAGTGCCAAAGTGTGGAACAATATTCCTGACACTTATGGAAGTCCATATTTGAAATGATGAGTTTAACACTATTTTAACTACCGTTTATACATTTACATAATTCTTCGAGTTGTTAATTTGTGTTTATCTGTGCTTCTATATTCCTTTCTTTGCTACAATATGCAGTGCTTCCAACCAAGTTCACATCACGATGCTTCGTTCGCAAAAAGTGTTTACAAGCTGTTTGTAAATATTTGTGATCATCTTGCAAACTGCTCCCAAACAATGTTTGCAAACTTTTCAAAAACAAGGTTTGCAAACATCTCGAAAACAGCTTGCAAACACTGCCTGAAGAAAAACACATTTCCTGGTGTGGACTGGAAAGTAGCATTCACGCGAAGTCGGCGGTACAGATTAAAACGAAATGAGAAAGTGAAGTAAAAACAAATACAGAAAAAACAAGCATCGAGAAAGAACCTGAACTCACCAAGAGCTTACCAGCAGAACCTTTCTTAAGGAGCGTTGTCGCTGTCAAGGAAACCTCTACCAACCTGAAAGAGGAGACATCTTTTAATTATCAGCCTTTTAAGGAGGTTAAGAACTCTGTTCTGAGTGTTGGTATACTCATACCGGTGCGATGCCCGGTACAAAAGGAGCGTTTAGCAGATAGTTAACATCTCATGTATTAAAAAGAGAAGCGGGAGAGGGGTTTTCCTGAAACCTGAACAAAACTTATAGTCTGCTGTAAGCGAAAAAGGGTCACAATGAAGCCTAAAAGACAACAGAGTAATATTTATTGTTTCAATAATGTATTCCATAATCACTGACGTATTTATAGAATTATTACTGTCTTTTTCTACAGCGACATTATTAATAGATCCTGAACAATGACTAATATGTATTATAGTGAATGATCACAAATGTATCTTACAAAAAAAGAAAGCATAAAATCATATATTCTTAACAATGATCACCAGGTAATTTGATGCCTACGTTTTATAGAGTAATCACTGGTGTATTAATATGAAATAACATAAATTTGTATAACAGAATGATTTCGCATTCATCTGTAGAATTACCAAAATTCTACGAAAAATATATAATCAATAAATGACAGAATATATGGAACACTGAAGAGATTAATAAAAAAGGAAAGACATACAAGAAATTTTGATACGTCTGAAAGTTTGTCGCTCTCATTTGATACCCGGATATCTGACGAATGGCCCACATGATCCAATGTAGAGCAACATTGACAATTAAACATATTTTGTGTAAATAACCAACATAGAACTGACAACAAATGGCAAATTGCGGAAACAAATCAGTTAAAAGAAATTTTGTTAGAATCATCATTTTCAATTATCCCATTTATAAATTTTTTAAGGAGCTGTAACCTAGTTAGCTCAGCGGTCCGGTTAACTACTTAATAATAATAATAATAATAATAATAATAATAATAATAATAATAATAATAATAATAATAATAATAATAATAATAATTTCTAATTGTATTTTATAGAATAACTTTCACATTTAATAGAAATGGGACTGTACCGCAGAAAATTCCATGCTACCTTTGCAATGAAGGAATTTTTACTTTAAACATTAAGCATCGATCTGGTGAATACAACCAGTAGATTGCAGGTACTTTTACCTTTCTTGTAGGCTGGTACCACCTGTCAATAGTCACTCTACCACAAATACTTTGCAGAGATTGTGAGCTCAAACTTTGATTGTTTTCATCAATCCTTGTAAGCACATGTTTTTGAAGATACTCATATATCTCATCTATTTCTCAGTTCTTTAATCTAAGATGATTCTTGAGGAAGGTCTAGTTTCAGAATGCATCAAGTGTCTTCGCAAAGAAAAAAGACTGAGATGCAAAAAACAAGAATAGAAGACGAAAAATAAATAAAAAATGGAAAAGACTAGGAAGAAAGATAATAAAATTTAAAAGGAAAGTTTTGAATAAGAAAGATAAAAGAAGAACAGGTAAGTTAACATAAATAGGGTTAAGCAGTAAAAAAAAAAGGCAAAGACGATTAGGGTGAAAATAAGACATAACCAGATATATATGTAGATAAACAAGGAGAAACACTAGAAATTATATCATATAAATGAAAGTAATGCGCTAAAATGCATAATCCATTCAATCCCCGAAGCGAAAGATATAAAGTTACACAACCATAAACAACACTCAGAGAGAGAGAGAGAGAGAGAGAAGAGAGAGAGAGAGAGAGAGAGAGAGAGAGAGAGAGAGAGAGAGAGAGGGTTGGGGGGGGGGGGGAAGTACACGCCTTTTTTGTACAACTAAAAGGAAAATCATAACAAAGTGAGACAGTAAGATCCAGTAATTACCAGTTTTGTCTAACAGAAAGGAAAACTTTATACAGGAGGGACAAAGAAAGAAAACGCCATTTCAATTCAAGTAAAATAAAAAAGGCATTAAAGAGAGAAGGGTAAATTCAGTAAATACCACTTGTGTTTGTACAAAGGAGAGTAAAAAGCATAAATAAGTCTTTATCTTATGAACTGTTTCACCCAAGATTATATCCTCGAGGACGTCACATTTTTATTATGATAAGGATGCTGTAGATTTTGTTGGGAGAAAGAATCACTCAAATCTTTCATTTTCTTCTATTCTTTACCTCTTTCTCCACCTCATTTCCAACCCGCAAAAGTCGAATAACAACCAAGAACTCCGTTCCCGTTTCGGGATCGAACGCGAGTTCCTTAACTTGAAGTGGTATCCCTGCACCACCAGGACTTGAGGGAGAGAGAGAGAGAGAGAGAGACACCTAGTGAACATCATTTGTGTTCATTTAAAATAATGAAGATGAAAGGTAAACTAATCCCCAAAAATAAAGGTGAGTCCCATCGGATAGTTCGAAATACACCAGCTGTTCGGATATCGGTGAAAGCAATGTGTCAATGCGGACAGCCTAGGGTAGGCAGAACAGCGCAGCGTATACACACACACATATATATGTGTGACACACACACACATATATGTGTGTGTGTGGGTGTGTGTGTGTGCCCTCTTAACTTCTCGAATTCTTCGCACTTTTTGGATACGCTTGTCACTACAAAGCCTTAGATCCAACTGTAAGACATATGAAGCAATTATGGTGTCCAGTAGCAGGAAACGAACCCGCATCCCGTAATCACAACGAGGTCACGTTGCCGACCTGATCACGAGAAGGATTAAAAGTCTGTTGCCGCTCATACAAACATATACCTGTCGAATTCAGATATATTTATTAGAAATGGAATGGACCCATCCTCCATCGTATTTCAGGATAGGTCTACTCCAGCTCTAATGCATGTATCTGAATTCGACAGGTATATGTATGTACGAGCGGCAATAGACTTTTACAGCGTCAATAACTTAGGTGTTGTAACACCGGTTTTAGTAGCTACAATCAATCAATAGGTTTTTAATCCTTCTCATAGTCAGGTCAGCAACGTGACCTCGTTGTCACTACGGGATGCGGGTTCGTTCCCTGCTGCCGTACATCATAATTGCTTCGTATTTCTTGCACTTGGATCTAAGGCTTGTAGTGGCAAACGTATCCAAAAAGCGCGAAGAATTCGAGACGTCAAGAGGTAATTGTGGCTATTACGATTACATACGTTTCTGGTAAGAAGTGACCAGTAGATTCAATATATATATATATATATATATATATATATATATATATATATATATATATATATATGTATAGATATATATAATATATATATATGTGTGTTTGTATATATATACTGTAGATCTGAGCAAAAGCCAACGGGACAGGCAAGCAAATTTTCCTGACGAGCCAACCCCTGAAGGCGGAAACAAAAATAAAATAGAAAAGAAGGGAAGAAGGATGGGGCTTCACCAGGGAGAAAGTGATAGACCTGCCACTGAAAGAGCTTATAATCAGGAAAAACAGAAGCAGGAAGAGAATTCCTGAGATACATTAGTATCAGTTCATTCATTTATCCCCATTTAAAATAGAAACATCCTTTACGGAATCTTACAACAGACCTTAAAATTCTGGAGTATACGGCAATGAGTCACAAGGAGGCTGGAGAAGTAAACTGAGAAAGATAATTATTTATTTGTTATTCGCTTCTCTTGGCTTTCACTCCTATCACATGTGAACACTTTACACCGAGTTTTATAAGTAATATTCTCTGCGTTTATTCTTTCTGCCTACTTTTTTTTTCTAGACGTGTCAGCATTTTATTATACGTTATTTATTTGATATTCTCTTCGCCTTCTTTTCAAACTCTTTTACATGCAAGATTTTTATCTTGTGGAGGCTTGTCTCATAAGGTAATGTAGCCTTCAGGCCTTTTCCGAATAAATGAGGCATAATAATAATAATAATAATAATAATAATAATAATAATAATAATAATAATAATAATAATTCCAGAATTCCCAGGAAACTAACAGGCACCGTCGAAAGTAAGGACAGTTCCGGTCCACTGGCGTCGCAGAACGCCCGCCGTATTTTCAACTTCCGACGTCATAAAACCAAATAACATGGCGGGGCGTACGACCATTTCGGATGAGACTCTGCCTTTAAGTGGACAATGAATGTGAGACGTTTATTCAAATGGAATCGGTGCAGTCAACCCGTATCTCCGATCTTCATGGGCGTCGTATACAAATGGGAGAGGCGGCTGGGAAACAAGGTAGCCTACCTATACGGGCCCCCTCATATGACAAGATATAAGCTAGCCTTGTTTCATTATAAGGTCTTCGTCGTGAGAGCAGCCCGCACCTAGTAGAAGGCTGCCTTCTCTGAATGCCTTCCTGACAGACTCACATGACAATGAATTTCCCCTTCCGATGCCCTAACCCGAAATGAGCGAGGCATGCTTTGGCATATCCTAAAAAAATAAAACCTTTCATTCGAGGCAAAATTGTTGGCTGGGCGCTCCCATAATGGCCAATAGCACAGGATCTAGGTTTACCTAGGGCCGAATAAAGCTGCCTTCTTTCTCAGTCTTTATGGAATTTTCATTGCTTCCCGGGGTGTAAGGGAAGTACAATAAAAGCTCTCTGCAGGGTGTGCTAGATGTTGTTTTAATGGTCGCAAAACCTAGCAGTTTCCACTAGCTGTATGGGACCGATATGGCTGAAGGCAGGGAACGATGGCAAGGGGCTGGCGTAAATCTCCTTCGGTTAACGATACAAGTTTAAACTGATTAAGGCAAATATTCAAGAAACAGTAGAAGACCAGTTTATAAAACCAACAAAATTCAAATCAACATTAAATATTCACCAAGCAATACAAAAACAATTAAGACAATCGGTAAAAAATACTATCTACCATCAAAACCATAAAAGAACCTAAATAAACAATAAAATGTGACTTTTCATTCCGTGATTCAAAATAAATGTTTTT
Source organism: Macrobrachium rosenbergii (assembly GCA_039081455.1). NCBI lineage: Eukaryota > Metazoa > Arthropoda > Malacostraca > Decapoda > Palaemonidae > Macrobrachium > Macrobrachium rosenbergii. The sequence goes on from JANJGK010000010.1 coordinate 34,106,289, forward strand.
GGCATATGAACTTACAGACAAACTCAACTTTGAACAGTCACGAAAGTCATCCAAGGTAACGTAATTTAATCCCGTGAAAAAGAAGAGAAACTTATTCGCAAAACATTCCTGTTTTACACCACTTCGAAATACCTGCTACCGAAAGCCGAGAGCTTATCCGGGAGCATCAAAACAAAGAAACAATGCCGCGAGCGCATAAACATATAAAACAGAAGGGCACATGGTAGAACAATAAGTCATATAATTCCAAAACAAAAGAAGCCCGTAAAAGGAGAGGAACAACACTAGTAAGAGAATCATTCTGCCCGTTGGATACGCCCTTGTGAGTCACAGGCACTTCTACATAAGCCTCACACCTTTTAAAAAAGTCGTCATAACAATAAAGACGCAGAAATTCAAGACTTGAACAACAAAATAACGGGAAATCTGCTGAGTATTCAAGGTCAGACAACCTACTACAAAAGGCCCTTTTAAATAATGGTAACCAGATTTCTTAATTAACGATGTAAATGAAAATAAAATTCGTGTACAACACCGAAAGAGAAGAAGGCTGAAATTTGAATCTAAAAAAATCTGTTTATTACTTAATTAATACTAATATATGTTATAAAATTCTAAAATTTTACACTAACTGATGAAATAGACTGCACACCAAGCCTCACTAATACTAGCATATAAAATATAACAAAATTGACTATTTCTAACGCATGTGCACACATTTGAACAAACATACATTTGTACTTACAAAGGCTGCCAGCCTTCGTACATCGCTGCATCTTAGCTGACTAACTTAAATTATGAACTAAATCCTTCCTAACGTTCGCCTAATATTATGCAGCGATCCTTTATTACACAACTTGCTGCACATTGAGTAGTCAGGAAAAAAAATATTTTTTTCGACATCAGTGCGTAAAAGCAAAATGCCTGGTTATATAATTCCTTACGACTTGTGGCAGTGTCTTTTCCTTTTTTAACGACCTGCCCTAAAGTTCTCAAACATCCAGACTGTCACTGACATTTCGACTATTTCTAATGAACTGAGCTGTGATGTGCAAAAAGTCAACCATATCCTTCATTTTCTCAGATAAAAGGAATGAAATGAAGAAATATCTATGCGCGTGGAACTATAACTGAATACATTTTACTCTTACTTTTAAAGTTCCCAATATTTTTAGATGCGATTTCCACTGAAATCCTTTGAAAATCCTAAAAGCATATTAATTGACAACTCTTGTCAGCGAGAGTAACGCAATCAGTTCTTTAACCAACGTTCCACAGAAGTACTTCAGACAAGATAATCACAGCATTCCAATATAATGTTAGCTATGCTTGGCATTGCTAATCAAGAATCAAAAATATGCAAGCATAAAAATTTTGTTGTACTTAGCAGTGAAAATTCTTTCAATTTACGTCACAGGAATTGTAAAATTACGATACGAACAGAATCCTATACAAATTACAGTACCTTTCATTGAGACAATGATCTATTTCACTACACTGAAAAATATATAAAAAACGAAAGGATGTAATATAAATACAGTTGTGCTGCATACACACAATGTATGCGTTAAGGCTATAAGATGAACGGGAAAGATGAAGATAAATTTAATTGCAAAAATAATTTGTCAATATCAGTAATATGAAAACAAGAAAAATAGTTAAAAGGTGACATACACAGCCAGGCCCCTAAATAGTATTAAGAAAGTATATAATAATTTCTTTACGACTTCTGCAAAATCAAAGACTGCGACCAAGACGTCTCAACAGCGTTCCTCCCACGGTCATTGTAACATAGGATGCAAACTACATCTTTTGCACCTCAGACATGTAGCCCTCTGCCCCTGTGAAAATACACGCCCTTTTTGAAACGTAAGGATTCGAATTAAACAGAACATGAAAACTAGTCTTCAGATAACACCGCCTCGTATTCTAAACTTGCCCATACGTGCAATTCCCAGCCCATCACCTTATGCCTAAATCTGCTAATATTTATGACCTAATATTAGCACCCTTGGTCATACGTGTTTAGTAACAGTAATCATTTGTTTTTTAATCTGTCTGTCAACAAGATATCTCGCAAATTTATTGATGGATTTGAACTGAATTTTGTGTAGGACTGGGCTATGAGCCACATTGTAAGAAGTGAATGGATTTTGAACCGGAGGCGGAGATAAACGTCACAAAAGGACTCATTTCTTTGACTTCGAATTTATAAGGTGCACCATTCTCCTCCTCCTCCTCAACCTACAACTGTGCCTCCCCCACCCCCTCTCATCTGGCCCCCCTTCCACCTCCCAACTTTGAAGTCAGGCTTCGATGTTTGTTGAGAGTTCAGTTATTTCTTACTAGGAACCAATAACCCAGGATCTTCAGTCCACAAGTTTCTCCTAATATTTTTTTCTTTCATAGTTTATTTAGCGCCTGTGAAGAATCAGAAATAAGCAAGGAGAGAAAACTTCCAAGTCATTGTTACCATGAAGGAACCTCGTGAAGCTCTAAATTAAAATGTTTCCATTTTGCCATAAGGCAAAGCATCACTAATCACATAAGTACCAATACTATTATTTCATATCTCTGATACCCATACATTGACTTTGTTACAATTATTTCATGTTTGAAAGGCGTGTCATTGTCAAGATCAGTACATCTTTTTTTTTTTATTTCTTCTGTTACTACTCGCAACAAGATGTGACAAAACCTTATGACTTTGCCTGCGGATCGAAGTTCGTTAAGTAAGACTAATAAAAAAGAGGAGAAATTTATGTTCCAATTGTGAAACATTATCAATTCAAGCCTGACCACTCTAAGAAAAAGGTGCTAGTAGGCCTCTTTTCTTTGGCGATGGAAAAAAAGCATTTAAAAATGATTCTATAAACGATTTAAGGAACACACAAAACAGGAAGCACCACATTTCAAACAGGTTATCTTTCAAGTACACAATTCCACCAAGGTTCTGATGCACACAGGTGAAAAAGTAAAGCTTGTTGTGCACGGTATGTAAGCTTGGTAAAACTAAATAAAATGACAGACTGATCAACTCTGATCAACACATAAAGACTGTATAGGAATAAAAAGACCACATAACAAATGGCTATGACAATTAATGCTTTTATAAGTATTGCCCGGTTCATATTACTCAGGAATTACATAAGTAACTATTACTTTATTTTTCCAGAGGGAATGACAACGGAATGGTTACAGGAATTTATAAGGCGTACAGTATCTGATAAGAGAGTAATGTAATATGCATTTTCATAAAAAATCTGGTACTGACCTATTTTCAAGATCAAAGTGTCACAAAAAGTTATACATCCACAAACGGAAATCTCTAGATATAATAATAATTTCAAATGAAACCATACTATTGTACCACGTGTCCATCGATTTCTAATCACACGTCGCCTCATGGTCTTGGGGCAATATGAGAATTCAGATCTCCTACGATTCCAAAGAATTCTTCTGGTTTCTTTGGAAATCACAAGCATAACTATTTATGCCATCTAACAAGTTTGCCCCTATGCTGAACTGGAAAGAATGTAAATGATTGATCTGAAACACTCATTGAAAAAAATAAAGAAGACTTGTGCCTGAAATAACTATGGCCGAAATTCGGGATTTTCCCTGAAGATTTAAGTCTTGCAGTATTAGGAGCGTTGACTTCGGCTATCTGGTCAAGTAAGTTTTTTTCATTGATCAGTGTGTTTCAAATTTCGCTTCCAACATCGAATTACGATTTCTAATCTTTAAAATATGCCTTACTTTACTATACAAAATGAAAATTATTTATTCCTTAGTTTGGAATTATAAATAAAACAACTGGCGCATTCTTTCGAGGGAAACTAAAGAGATAAAAGTATTTATTATTATTCCAAATAAGAAAGCCTAAAAAATATCTGCAAGTTGCAGAATACAATTAATAAAGAGAAAATCTTATTACCATGAGAGCATTTCTTACCCACAGTGGTACTGCGACAACTGGCTTGAAATTTCTTCCAGCCCTCTCTTTTCCTCAGTTCTTATACTCTTCCTCTTTCACCAGGCATGTTCAAAGTTTCAAGTGGGATTATGCTTCACAATCAGCCACTCACTATTTTTTTTGGCCGGAGTTACAGATATGCATTAGTTTGCTAGTTCTACCGGCCTTTCCATAAGAAAATAAAGTCCTCATTCTTCTCACTACTATTACTATTACTAGCTGACCAACCCGGCACTGCCCGGGAAAACTCTGAATGACAGCTGATAAACTCTCTCTCTCTCTCTCTCTCTCTCTCTCTCTCTCTCTCTCTCTCTCTCTCTAACACCACCTCTACTCTCTCACTTCCTCTCCCTTTATATATATATATATATATATATATATATATATATATATATATATATATATATATATATATATCTCCCTCACTTTTTCCCTCTTTCTCCTCCCTAACACCCACTCTACTCTCTCTCTCTCTCTCTCTCTCTCTCTCTCTCTCTCTCTCTCTCTCTCTCGCTCTCTCTCTCTCTTTCTCTCTCTATGTAACATATTAGCAGAAAGATATAAGAGTGAATTTACACCTAGAATTGATAATGAAGATAATGATATAGAAATAAGAGATGAAAATAGTGAATATTTATTGGACATAGATATTACTGAAGCCGATATTGTGCAGGCTATTAGTGAAATTAAAAATGGATCAGCAGCAGGACCAGATGGCGTACCTGCCATATTGTTAAAGAAAGTGGTTCATTCAATGAAAGGGTAATGAAAAAAAATATAATGAAACATTTAATGAAAAATAGTTTGTTTAAAATATGACAACATGGTTTTGTACCCGGAAAAAGTACAAAAACCCAACTGTTAGTCCACCATGAAAGCATATATAAAAATATGATAAACGAAAAAGATACAGATGTGGTTTACCTAGACTTAGCAAAAGCTTTCGACAAGGTAGACCATAATATATTAACGAAAAAAATTAGAAAACATAACATTGTGGACAAAGTAGGAAGATGGATAAAAGAATTTTTGCAAAACAGAAAACAGATAGTGATTGCAAACGATGAGAAATCGGATGAAGCTACGGTAATATCCGGTGTGCCACAAGGTACGGTGTTAGCTGCACTGCTGTTTGTGATTATGATTGCAGACATAGACAGTAATGTTAAGGACTTGGTAGTGAGAAGTTTCGCCGATGACACAAGAATAAGTAGAGAAATTATTTGTGATGAAGATAGGAACTCGCTACAAAGAGACCTAAACAAAATATATAAATGGGCAGAGGTAAATAGGATGGTATTTAACTCTGATAAATTTGAATCAATAAACTATGGTGATAAAGAAGGAATGCTATATGCATATAAAGGACCTAATAACGAGACAATCACAAATAAGGAAGCAGTTAAAGACCTTGGTGTGATGTTGAATAGGAATATGTTACGCAATGATCAAATAGCAATACTATTGGCAAAATGCAAAGCAAAAATGGGAATGTTGTTCCAGCACTTCAAAACAAGAAAAGCCGAACACATGATTATGCTTTATAAAACGTACATACGTAGTCCACTAGATTATTGCAATATAATATGGTACCCACACTGCCAAAAGGATATTGCACAAATAGAGAGTGTACAAAGGTCATTTACAGCTAGAATAGAAGAAGTTAAGGACCTTGACTACTGGGAAAGACTACAATTCTTAAATTTATATAGTCTTGAAAGAAGAGAACGCTACATGATAATCCAGGCATGGAAACAGATAGAAGGAATTACTGAAAACATCATGGAGCTAAAAATATCAGAACGAGCAAGCAGAGGTAGATTAATAGTGCCCAAAACTATACCAGGAAAACTAAGGAAAGCACACAGGACATTAATCCACCACGCACCAGCATCAATAATGCAGCGTCTATTCAATGCGCTACCAGCTCATCTGAGGAACATAACAGGAGTGAGCGTAGATGTGTTTAAGAATAAACTCGACAAATATCTAAGATGAATCCCAGACCATCCAAGATTGGAAGCCCCAAATATACCGGAAGATGCATTAGCAATTCTCTGGTAGACATCAGAGGTGCCTCACACTGAGGGACCTGGGGCAACCCGAACGAACTGTAAGGTCTCTAAGGTAAGGTAAGGTCTCTTTCTTTCTCCTCCCTAACACCCACTCTACTCTCTCTCTCTCTTTCTCCTGCCTAACACCACCCTCTACACACTCTCTCTCTCTCTCTCTCTCTCTCTCTCTCTCTCTCTCTCTCTCTCTCTCTCTCCCTTTCCTGTTAAGATAGTTGCTTAACTTACATTGCTCTGCATTTTTGACATTTTATATTTCACCCCTTCTCAACCCCAACTTCCTACTGGGGCTGAACTTGGACTTAAAGTTTGGAATTATAAATGAAACAATTGGCGCATTATTTTGAGGGAACTAAAGAGATAAAAGTATTTATTATTATTCCAAATAAGAAAGCCTAAAAAATATCTTCAAGTTGCAGAATACAATTAATAAAGAGAAAATCTTATTACCATGAGAGCATTTCTTACCCACAGTGGTACTGCAACTACTGGCTTGAAATTCCTTCCAGCCTTCTCTTTTCCTAAGTTCTTATACTCTTCCTCTTTCACCAGGCATGTTCAAAGTTTCTAGCGGGGTTATGCTTGACAATCAGCCCCTCACTATTTTTTTGGCTGGAGTTACAGATATGTGCTAGTTTGCTAGTTCCGCCGGCCTTTCTGTAAGAAAATAAAGTCCTCATTCTTCTCACTATTATTACTATCACTAGCTGACCAACCCGGCATTGCCCGGGAAAACTCTGAATGGCAACTGATAAACTCTCTCTCTCTCTTCTCTCTATCACCACCTCTACTCTCTCACTTCCTCTCCCTCTCTCTCTCTCTCTCCCTCTCTCTCTCTCTCTCTCTCTCTCTCTCTCTCTCTCTCTCTCTCACTTTTTCCCTCTTTCTCCTCCCTAACATTCACTCTACTCTCTCTCTCTCTCTCTCTCTCTCTCTCTCTCTCTCTCTCTCTCTCTCTCTCTCTCTCTCCCTTTCCTGTTAAGATAGTTGCTTAACTTACATTGCCATGCATTTTTGACATTTTATATTTCACCCCTTCTCAACCCCCACTCCCTACTGGGGCTGAACTTGGACTTAAAGGGCATCGGGAGTATCACCATTCATCTCAGCGACCTTGAAAACTATGAATTAGACACTGATATCTGTCATTTTCAGTTATTTTTACATTTTGCCCCCTTCCCATCCCAAAACCCCTTTGGTGCAAGTGATGTCTTCCCCTTCCCATAGTATTCTTTTCCAGATAGTAAGTCATATGTACGAGTATACCGAAATGAGGTATGATAAATTCGTGAGTTTATTTAGTTACTAAGTCTACGGGCAGAACTAGCCCCGTTTCAAGGAACCCCCTTTCGTGCTATAGATGTCTTACCCCCACATTACTCTTTTTCTAGACAGTAAGTCATATGTATACCAAGATTGGTTGGAATTGCTCAATGCGTTTCAGAGTTATGCTGGAACACACACACATACATACATACATAAATACATTTTTATATATACAGAAGATTATCACTCACGAATAAACACCGTAATAATTTAGTTGCTTAGATATATTAAACTCCATAAAAAGAGCATTCAGGAAGCTGCTCAGTTTATTAAAATCTACGAAGAAAGCTTTAGAGAGCCTGCTCATATCTCACTATCATTCGCACTGATGATGAGAGCTGACCGGCTCTCCAGAGCTCCCCAGAAGAACATTTGATATGTCTGAAGATAAAATTTTGAGGGATTTTATTTCACTCTTCAGTTCAGTGGTCAATATATTAGTATTAATAGTGAGTAACCATCCTTATAGAAAGAAACCGACGGGCTATTAACTGGCAAGGCAAGCTTCCATAAAATAAAAAAAATCTAATAAAGAGAGAGATAACAGAACCTTGTTGAATGAAACACGACAAACAATAGCAAAGAGGATGGCATCTGAGAGGAATTTGTCAATTGCTCATCAGTCGTAACTATTTTAAACCCCAGTGAGGTTATCTTATTAATGTGTGGAGGAGTGAAATAGATAGGCAGTACGAATGTGCAAGGGAGTGTGTTTGAAAAAGTCTGTTTCAAAATCACTATCCCTTATTTTAAGGAGACTATCTTTTGAACGCTTTCATCATATCAACGGTAAAACAAGGAGTAACGACTCAGTGTCATTAGAAAATTAAATCTCCGTCAGTTATTAAGATAATCTATAACTATCGAACAAGTCTATTACACCTCCCCGAACCGGACTTGTCAAGGCTTCATTTACTTCGGGGCCTTCGGTTACCGGTAGCAAAACAATGGCAAAGTAAATTACCCAACGGACTTGTCTTACATCTATGGTTTGAAAATAATCCACTGTGAATTAATTCAATCAATTATCTTCGTCTAAATGGCGTCAATGAAATAAAAAACAAAACGCTTAATGTTGTCTACAAATTCCGGGCGGACCTTATCAAGGGCATAATCACAGATGCTCATCCTTTGGCAATCATCTTGATCTGCAGAGATTATCTAAATGGTTTTGCGGATTTCAAATCCGGTGAAGGGAAAAAAAGGACGAAGAACCCAACGGCGTAAATGAAGAAAAAGTAGGGAAGAGGAAGAAGATAAAAAAGAAAGTTAATCTACATAACAGCTCCTGACACCATCAGAGAAATCCTCTCGGAGTCGTATCTTCTTAGTTACCCTGCGGGATGAGCATCTTGAGATGCGGGACAGCGGATGCTACGCTTGGCATCACGGCAGGGGTATCAAGACCCACGGCAAAACAGCTAGGGTACCAAGAGCCGCTTTTAAGCACGTGATCCCCTGACGTAAGCTTCGGCGATAAGGGTTTGTTGCTTTTCTTAATGATGATGTTCCATATGAGAGGAAGTTCGTACCTCCTCGGAGTTTCTGTCAGCCTCTGAAATTCCGGTGATAAGAGAGATGGAGAGGTCGAAACAATGAGATAACTGATGAAGAGAGATGGTCGGATAAAACGAAGGAAGTAAGACGAGACGGAGAGATAAAACAACAGGATGCTAGAAGAGAGGGAAAGAAAACAAAAGAGAAACAGAGACGTAAGGACAGACACCTTTCTGCTTGCAATGACTGCCGAAAACTTGTTACTCTGTAGCAAGATCCTATTACTGCCGTCAACGTGATGCCCAGAAGCTTTGCCACGATAGAAAGCGTGGCACATTGCCATTTCCCTTTTGGTCGTTGCCGTTCAAAATCTAAAAGAGAGAGAGAGAGAGAGAGAGAGAGAGAGAGAGAGAGAGAGAGATTCTAATTTTGACAAAATAAAAGTTTTAACACAAATTACTCTACTTATATAATTACTCTCCTAAGCGACTTAATACCAAGTTTGACAAGAATTGTTTGGTTTCTTAATGTGTCAGCTAAGCAAATACTCCCTTCTCTAGAATATAATAGGAAAAAAAATTCGATTAAACAGTTGAAAATAAGAACATAATCACAATTTTCAAACCTGAATCATGAGTTCGTTATAACTTTTTGGCTATCAAATTTTTCTAGCTATCATTAACACAGTATTTCAGTGGTTTAAAACAACAGTTGCAAAATGCGGAGAATACGATTACGTCGTAACCTAATGGAAGGTTTATTTTAATTTAAGAAGATTTATTTTAAGTTTAATTACACCTAAATAAGATGAAACACTGACAACGTCACGCTGTTCCTCCCCGACACGTTTCACTTAAACCAAGGCTTTAAGGTAAATCCGGTTGTCAAACCAAATCTCAGCTAATTTTTAGGGGCCTGGTTCAGTCACTTATTCGTGTTACCTATTAAGCCTATTTTTTATTTTTCATGCAAAAGAGTAATAAAAATCGCTTATGTTATGTGCAGCATTGACTTTAATATAATTATAAGATGAATATAAACATACAAACATAGATTTTATATATATATATATATATATATATATATATATATAGATATATATATATATATATATATATATATATATATATATATATATATATATACATATCTATATATATATATATATATATATATATATATATATATATATGTAGATATACACTGTATATGTGTGTGTGCGTGTGGACTTATATATGTATGCCTTTCAGGCAGTCATTCACGTAAGAAATGCAAACTGAGGGTTGATTCACATATAGCCTCCACTACTTTGAGATACACTTCTCTAATCTTCCGAAAAATTATATATATATATATATATATATATATATATATATATATATATATATATATGTGTGTGTGTGTGTGTGTGTATACATATATACACACACACACACACACACACACATATATATATATATATATATATATATATATATATATATATATATATATATATATATATATATATATATATATATATATATATATATATAAAGTACTTTAAAAACTATGATTAATTCGTACAATCACCTAGTAACTATATACCTCCACTGAACAAACTAGAAAGGCCTCAAAGAGGAATACCGTCTCCAAATCATAAAAAACTAAATGAAATGATAATAAAAAATTGAGGACAAGTCCACCGCTAAATCTAACTAGTTATCTTTTAGCTTAAAGTTAACCCGCGCGCAAAGTTCCGTTCATATGTATAAACAGCATCGGGAGATTTTTATTGCGAACCACCTCACATACAAACATGCCTCCGGCCCCACTCCGGCTCATTAGAAGAAAAAATCTAGATCCGCTTCCAGATCCATTTCCATATCCGATAAACTCCGTGATTCTTACCTCACTCCTCCACGAAAAGGTCATTGCGATATCCTGTTAACAAAGAGACAAACTAAATATAAATAAATAAACAAACACAGGTAAATAAATAACCTCCGCCCAGTTGCGTTAGCTGAGGTTAAATATAAATGAATGGTTGGTGAAGAGTCGGGAAATTTTATATAAAAAAATGACAGCATCACAATGGCTGCTCTGTACGATCCTATATTAATTATGGTATCTATTAAAACTTCTGACACTCTCTGACTTGTCGGGAGCGCCGATCCAGCCTTCCAAATTCAAGATACTTTATTTCGATTAATCCCACTAATTACTTCTAAATTCACAAAATAACCAATTATAAGTTACTGTTTTGATTATCCTGTTACACATGAAAGTGATAGAAAGCCAAAGGGCCCACGGGTCACATTAAGACCATTTTGGGAAATTGCAGTTTGCAATTTTCAGCAATCGGATACAATATGGGATATAAAATAAATTTCGTGTTTGCAAGGCATCATGAGAAAAATTGTATCAATGTCTTGAAAAAGTATCAATAGGAAAAGACGCATGATCCACACCACATCTCATCATCATCATTGGTTTTGGTGATTAATATCATTACGAACTTGATGGCGCATGCTACGCTGCGCTGGGACCTGGTGCTGCCCATCCCGATCCCCTACCTACCCCGCCCCCACCCGGGCCGGACAAACAGGATTGCAGGAGGAGGGTGGATGTGTCATGTCTTCCCTACCCTCCCGATCCCCTACCTACCCCGCCCCCACCCAGGCCGGACAAACAGGTTTGCATGAGGAGGGTGGATATGTCATGTCTTCCCTACCCTCCCAATCCCCTACCTACCCCGCCCTCAACCGGGCCGGACAAACAGGTTTGCAGGAGGAGGGTGGATATGCCATGTCCCCCCTACCCTCCCGATCCCCTACCTACCCCGCTCCCAACCGGGGCGGACAAACAGGTTTGCAGGAGGAGGGTGGATATATCATGTCTCCCCTACCCTCCCGATCCCCTACCTACCCCGCCCCCACCCGGGCTGGACAAACAGGTTTGCAGGAGGAGGGTGGATATGTCATGTCTCCCCTACCCTCCCGATCCCCTACCTACCCCGCCCCCAACCGGGCCGGACAAACAGGTTTGCAGGAGGAGGGTGGATATGTCATGTCTCCCCTACCCTCCCGATCCCCTACCTACCCCGCCCCCAACCGGGCCGGACAAACAGGTTTGCAGGAGGAGGGTGGATATGTCATGTCTCCCCTATCCTCCCGATCCCTTACCTACCCCGCCCCCACCCAGGCCGGACAAACAGGTTTGCATGAGGAGGGTGGATATGTCATGTCTTCCCTACCCTCCCAATCCCCTACCTACCCCGCCCTCAACTGGGCCGGACAAACAGGTTTGCAGGAGGAGGGTGGATATGTCATGTCCCCCCTACCCTCCCGATCCCCTACCTACCCCGCTCCCAACCGGGGCGGACAAACAGGTTTGCAGGAGGAGGGTGGATATATCATGTCTCCCCTACCCTCCCGATCCCCTATCTACCCCGCCCCCACCCGGGCTGGACAAACAGGTTTGCAGGAGGAGGGTGGATATGTCATGTCTCCCCTACCCTCCCGATCCCCTACCTACCCCGCCCCAACCGGGCCGGACAAACAGGTTTGCAGGAGGAGGGTGGATATGTCATGTCTCCCCTACCCTCCCGATCCCCTACCTACCCCGCCCCCAACCGGGCCGGACAAACAGGTTTGCAGGAGGAGGGTGGATATGTCATGTCTCCCCTATCCTCCCGATCCCCTACCTACCCCGCCCCCAACCGGGCCGGGCAAACAAGATCCACTCGGATTTTATTATTATAGATAATTATTGTTGTTACAACCGTAGGATGTTAATGCAAAGGAGGACGGAACCGTCTGCGCAGAAATCTTTTACGGAATAAACCGCTATATACAACCGCATAGGAGACTTATCAGAAGCTAGTTGAATCTTATACACTTACTGAGCAATTCATCTCTATCTCGCATGGGCACAAGCTTCCGGGATGTTATGGCCCTTCCGTTACAATGCCTCTACAGCTCCATCTGTCCAGCATTCTATGCCTCCTTACTACTTCACGAAACTCACTTTTTATTTTCTTTCGCTTTGCAATACAGTAGTTATTTGTTCTTTTTTTATATTTTGCAAAGCAAATGTCACGCTTGAAACAATTTCCTGTTGTAGAACCTTGTTTTATCCTTGCTCCCTCAAGGCAAAATACAACTTCAAAAGATTTTCTTTTCGTCTTGCAAAAGCTTCTTTTTACGAATATTTTGTAGAGTAAATGTTTCACTTTACAAAATCTAAATTTTTATCTAGCAGAGAATATTTTTTTAAATCCCTTCTCTTACAAAACATGTCGCCTTACAGAAATCTAGATTTTTTTTTTAATTACGCGTAGCAAAAGTTTCCCTGGGCGAACACCCGCTTTTAGTTGTGTTTGGGAAACAACGTCTGCACCCGATGCACATCGCAATAATTCAGCTGATCGGATCTGCTTCTTCATAAACATTCCTCTTGGTAAGCGTTGCATTACGGAACGTTTTTTAAAAAGTAAACGTATTCATGTAGTATCAGTCTTATGGTAACCCCCACGAAAACAAGAATAGAGATGCGTACATAATAAACTAACATGAATTGCCGGCGAGGTGGGTCCCTGCACAGCATCTTTTCTGACGGAGTGGGGCCGAGAATCAAGAACGTATCCAGTAGGCAGCAGTATTTATGAGCGGGAGATTTAAGATACAGAAGCAGGGGTTCAAAAGTTCTGAAGGCAGAAAGACTGTGGTAGCTAAATGCACGTAATCTAGATTCAGAAAACTCATCGAATGAATTGCAAAACCATAAGACAGTATAAATCTAAAATTTTTTAAGTATCGATATAATATATTGAGATTTTTTTACAAATAAAATTTGCGATAAAAAACTAAGGTTTTTCATAGTTATCAACATTATGTGGATTTTTGAAAAACAACAGTTGCCATAAAATACATTAAAGGCAAAATATAAATTAGTACATTACACAAACACGTTATTACTTACAATAAATCAACTATACCATGAGTATGTCATAGATCTGACAGAAGTAAAACAACCAATACAACTGTAAATAGATAACATAGATTGACCAGGAAGAAGACAGGAAAACACGTCGATGTATATGGAGAATGGTATAACAATGCAGTTCATACCAATTCATTCCAGAGTTCAAAATTCTCTAACGTCCTCTGTGCTTCCAGAATTCTTTGACTGGAACGCGGCCAAAGAATTGCACACCAGTCACACAAACCAAAGTATATATATAAATAAATAAATCTGTCCAATTTACTAACAAAATTTTCCTTGACCAAAGCGCATTCCTCAACAAAGTTTCACTGAAATCCAGCAATAACTCGGAAATACACTATGAACAGAGAGAGAGAGAGAGAGAGAGAGAGAGAGAGAGAGAGAGAGAGAGAGAGAGAGAGAGAGAGAGAGATTGATGAATACAACAATCATATTCCATTTCGTTAGAAGCGGTAAAAAGATAAAACTTTTCAACTGTTGCCAAATAAATAATGCACAGGGGTCTAATCTAATCATTCAATAACATTAGATTCACTGATACAAAAGTTTTCGTACATACGGTGGAAGACATTTTACGATTAATATAAAAAACAAGTAGAAAATGCACTGAAGTTTCTTCGGCGCAATCGAGTTTTCTGTACAGCGTATAATGCTGTGTGAAATTCTCAACCACATCCTATGAAACTCTCAGCCGCGGCCCATGACACTTTCAGCCACGGCCCGGTGGTGGCTTGTGTTGTTGGCTCATATAGTGGTACCAGGCTCACGATTATAGCTAACTTTAACCTTAAATGAAAAAAAAAAAAAAAACTACTGAGGCTAGAGGGCTGAAATTTGGTACCGTATGTTTGATGTTTGGAGGGTGGATGATCAACATACCAATTTGCAGCCCTCTAGCCTCAGCAGTTTTTAAGATCTGAGGGCGGACAGAAGTGGGGACGGACAGACAAAAGCCATCTCAATAGTTTTCTTTTACAGAAAACTAAAAGCAAATATACTGTAAATAAACTAAAAAATACTCAAACAATAAAAGGACTGGGAACGGTAAACAAATCTATAAACACCTTAGAATTCGCTGACTTTTAACATTCTTCTTTGTACAAGATAAAGAAATACAAGATAACTGATAATGAATAAATACGAAACTCTCAGAAGAACAAACTTCCATGTGTTAACAATGTTTATCCAATGTTCGTCACTTTATCAAAAGGCAAATCAACACAAATATAACAAATGCCATAAAATATACGGCCTGTGTCACTGCCGTTGGCACATAGAAAACCCGCTTAAATAAATACATCCAGTATACATACCTATACATGAGAATTTGCATATCGGATCTCCAGTAATAGGCAATTAGGCTTTAGAAAATAAAGAAAATATAGATAACAGCAAATACAATAGACAAAATGACATCGATAATTACCAATTGTAGCAATAACAATTATATTATCAATAGAATAAAAAATAATGACTTTTTTCTAGCGGAGTAAACGGCCTTAGTGGAGAGAGAGAGAGAGAGAGAGAGAGAGAGAGAGAGAGAGAGAGAGAGAGAGAGAGAGAGAGAGAGAGAACGTGCGGAATGAGCAAATATCGTGGTGACAACTCATTTGGTACAATGGATACTGATTTCAGAAACTCGTTTGTGTGTGTGTGTGTGTGTGTGTGAGAGAGAGAGAGAGAGAGAGAGAGAGAGAGAGAGAGAGAGAGAGAGAGAGAGAGAGAGAGAAATGCATTGGTGAAAACCTATACAGGAGATTCAGCAAGGAATCTTGAAATCAATCTGCTTTACTTTCCAATCCATAATTTTTAACTTCGATCATTTCCGCACGGTTCAGTTTCGACTATGATGTTGCCACACTTACAATATATTAGCAGTTCGGTGGACTGTGATTATGTAACAAGAGCATTTCTTTCCTATTGCTAACATTAATAGACTCCCTTGGCAAATATTTAGCGCAACTTCCAGGAAGCAAGACCAATACCTCGGTGCTCCTCTGGATTAAATCCTGAACTAATACCACTTTTTACTGATATTTCCCGTGTAGGTTCTGCACGCTTCCGGTGAAACTGAATATTCTCTGAAATAAAACTCTATTGGGCTGAAATTCAGGTTATTCCAAATTAACGATTAGTCTTGTATTTATTCTAATACTTTTACTTCAGAATTGACCTGAATTAAACCAGAGTATTTTGAGAAGAAAGCAAGAAAAAATCCTTCCTAGTACGGAAAGAGTGTTTTCATTGTCATCTTCACATATTTTTGATAGTTTAGGTCCTTTAACAAATAAATGACAAAAAAAACTACTAAAACGCTAAATTAAGATACATAACAGATCATATATGCACAGAGGAAACTAAGCATAGCTTCTTCAAAGATTTTTAAGATATAAAAATTAAGGAATTATATTCTGCATGCAATAAGAAATAATAAAGTAATAAATGAAAAAAAGATCACATCATAAATAAGATAAAATAAAAGCAATGGTTTTCTATTAGGTATAACAATGCTAATATCACTATTAGAGCATTTAATTCCTCATTAAATCGGGAATCTTTTTTCCGGCAGCGACCCATAACCGGATCCCACTAAGGTCTTAGGAGACCATCTGCAAAAGTTGTTAAGTGTGTGAGAGAGAGAGAGAGAGAGAGAGAGAGAGAGAGAGAGAGAGAGAGAGAGAGAGAGAGAGAGAGAACAATCACGTCACCCACATACTACTACAATGTAGTTAATTTTCCGCTTCATTTAACAATGTTGTTGGGGCGACCACTTGGGCTAAAGATGACGTATTAGGTAGGGAGAGAGACAAAGGGAGGGTGGATGGTAGGTGGGTGGGGCGGCGTTAGCGTGAATTCACTGTGATAGCGGAGGAGTGAAAGAAGTGGGAAGAAAAGGGACGTGGCGAAAGGAAAAAGCGTCAAGTGTTTGTAAAGCAAGCAAATCTTATTTTGATTTAATAAGCATCTCTGAAAGGTATGCCGAAACCTAAAAGGGTAGAGAGAGAGAGAGAGAGAGAGAGAGAGAGAGAGAGTGAGAGAGAGAGAGAGATTTAAGCCTGGTACCTTGAATCAGACAGCCATGCCATATAATCCACTTAATAAACATTTGTCAGAGGCATTAAAATTAGATTACCAGTGTAATCCAAAAAACAACTGCATCATTCAAACAATCTCGCGGATTTGAAAAAAAATTGACATTTCATCATGAATCTTGAAATACACTAGCGCTAATGTGGATTCTACATAGAAGAGGAACTAGCAACAGTAATTTTATTTTACCAGGGTGACCAATCCTGGGAGAAAAAATCGATGCTTATTCATCTTAGTCAAGGGTGGCTCCGATGTCCTCTACGCCTTGGGAACCCTTCCTACCTGTTTTGTTGCTGACCATTTCTCTATTTATCGGTTAGCAATATTACCTGCATTTTACTGGATTTTTATGTTTTACATACCCTTTAAAGGGGAAAGCTTGTTACTCAACTTACAGGCTTACAAGGCTGTTCTGTCAAAATAAGTGCAAACGTTGACCAGTAATAACAACAATATCAACAATATCTCTACAAGTCATCTTATTGCTATCAGCAAGTAACGTACCATCTTGTAACTATAGCGCTGTAGGTCTGGCAGTTATTTTTTCCCCAAGACACAAATAAAAGAAAAATTTCAACCCCTTAACATGGCACTTTACCCTAAAAATAAAACAGCAATTATTCTCACACTTACTTATCAACGCCTGAATAAGGTTGAGGGGAAAAAGAAAAACTCAACAGCCTCGCATATTTCTTAAATTAATCACTTACTTTATTATTAATTCTTCGGTAAAACTGAATAGTGAGTACACGTCTATTTGCTCCTTACAAAATAATGAATTAATGAATATAGCGATTCATGCCGATGATCCTTCTCATGACGATGAAAAATTACATTATGAAAAGAAGGCATAACGGAATTTTTTACTTGATACCCCGTATAAATAATTATTCCACAAACGAATGTAATCTATATAAATATATATATATATATATATATATATATATATATATATATATATATATATATATATATATATATATATATATATATATATATATATATATAGGTAGACAGAGATACAGATATATATATATATATATATATATATATATATATATATATATATATATATATATATATATATATATATAAACTGGGATCCGAGAGAGCTTTCTATATTTGTGTGCTTGAAGCCATTATTTCGTGGGTACATACGTTGTACTGGCTTCCGCGCCGGAGAAAAATCGTTGTATGCCACTGCGAGGTTGGTAATGCACGGTGTTTGTAACCTCTGGCATTTTAATTTAATGTTTCTTGCCTTACTAACCCTACGCTTTGCTAAGGGATTTGCAAGCGAAGTTTGCAAGCGGTGGGAGGTACACTTACTGAGCAAACCGCCTGTACCACTTCCATGCATAGCCGGTCTGCTGAGCTATTGCAACGGATTCCCTGGCAGTTGTATACTCACTCCGTTGCAGAGGATTTAAATTTGGATGTAACCGTTCACTGGAAGCAAAACGAGCTTTAAATAAAACAAAAATCCGTTCCGGGGTCTTCACTTCATATCCTGCGAAGTGCACACTCAGTTTAATTGAACCTATCATTATCTCATTTTTATTCACCTATGTACCCTGCGTGCGTGTATTTTTCCCCATCTTAAGCGTTTTTCGTGTCAGAGATGGTTGCGCTAGAAGGCTATACCCAAGGTCCTTCAAATATACTCCCAGAATATATTTGAAGGACCTTGGCTATACTTGTCTGGTACCTCAGCAAGTCTCTGGGAATGAGGTTGCTAGCCCCGTGCCTTTTTCTGAACTCATGCTGATATTGGTTCCCATTCACAACTGGTTGGATGTCCTCTTGTACAAAGAAAACAATGACTCTCAAAGGACAAGCGTATTTATATAAAAAGGGGGAAAATTGGTTTGAATAAAAATAAGCACCAGCAGCAGCAGTCCTTACTAGATGGAATTATTACTAATAATTATCCAGCATTTGACGGGCGACGTCTGAACGGAACGGACATGACGAAATGCACAGCTATGATGTTACGATAAGGGAATGAAACTTCCATAGTGGCGTGTTATCAAGCTGGAGGGAAGAAAAATATTGACTATAAGATTAAGAACCCTAACTTACAGAAAAAAAAATCGTCCCTTAAACTCGCAATAATAAGTAACAATTCACTGCATGGGGCCAGTGTCTCATTATGAAGTCCAGATGCCAACTGTGTAAGCGAATAAATATGAATTATAATTTATATACGTAATTTTGCGTACTTTAAACGCTACACTCCAACACCAATTTAATGCGTGATATACAAATCTATATTCAGTTAAGAAGACAAGAGAAGAGCGGAAAAATCGCACCTACCTTGAAGAATCTGAAAATTTACGAAATACCGGAAAAATCCTGATTGTATTTGATCCTATTTCGTCTTTATTTTATCTTTGAAACAAAGTGGGCACACAGGTCACATGGTAAGTAATATGGAGTTAATGCGATTTTTTCCTTTTTCTTTTACCTAATACCATTTCCTTAAACACCAAAGCCTGATTATAAAGTTTAATTACAAGAAAACAATAACATGAAGCTTGTTTCATTGACAGTGAAATACGTTTTACTTCTCTGTAACAAATCAAAGGAGTATATTTACGAATAACTTACTTTTCGTAAATAATGAGTTCGATTTTACAAAAAAAAAAAAAATAAAAAAAATAAAAATAGCGGAGCCTAATTATTACTGCTGATAATTTAGGACCATCGATAATTAAAAAAGAATTCTTGGCTTACCACACTTTTGGATGCGTCTTTATGTGACCATTTTAAGGATATTTTGGGAATCTGTCATGCTCTTAAACTTTAAAACAATATTGGCAGCTCACTGACTGACTGAATGACGGATTACGTGATGTTATAAAACTGACGTTATAACAGCGGTCACAGAAGCAAAGCTACATTATTTGCTAACAAATACAGTATTTGACCTAGAAGTGGTACAGTTTCAGGAAGGGCAACACAAACAAGTAAAAAATGTGCCGACGAGTTTTCTGTACATCGCATAATCAAGGCCACCGAAAACAGATCTATCTTTCGGTGGTCTCGGTATAAGGATGTATGAGCCGCGGCCTATGAAACTTCAACCACGGCCCGGTGGTGGCCTGGCCTATATCCTTGCCAGACGCACGATTATGGTTAACTTTAACCTTAAATAAAATAAAAACTACTCAGGCTAGAGGGCTGCAATTTGGTATGTTTGATGATTGGAGGGTGGATGAACAACATACCAATTTGCAGCCCTCTAAACCTCAGTAGTGTTTAAGATCTCAGGGCGGACAGAAAACAGTGTGGACGGACTGACAAAGCCGGCACAATAGTTTTCCTTTCAGAAAACTAAAAATATAAAATGAAAATGGATAGGTCGGTCATCAGAGTTATCTATTCCTTTTCTTCAAATTCACCCTCGCCTCCTCCACAACGTACATATACAGACAACCCAACCCCCTTTCCACGAGCCAGGACAACGACACGGAAGAAAGAACAATAATTAGCGTACCTCATCACATTACCTTGTGTTGGGTTACACTATTAACCCACACGAGTCACATTGGTATTCCGCGAACACCTTCAATTAGCCTTGAGAAATTACACGATACCCGTTGCATAAGCTCCAGCATTCATCCTTTTTACACGTTCAATATTCATTAGCAAAAATCTGTAAAAAAGAAGAATCGTGAGTGACGAGATTTTCCAGTCTATTGGAATCACGAGAGTTGTGATTCAACGAATGAAGGTGATGTTTCAACATGCAGATGTCGAGTGCTCTCTCTCTCTCTCTCTCTCTGGTAAGGAAATAGGTTATGGTTATTTCCATTTGGCCACCCCCTGCATGTGAAAAAAGCCTTTTCATATATGTAAATGTATATGTGTATGTATGTATGTATGTATATATATATATATATATATATATATATATATATATATATATATATATATATATATATATACATGTATAGATATATAACATACTTGTTTCAACATAAGCCTTTTTCCTTTTACATACATAGAGCCAAAACGAAAAACGATCTCTCCCTTAGCAATATACTGTCCATATACATCTATGGATATATATATATATATATATATATATATATATATATATATATATATATATATATATTTTTATAAATATTTACGCTGTTCGCCCTCGAACATTTAGGGATAGAAATATCAGCCTGACTGAGACAGGGAAATTGCTTTGTCCCACGCTAGAAGCGTCTTCAGTTCAAACTTTAACATCCGTTGGAGAAAGGAATAGGTAGCATTTAGGCATTTAACCCCATAGGCTGGAAAGTTTGTAAACAAAATATGCTAGGGCATTAGGGACCTAAGCCTCAGAGAGGGTTTACGCTCAATGACCCCTAGTTATGGTGGCCCTTAAGCTTTATTCTATGCATTCGACGATGCCTTTGTCAAGGTCGGATTGCCCGGGGCGGTATAAGCCCTCCTCTGGCGGGAACGAAGCGAGGTCGGGGGAGAGAGATCCCAGCGGTCACGGAACCAGGGTGACGCTGCGTGCGTGCCCGAACGATATTCTTTGTTCTTTATTACTTTCTCTCCTACGTCTATCTTACTTAGTGAATTGGGAAGACTGCCAGAATACGACTCCTGAGGTCCCTCGTTTGCGCAGCGACTCGACATTCACGGTAAGTCCGATTCTTGTTGAAGCTTCGTCGATTGACTAGTACTTTTCTGTATTTCACATTTTTTCTTTGTTTTCTTCCTTCAGCCACCACTTAGGGTATATGTGTTTACAAAGTCTAGATTAAGCCTAATTATTTTATTGTTAGCTTCAACCCCATTATTCCAGTAAAATACCTAGGATTTAGGGTAAGCAAAATCAGGTTAAATCTCGATGCTTTTGTATGCCTCGCGTCCGAATGTTTGGAAGAACCGTTGCGTTTAAAATCAAATTCATCTCAAATATTCTTTGTTAAGGTTAATAACCCTTAACTGGCGACCTTTGGCTAATTAACGACTGTCTTTGAGGTTAACTTTTGGCTTCAAGTGGCAGGTTACGTGTAATCTTGGTTTGCAGGGCCGTGAAAACTACATAAATTGAATAATACATGATCAACCAAGACCCTCACACGTAACATTGGCGACCTTGCCAGGATCTAAAGTACATTTTAGAGAAAGAATCTGGAGAAAAGGAAATTAAAATTACATTAATTCCAAAAAATAAAAGTCAGATATCGAACTCCATTTCATTCTTCCAAACAAGGAACGAGGCATAATAATAAGCAGTAAAGAGAATAGTATAACAAGTGTAGCGAGAATTAGCGTAGGAAAGGGTGCAACTCGAGAGCAGAGAATCACAATTTGTGTCGTTACTAAGGCCGAATCGCGGAGCCCAGTTCATATACACAAAGTAATGTAGAAATCGCGTCGGCAATTCCGATCGTTATTGTTTGCATATAGCGGGAATCATTCAAAACCGTGTCAGTGAAGTAGCAAACGAACTGAAATAGTAATTTTACAATAAAGGTACCGTTCAACAACGTAAATTTACGCAGGCAAGCTAGCATTTCTCTTTTCATTCTTTGTTTAATGTCCGGGTGAGAATACGATAACAAAAGACACAAAGTTGTTGGTAATTTAGTTTTCCATCCGTAACGTAAAAAACTATGCATGATTGGTATATTTAAAGTAAAATCTGGATACCTGCATTTGTTGCGTTGTTTTGAATTTGTTTGAAAAAGAAAATACCCGCCATCTTGGATCCCTCCGCCGTGTTCGCGCGGTTGTTTTGAAATTGTTCGAACTGTTTGTGAGAGAACGGCCATTTTGGGGTTTCCTTCGCCGGCCGAGGTTGTTTTGAAATTTAGGCCTAACGGGACCTTGGCCGCCATCTCAACGACCTTGTTATTGTGACCTCGACTCTGCTCCCCGCCACTCTTGGGGCATATATTTTTTTTTTGCTTTTCGTAGCGAACCCACCTCCTAATATCTTAGCTAGGAAAAAACCAAAAGATAATTTAGGCAGGGAAAGTTAGGCCTTAGTTAGGAGTAATAACAAGTTCCTATACGAATACCTACTATAAAATCATATAAAGAAAATTTAAAATTTTTACGATAAACTTTTGTGACGTCGGCTCCCGGGAAAATTAAGATAATAAAGTAATCCCTAAGGAAGCCAAGACGACGCATCTATATCATTTTATTAAGATCCATGCCATTGTGCATGTATAAAATCTTTGTTTACATGTTCTCAAGCAGCAAGAAATTAGCTGATTGAAAATCTCTCTCTCTCTCTCTCTCTCTCTCTCTCTCTCTCTCTCTCTCTCTCTCTCGTCATTCAAGTAAGCATTCCTAACCTAAGTGTACGTGACCCTCTTCAAAGAAAGAACGGCCGACACTAGGCTAATTAATTCGAATACAATAAGCCAAATAAAAGAAACACCTCTGTCCCACAATAGATGAGGACAAGTTAAGAGTAATTACGATACAGTGATAAACTGTCGGTCACGAGTGAGGCCTGCTATCCAGACCGAAGCAAACAGTAGTTTTCACCCTCTGAAAAAAAGAAGGGGCCAGCACTGGGGCCGGTACTGGGACCAGCCACTCACGAGGATCTTTAAGAAAAAAAAAAACCCAAATTCACTTTATTCCACAGTGCCAATAATTTGCAGCACTGTCATCACTGGAATAGCTTACTTCTCTATCTCTCTCTCTCTCTCTCTTTTACCTTCCCTTTCTCTCTCATTCGATTGTTGCACTCTGCAGGGGGTGTAGAGTGCCTTTCCTCCCATATAGCCTAGTTCCATGGACTCCAGTAGAGGGTCCCTAGGAACACATTGGCACCATAGTTGCCACTAAAGAAAACAAAAGGGAACACAGAAGAGAAGGTTCTTCTGGGACCTAACCTGCACCAGTGCCTAGGGATACTGAGTGCCACCAGTGTGACCTGTACACGGCACACCCAAACTACAGTGCCACCTTTTGAAAGGGTGCCACGTCATTGAAGAGACACTTCCTCGCTGCCCAAGTACGCCCACTCGACCCGGTTAGACGCCCTTCCCCACCAGAACCATGGCAGCAGAGCATTATAAAACCTTCCTGGGGCTGGGGACGGCGGCAGGTCTCACCGGCTCGGAACTTACTACCTGGGTTAAGGAGCAAGTGGACGACTTGGCCAAGCGGGAGAAGGAAGAAAGACTCGAGCAGAGGAAGTATGAAGCCGAGCAAAGGGTGTATGACGCCGAGCAAAGGCAGTATGAAGAGGAAAGAGAAGAAAGAAGGAGACAGCATGAGTTAGCCTGCAAGGAAACTGAGTTAGCCCTAAAGGAGAAGGAGCTCGAGCTTGAGAGAGCGAAAATGGAGAATGCCGAAGCTATGGCTAGCCATCAAGCCTCCAGTCCTACACCTGCTGCATCAAACGCTCCAATTTCGAGCATCAATTCCCTAGTCCCCAAGTGGACTGAGGACGAGCCAAAAGCATGGCTGGAGGAGATCGAGGCTCTTTTCGATAACTACAGCACCACGGAGACGGAGAGAGCCTTAATACTAGCCAAGCATATGGAGGGAAAAGCCAAGGCAGCGCTTCGTTCACTGGAGAAGAGCCAGAGAGGCAACATGGCAGAAGTTCGTAGAGTCATTACAAAGGCCTACGAGATAACCCCAGAAAAATGGAGACAACGGTTCCGAGGTCTTGCCAAGGAAGTCGGCTGGTCTTGGACGGAATGGGCATGTCACAAAACCCAGTCCGGTACGCGCTGGTTCGACTCCTTGGCCTGCACGACGTTTGAGGATCTTTTCAATCGGACCATGCTAGAAGACCTTTTCCAATGTGTGCCAGGGCCCCTTGCAGTATATCTTAACGATAAACAGCCCTCCACACTTATGGAAGCTTGTCGCATGGCTGATTCGTGGGAAACCTTCAATCAGTCGCATAGCACCTCTCAGAAGCGAATCATCCCTCCGGCCTACCTCTCGAACTCCACTCGCCCGAAGAATGGACTGCCTAGCAAGACCCTGTGCAACTATTGCAAGAAGGGGGGCCACGCTGAAGCTGAGTGCCGATACAAACTCGGCACTAATAAGCAGCCTAACCCTACCAGCCAGAACTCCGCTCCCGATTCATCCGCTCAGCCCTCTCCTCCAACAGTTACTGCAGGCCACCAAGCCCATCCAAAAGGCCCGTGCAAATCCTGTGGGGCTGCTAGCCACTACAATGCTGGATCTCCGGCCTGTCCACATCATGTCCCCGCCACCAAATTTGTCAACCTAATCAGCACTTCATTTTCTGCTGCTGGTCCGCACCGGATCCTTTACCCCAAGAGACTGGAAACCCAGTTCATCTCGGTGGCCCCTCTTCAGAGCACTAGCCTGCCAGTGACCCTTCCGGTCACAGTAGACACTGCGGCAGACATTAGCCTGATCACTAGGGCCCAAGTGCCAGCCAGTGCCATGGTTGACGAAGAAACCCGGTGGGAAATGAAGTGGATAGAGGGCCACACCATCACTGTTCCTACTGTCCAACTCCAGGTTATGACACCTTGGGGCACGATACCCCACCGCCTCGGCGTGGTAGGTGGAATTCGGCCCGGAGTGGTCTTCTTGTTGGGTCGGGATCTTCTCTGCGGAAGCCCGTCACCAACGCCACTCCGCAGCCACGTTACCTCCTCCACGGAGGCCCCATCTAAAACTCTCAACCATGACAAACCTCCACCTTCCGCCCACCAAAGTGGTCCGCGGAAGGGGCACAACCCAAACTATTCCAGGCCTAGCCCTCTCCAATTGCGAAGGGCTGGCCCACCAAGAGGTCTTCCCCCTCCGCGAAGAGAAATTCAGGAGGAGCAGTACCGCTGCAGGACGTGCAAGCGGGCAGACCACTCCACAAATTGGGAGGGCTGCCCAACCAAGCAACGCCCAGCGGACGCCCCCGAACAAAACTCACCGAGAGGCTACGATCTCCCGCTGGGGCAGGAATCTCTGCCGCAGCCAACCACAAGTCGTCCGCGAGGTATTGCACCTCCGGACCCCTCATCAGGCATGCCTGACCCTCAACTGCTGCCAGTGCCACTTGCGAGCACTGAGCAGTGCCAGACTCCGTCCGTCCCGGACGTTGAGCTACCAATGGAAAAGGCCCCTATGCCGGGTCTAAATCATGAGGCGAATCCTCCTCCGGGAGATTTAGGATTCCCCATGCAGTTGATCATTGCGACTGGAGAGCCTCCAGCACCCGAAACTTCTTCTTTGCAAGATTCTTCTTTGCAAAATTTGAATCCAGGGGATGAACCCCTGGAGGATCGAAATGGTACCCCTCCCTTGGAAGACCAGGAACTGGCATCCTCGGACGCAGAAGTCGAGATCGCTCTCGCTCCGGTTGTCGCAGCAGCCGGAGTAGGGAGTCCTCCTGCAGCTTTTGCAGTTGCCCCTGACTTCGCGCCCGCTAGCCCTTCTGGCCTGTCCCCGGAGTCGGTGCTCTCATCACCTGCTAGGCCAGCTACTGATAGGCCTTGGAGGAAACCGAAGAAGAAGAAGAAGGGGCGGAAGAGAGCCCAGTAGTTGCCGAGCTATACGCTCATCCTGGCACTAGTGCCCTCTCGGCACAGTGCCCTAACATCTAAGAGTGATCCTGGCCCCTTGCCCAGAGAAGGTAGCCAGTGTGATCTCTTCCTTTTATTTGTACCTAGCCTAGGCCACCTTAAAGTACGGTACATCAATTTAGTAACCTTGTTCCTTCCACTTACCACCGAGCCGCAGTAATCATGTAAGTAGCATAACTAATTTCAGTAATCTTAACTATTGTGAAACGAGCCACGATGCTCGTGACACGCATGGCCTAAGACCTCAGTGAGGCACCCATTTATCATATGAGGCAACCCTCATGAATTAACTAGTAAATTTTAATTGTATTAAACATAAACCATGTTGTAATTTAGTTAGAATATGAACTCTTATGTTGGTGCTACGGTCGGGTTAGGATAGGTTAGGCTAGGGAATATCATAGAATGTACCACTAGGCTAGGTCTAAAACACATCTTGATTGTAGGAGGTAGCCTATAATAACCGTGAGCACCTTCCAGTACTATTAGAATTAGGTAAAGTAGTGAATATAGCTCGTATCCTATCTAGGGTTAGGTAGTTCTGTAGCTAGGTAGGCTAACCAGGACTAATCTGCTCAGGGGAAGGAGAGTAACCTACGAGAGGCGAACAGCTTGCTTAGTATAGACCTTCACGCCCGAAAAGGGAGTGAAGGCCCTCTTAAAGGGGGGAGCTTTTATAAATATTTACGCTGTTCGCCCTCGAACATTTAGGGATAGAAATATCAGCCTGACTGAGACAGGGAAATTGCTTTGTCCCACGCTAGAAGCGTCTTCAGTTCAAACTTTAACATCCGTTGGAGAAAGGAATAGGTAGCATTTAGGCATTTAACCCCATAGGCTGGAAAGTTTGTAAACAAAATATGCTAGGGCATTAGGGACCTAAGCCTCAGAGAGGGTTTACGCTCAATGACCCCTAGTTATGGTGGCCCTTAAGCTTTATTCTATGCATTCGACGATGCCTTTGTCAAGGTCGGATTGCCCGGGGCGGTATAAGCCCTCCTCTGGCGGGAACGAAGCGAGGTCGGGGGAGAGAGATCCCAGCGGTCACGGAACCAGGGTGACGCTGCGTGCGTGCCCGAACGATATTCTTTGTTCTTTATTACTTTCTCTCCTACGTCTATCTTAATTAGTGAATTGGGAAGACTGCCAGAATACGACTCCTGAGGTCCCTCGTTTGCGCAGCGACTCGACATTCACGGTAAGTCCGATTCTTGTTGAAGCTTCGTCGATTGACTAGTACTTTTCTGTATTTCACATTTTTTCTTTGTTTTCTTCCTTCAGCCACCACTTAGGGTATATGTGTTTACAAAGTCTAGATTAAGCCTAATTATTTTATTGTTAGCTTCAACCCCATTATTCCAGTAAAATACCTAGGATTTAGGGTAAGCAAAATCAGGTTAAATCTCGATGCTTTTGTATGCCTCGCGTCCGAATGTTTGGAAGAACCGTTGCGTTTAAAATCAAATTCATCTCAAATATTCTTTGTTAAGGTTAATAACCCTTAACTGGCGACCTTTGGCTAATTAACGACTGTCTTTGAGGTTAACTTTTGGCTTCAAGTGGCAGGTTACGTGTAATCTTGGTTTGCAGGGCCGTGAAAACTACGTAAATTGAATAATACATGATCAACCAAGACCCTCACACGTAACAATATGTATTGTCAGTATGTTGCTTGTTTTGCCTTTATTATAATACCTTAGTATTGTGTTATTTTGTAATTTTAATATTAAGCCATTTTGGCAGTATTTTGTAAGATCTCCAGTTTCCTCCTCACCGGCCCTTCACTGTTATAATAATTAGTGTAGTGGAGAAGTGTCCATTACATTTTGGTTTTTACACACTCACATGAACACTCAGGACAGAAGGATCCTGTCATGGTCGCCAAAATGTAATGGACACTTCTCCACTACACTATAATTAATATAACAAAACTAACAGTACCAATGTTCACCTTACTTGCAACAAAGTCCACAGTGGGTGGAATCAAGCATGCAAATACTAGAGTGTGAAAACTGATTCAAGGGGGACAAATAAACACTGAGAAAAACCACTTAATATTTAATACATAAACATCAGACAGAAATGACACCTGAATCTTTTAATACATTAGTATCCAGAAACACAAATGTTCTTACATTAATTATAATAAACCAAAAAACACACTTGCACTATTAATGAAAGAACACAACACATATACTGAAAAAGGGAGCCCAGAAAGCAGGAGAGGAACGAAAAGCACAGAGAAGCCTAACATTCACACCCTAAATTAATTATATACACCAGGACTTTGATATCCATTCGTGATCTCCTCAACACATCAGTCTCCATGTCTGGAGATAATTCCATGTATGCATGGATAAAGGAACCCCAATGACAGTCGTGATGCCCACAAGCGCCATAGTTCTCACTTACATACAGGCAATGCCAATAACAACACCTTACCATGCAAAGGTGAAGTCCCCCAGGCAGTAGTAACTGGGCCGGAGGCGAAGGGGATTGACGAATAAAATACTTCAGGTGCTCGGAAGGATAGCCCAAAACGTAAAGCTGACAGCTTTCAAACAGGGGCAGGTATTCCCCTTGTTAAAACCAGAGGGCAAAAAGTAGCAGCAAACAGGTCAATAACAGTTGCAAACAGTGACAGCAATCATCCAGAACGCCTTGAGGAGGTGGCTCAGAACAGGCTACCTGCCAAACATCACTGGACCTTAAACAAGTACCTCTCAAAGAGGCGGGCAGGGACTGCATTGCTTGAAAAGAACAACAAAACTGTAACAACAGGTAAACAAGCAAAGAGCAGGTGAGGAAGAAACTGGAGATCTTACAAAATACTGCCAAAGCGGCTTAACATTAAAACTACAAAATAACACAGTACTAAGGTATTATAATAAAGGCAAAACACGCAACATACTGACTATATATATATATATGCATATACAATCACAAGTAATTTTCGCATCTTACCCCGTTTACCCTTGGAGAACATAGCGCCAGAAGAAAACAGCTTTCCCTTTCTAGGCAACATTTGACGGCAGAAGTTGCTGGCATGCAACATAATCTTTCACCAAATCCAATATTAGAAAAAGGTTATGAAACAAGAACGTGATATACATGTATGTATGTATATATATATATATATATATATATATATATATATATATATATATATATATATATATATATATATATATATATATATATATATATATATATATATATATATATATATTATATGTATGTATGTATGTATATATATATACATATATATATATATATATATATATATATATATATATATATATATATATATATATATATATATATATATATATGTGTGTGTGTGTGTGTGAAGCCTTTTCCTCATGCAGGGGATGTTTAAATAGAAATAACCAGGACTAGTTTCACTACCACATCTGTCCCATAACTGAGAGAGAGAGAGAGAGAGAGAGAGAGAGAGAGAGAGAGAGAGAGAGAGAGAGAGAGAGAGAGAGAGAGAGAGAGAGAACACTTGTTATCTGCATGTTGAAACATCAGGAACAAATTTAATACTTGCGTTAATAAACGCACAAGGATTTTAACGGAGCATGTCCATTACCCCGTCCTCGCCCAAGAATCGAACATCGAATCTGGCAGTTAATTCAATTACAAACCTATCCAAATAAGAGAAAATAAGAAGCAGATGATGCAACTGGACGAAATATCATTGAATTGGTCCTATGAGTAGAAGGATAGTAGAACGTATCTAAAAGAGAATATACAACTTCAGCTATATATATATATATATATATATATATATATATATATATATATATATATATATATATATATATATATATATATATACAGTATATTCTTACATATTTAGAAAATTCGGCTTTCCAGTCTGCTAGCTAGGAAGTCAAATTTTATGGCGGATGGAGGAGACCCCCACTGGGGGGGACAGGGTGTAGTCATCCTAACCTACTATCATACGATATAAGGGGACAGAAAGCCATTAGGGCACAAGGACCAGTCAGGATAGTAAATGGGCCACTAGGCTGACACTTAGTCTTAACTATAAGACCTATTTCCCTTTGACCTTCGTGCTGGCTGTTATTTGCTTCTTTCAGAGGTACCGCTGCCCTGTGCCTGCCGCTGGAATCGAGAGGGCACCTCTGTGACCTGGGTCCCTCTCACTCTGTGCCCAAACTCCAAAATGCAAGGTCACTTCCCTCTTAAACAGCACTACACCTGGTTCTTTCTGTCCTCCTCTCACTGGCCAAGTGTCGAGACTTCTGCGGCCTGAATCCATCTTTTGCAAGAGAGCTCCATGCACAGATGCATTAAGGTATGTCTTGAAGTTCCAAGTAACGCTAGTGTTCTTTTCCTGGTCCTTAATTTCTCTCCATTTTCAGTATTTCCAACTTTTCATTCTCCCAAACAAAGTCCCTTTGTTTCCCACAGCCTAGCACGCACATTTTCCCTCATAACTTGGTCCAAGCCTAAGTTAAGTTTGTTCTGTGATAATAATTAGAGCATTCCCACCATAGTGTTACCATGTGCTAATTAAATCTAATTAATAATTCCCTGCATCGTGAATAATTAATTTCATGTGAGAGAAAGTCTTTGTTTAAATGAATGCTGACCTGGAATTCTTTTCCAGAACCCTGTTATCTGGCTCTTCGCGTCCTGCCCCTGCCCTTGTGAAACAATTGCCTTAGAAGACTCTTCTGAAATAGACAGTCTACAAGGGCCACGTTGCTAACTGCAGTTACATTTTTTATGGCACATTGCACGTGCTTGATTGCTGAACTGCCAACCTGTCCCTATTAATTTCTAGTTCCAAATCTGTCAATAAATTAATTTAATCAAACCAACTTGTTTGAAAGGCAACCTTCCATTTTCTTTGAATAGATGTAATTTCAAGGTAAATCATACTATTAATTTCATTTATTGTTTATGTTCTGAGACCTAGGTGTTGGCCTCTAAGGCAAATTACATTCAAAATTCAATTTAACTCTTCTAACCGGACTCAGAACACACACACACACGTGCACACACACACACACACACACACACACACACACACACACATATATATATATATATATATATATATATATATATATATATATATATATATATATATATATATGTATATATATATATATATTAAGAAAATTCCCTCCTACGCCACGTTTGATTCTCTGTGAGAAATTCGCCCCTAAAACCTCTCCCCACTTCCTTTTTTTGGGGGGAAACCCCTTTAAATCCCTTTCTTGTCCAACTTGTTGTAATTTGCTAAAATTACAACTATATATATATATATATATATATATATATATATATATATATATATATATATATATACACACACACACACACACACAGTGTTCTTCCTAAAAAAGCCTCAGAAGGGCTTATACTTCCTGTTTCTCTGCAACTATTAGGATAAGGTTGCTGGTCTCATGCCATTTTTCCATCCTGGCTACAGAATAGAATTGAATATGGAATTTAGGACAAAGGCCAAGCAATGGGACCTGTGAGGTCATTCAGTGCTGAATGTTTGAAAGGTGTAACTAGAGGAAAACCTCGCAGTTGCACCATGAAACGACCGTTAACGAGGGTGGAAAGTCATGTGGAAGAAAGATAATTTGAACGGAGGTGCAGTGACAGGAAAGAAAGAGGTTGCAGCTTGGGGCCAAAGGGACGCTACAAAGACCTTTAAGTAATTCCTACAGCGCACCATGTGAGGTGCACTGACAGCACTAACACCACACAGGGATCCTGGCTACAGCCCATACTAATCGACTAACCACTAGATACCCGTTTCACTGCTTAGGCCAACAGAAGCGATCGTGCGGTTAGGACGTGTCTGTGAAGTGCTGTGTGTAAAAGTGCCTGACTTGCGCGATGTTCAAAGGGAATACGAAGAAGGGGAAGGAAAAAGAGGAAATAAGTACTGTAGAAATTAAATCAAGTAAAGGGAAGATCAAACTATCATATGAACATTATCTCATAATTATCGAAGCAGCACGTAAAGATGGAACCATAAAAAAAATACTGGAGAAGGATGATTCAACCCAATCGAGAGAGAGTCAGCAACCTGCGGACATTGATCTGGAGAAGCTGATGATGAAGGAACTTGCTGTGAAATGTGTGACACATGGTTTCATTATGAATGCTAGGGTATAGAGGCCAGATACACACCCATACTTCGTAGTGATAACATATTGTACATCTGTAATAACTGCAAGAGGCCTGAACAAAGAACACACACACAAAAAAAAACTCATTGAAGATGAACTTGAAAAAATAAAAGAAAACACAGAGATATTAACAAAATTAATTAAGGATTCGGCTCAGAAAACTAGTGACGCAATGATCAACATAGTAGATGAAATCCAAAACAAAATTGACATTGTTGATAAAGATGTAAAGGCCACGACAAACATGGATAAAACTTATGCTGAATCACTAAAGAAAAAAAAAAGTGCTTCTGATCAAATCTACAAACGAAGAGAGCTCAGCAGCAAATGAAAAGAGACAAATTATGAGTAAAATAACGGCGCCAGTTGAACAGGTTAAAACAACAGGAGATGAACACTTATTTGTAAGATTTCCAGACAGGAAAAACTTAGAAAAGGCAAAAATGGAGATTCAGAATATCAACAATATATCAGTAAACGAGAAGGGTAAACTTAAACCAAAAATAAAAGTAGTCTATGTCCCGAAGGATGAAATGACATTGTCGACAACATTGAGAAGAAAAATCCAAGGATAGGTAGCCTCATTTCTGAAAATGACGACCTGAAAATTGTAAAGGAAATGATAGCCAAAGATGACAAATATAAACACTGTATCATCAAATGCACACCACCAGTACGAAGGGCTATCTATGATAGAGGTGACAAATTGTGTACACTGTATAGCCGTTGTAAAGTATTCGACGTTACATGCCCTGTCAATGCTATAAACGTCAGGATTTTAGTCACAGCGCAGCAAACTGCAAAAATGACCAAGTTGCCCTAGATGTGGTGAAAATCACAAATCTAATGAATGTGCTAGCAACATCTTCAAGAGTAAAAATTGCATAAGGAAAGGTCATAGTGATACCAAACATAAAACATATGATGGCAATAAGTGCACCGTATATAAAGAATATGTGAAAAAGGTGAAAAATAATACGGATCATGGCTTTGACCAATAGTCTATGCAAATTAATAAGACGAAAGCAAATAAAAAAAAAGAACTAAAGACTTTCTTATCCTGCAGGAGCTACGATACTGAAGAGAAAACACTGAAAGACAATAATAAAATATAAGAATCACCTTATTTTGACAACGTACAAGGGCCCGCCAGAGAGGGAATCATCCCTGTGGAGGGCTGTACTTAAAACCAAAGTGAACAAAGTGACAGCGAAGTGTCCTGAAGAAATCTTCGTGCCTCTGCTGGCCCAGCTTAATAAAGAAGGATAACTTTTTTTAACCTGTGAGGAAGTTGATGAGGTTGCTAGTCCCATGCTCTTCCTACCCCAAGTTGTGACCCATTGCTGTGACCCAAACGCTAAGGCCAGCAGAGGTGCGAAGATTTCTTCAGGACATGCGCGTAGGTTGCTTCCCGTTTCAAGATAAATTCAATGTGCTTCTATTGGCCTAAGTAGTGAATCGGGTATCTAGTGGTTAGTCGATTCTCATGGGCTGTAGCCCGTATGGGAGTAGTGCAGTCAGTGCACACCACATGGTGCACTGTAGGCGTTACTTAAGTGTCTTTGTAGCGTCCTTTCAGCCCCGAGCTGCAACCTCTTTCATTCCTTTTACTGCACCTCCATTCATATTATCTTTCTTCCACCTGACTTTCCACCCTATCTAACAGTTGTTTCACGGTTCAACGGCGTGGTTTTCCTCCAATTACACCTTTCAAACCTTCTTGCTGGTAATTTCCCTTTCAGGGCTGAATGACTTCACAGGTCCCAGCGCTTGGCCTTTGGCCTAAATTCTATATTCTATTCTATTCTGTAGCCAGAATGGAAAACGTGCCCGGGCACCAAAGGTCACACCTTCTAGTTGCCAACTAGCGATTGCATACTATTCCCATCGCACTTCCCTCCCAGCCACGTCACGCCTTTTTTGCACTGAATTGTCCTTCGTGCCAGATTTTATTAGTTATGTTTGAAAATTGAATTTTTTATGATTAATATTGGGCCGCTTTTTAATTCACATTCATTGTCATCTATAATAGATTTTGTGTTTGCTCTCAATTGAGTGTTTGGTTATCAGTATTTTACCTTTATGTGTAAGAACGTCCCAGGTGATAAACATTCATATGTATGAACTGTAGTATATTGTATATAAATATAAATATATATATATATATATATATATATATATATATATATACATATATACATATATATATATATTATATATGTGTGTGTATGTATGTGTATATGTATAATACATACACACACACATATATATATTTATATATAATGTAATATGCTATATACATATGCATGTATATCACCTAGGACATTCTTACAGATAAAGGTAGAATACTTATAATCAAACACTCAATTTAGAGCAGATGTTGTGGTGTAGAATAGATAGGGAAATTAAATAGAAAAGAGAGAGAGAGAGAGAGAGAGAGAGAGAGAGAGAGAGAGAGATAGAAAGAGAAAAAGTTAAGAGAGAGAAGGAGAGAGAAATAAGAGTAAAGAGAGAGGCAAAGAACACAGTGATAACGGCCAAATGCTTTTGTGTCGTGTTATCAATACGCAAGATGTTTACATTGCAGTATATCGTGTTTAAGCCATAAAAACAGTCGTAAAAATGGGAAATAATGGCCTCGCGATTGAAGCCAAGCAAAACATGAGTCAGCACAGTCTAAATGCTTACAACAGCTGATTCTATAGTCCCGCCTTCTCCGGAAGGTGTTTTCGTGGAAGTTCCAGGAATTTGGGGGTTGACCCAAGTGATATACTTCTTCAACCTCCAATCAATTATGTGTGGGAGGGGTCTTTCCCACACCCTCCTAAGATCACCTCCTATCAAGTCCTCTAAGGAGAGATTTGAATCACACCCACTACAGTCCTTCCAATCAGCTACTTGAAGGGGAGGCCTTGCTGATTAATCCTTCCAATAAGGCTAGAAGGAGGTGGAGATTACAGATAGCAAGTTTCCTGAGGGTTCAACGAGTGAGAGACCGACGAGGAGACCAGAGTCAGAACTGTGTCCTTCAAGGGAGAGTACTTCTCCCAATCGCTTCCGTGTTCCCCATATAGACTGATTCAAGAGTGATTCGTTTCTATCATTGTAACTTGTTAATTTTGTACTGATCTTTATAATATTAAGTACTAATTAAAGTGAAGAAATTACCGATCTCGTCTCTATACGCCTTTCTGAGAGATATCAATATTTAAAAGGAATAAATATACAAAGATAGCACATCATCCGCGAAGCGATCTGAAGGACACCTCGAAAGAAACCAAGGTAAGAAGAGAAAGACTAAATTCTATGCAAACATATAACGAAGAACGAAAGAATAAAAAAGAATAATAAAAACATTACAATTGGTGGCAGCGGTGGGATCCAGAAGGCGAGACGAAACAAACGAACATTAATGAAATTATCAGTGCAATTATTTAAGTTACAGTGAAACGAAATTCTACAAAACGAACTTAGATTTTTTACGACGACGAACAAAATATATCAGAAGAAATAAAAATACTCCAGCGAATAGCAGCTTACAACAAGAACGTCGAGTGTGAATAAAACAGTTTATTGCGTCCCGAAGCCAAAAACATTTTGAACTGTTACCGTCAACAAATTGAGCAAGACGCCGACAGCGATAATAAGCCCAGTGTTAGCGACATTACATCGAGTGATTGAAGAAAAACAACGTACAAACTTTCAACAAGATTCCGAAAGCGGAAAACCACAGCGGAAAAACAACGCAGACGTAGTGATCCGACAGCGAAACATTCACCGCCGAATGAACAACATTTAGCGATATCACGATATCAACAACACAACACAGTAAGGAATTTACTATCCACTCTCTCTCTTAATAAATAAGTGAAGATACATTTTTTTTTTGCATCTTGCTATAAGATTGAAAATTAAGAAAACTCTCTCTAGTGAATAAAATTCTTTTTGCATAAATACCAGCATTACTCTCTCTATGATAAATTAATTATTTAGTAAATAATTTAGATAGGGAATTAGCTATTTTTTACTCGGTTGGTGATGATTATTTGAGAAGTTATATATGTAATTTTGTGTACTTATTATAATGAATTTTAATGATATGATGCCCAATTTCATATAAGAATTTATTTTGAGTATTGAAAAAGGTTTTAATTGTGCACTTGAACTCAATAGAGAATTTAATTTTTTTTGTGTGACAATTTGACAAATGGTTTTTAATCTTGGTACAATATAACGAAAATATTTTTTGATTGATGTACTCTGAGTGAAAATTTTTTTGTGTGTGGACATGCAACGAGTATTTGATGAATTACTGAACACTGTTAGACATTCACATTACGATTTAAGACCGTCGACAATTAGACGAAGTCGAATTTCAAGACTAAATTCCCACTCCGCTGTAGTGCAAGGAAATACTAACAATAATAACACAAATAACCAGAACCAAAATAGTGTTAATCATTCTAATACTACTAACAATA
Source organism: Macrobrachium rosenbergii (assembly GCA_039081455.1). Classification (NCBI taxonomy): domain Eukaryota; kingdom Metazoa; phylum Arthropoda; class Malacostraca; order Decapoda; family Palaemonidae; genus Macrobrachium; species Macrobrachium rosenbergii. Next base: position 34,143,459 of record JANJGK010000010.1, read on the forward strand.
ATAATAATAGTAACAATACTAATAATACTAATAATACTCGCACATTACAATTTTTTAATATGAACCAGGCGGCCGTCATAACAACCGCCACACGCTTCTGTGGACAGGTGGATGATTCCAATCCTGACAAAAGCAGACTCGAAGCCTATACTGTAAATCATTGGCTAGCAGATGCAGATAGTCGTATAATTTCAGGGGGAATAACAGATGAAAGAGCTAAGATAAATGAAGCCTTGTTGCTCGTCAGCTCAGAACATGGAGACGCACATAAAACTTTGAATTCCACAAGTTTTAGCAAACTTAATAACTATGTAGAATTTAAAGAAATTTGTTTATCACTCTGGGAACCAGTAAATCAGACTGACGGTTTATATAACCTAACTAGATTTCTTAACCCACAATATAAAACAATTGCTAATTTGTACGCAAGCGTGGAGAATGCAATAGAGAAAATAAGCGAAGATTTAGAGAAGACAGGTATTACTATAGGAGACAAGGATCAGTTTGGGGCTAGTGCCCAGAAATTAGTTGAGCTACGGCATGTATTAAATTACTTGTCATTTGGAACCATATATAATATTCTTGGAGAAGAGGAAAAGAAAGCTTTCAGAAAAATAAAACTTGATCCCAGAAAAACAAGCCTTCAAACATTGAAGACAATGAGAGAAGAAATCCAAAGGAAAGAGATAAATCTATCCAAGGAATTCGTGGGAACAACAGAAGCACAAAATGAAAGGAAAGTCAGAAATAATAATCCTAATTTTAAACTGAATAATAAATTCTATGATAATTCCAGACAAGCAGGAAATAGACCAAATACATTCCAAGGGAAATATGCCCAAAATACTAAAAGAAAATGGAATCCAGATCAAAGGGGAAGAAACAATCTAACAAAGAGTGGACCACACAAACCTTATAGATATGGTCAAAACTCAAACATAAACACTTCAACCCAAGTGAACTATTCCGCTCAAGGGGCGAGACCCAAGACAGCCTGCGAAAACTGCGGGTATACAAATCATTTTTCTCTGTAACTGGTCAAACATCTGAATTAAGCAAAGAAGTGAATAAAACAGATTTTCCAGAAAACAAAGATAGATTAATTCAAGTATTAGAAAAATACAGAGATGTAATAGCAATAGAAGGAGATAAATTAGGTAGAACAAATGTCCTAAGGCATAAAATTGTATTAGATGATGGAACAAAACCATTCTTTATTCCTAATTACAGATTACCAATAAGCCAAAGACCCATAGTTGATAATTTGATAGAAGAAATGAAGAAAGATGGGGTAGTCATTCCTTCTAAATCTCCATATAATTCTCCATTACTACTTGTTCCAAAGAAAGATGGAAATTGGAGACTTGTGATAGACTATAGAAAGTTAAATTCCAACACCATCCCCGATAGAATGCCAATGCCAGTGATTCAAGATATGTTAGCTCAGTTAGGAGGTGCAAGGATATTTTCATCTTTAGATTTACTTAGTGGATACTGGCAAGTACCTTTAGACGAAGAGTCGAAACCATTCACAGCCTTCAGCACACACAAGGAACACTTGCAATTTGAAGTCATGCCATTTGGACTCACTTCGGCTCCTTTAACGTTTGTTAGATTAATGCTTCAAATATTAGGGGATATAGAAAATGTTGCAGTTTACTTAGATGATGTTATCATTTTTAGCAAAGATTTAGAAAGTCACCTCAAAACATTAGAAATAGTCTTGGAAAGATTAAGAAGAGCAGGATTAAAAATCAAATTAAAGAAATGTCAATTCTTAATGAAATCTTTGGAATACTTAGGACATGTAATTAGTGAAGATGGTCTGCGAATGCAAGCAGGCAAGATAAAAGCAATAGTTGAATATCCAGCTCCTACCAATTTGAAAGCATTGAGAAGATTCCTAGGAATGGTAGGCTACTATAGACCTTTCATTAAAGGCTTTGCTACAATAGCCAAACCATTAACAGAATTAACAAAGAAAGATGTCAAATATGAATGGAATAAAGAACAAGAGACAGCTTTCCAAACACTAAAGAGTAAAATGACCAGGAATCCCGTACTAGTCTACCCAGATTTCTCGAAGGACTTTTACTTAGCCTGTAATGCATCAAGTACCGGGCTAGGGGCTGTATTATTACAAAAGGACAAAACAAGAATGAGAGCAGTATATTATGCCAGTAGAGTTTTGAATGCTGCAGAGAAAAATTATAGCACAATAGAAAGAGAATGTTTAGCATTATACTGGGGTCTAAGGAAATTTAGACACATAATTTTAGGACATAAAGTCAATGTACTTACTGATCACAAACCAATTTGTGATTTGTTTAAGAAGAGAACTTTTACAAATAACATGAAGTTCAATAGATGGTTCATTAGTGTACTAGAATTTGCACCAGAATTCAGATATATCCCAGGAAAATTTAATACACTAGCAGATGCATTATCCAGAGCCCAAGAAGAAACAGAGAAATGTATTACCACTAATACTTTTTGTTTTAGCTGTCAAGTGGTAGATTTAGATTTGGAAAGAGTACAAATACAGCAAGGAATGGATACAGAAATCAGGCATATAATAGGACAACTAATGACAGATGAATCTTTAAAACCTGATTTTGTTTTAATCAATGGATTACTGTATAAAAGACCAACAGAGAAGAATGGTTATTCTCGACTATACATCCCGAAAACACTAATCAGAGAAGTTTTAGAACTAACACACTCATACAAGTTAGCAGGACATCCAGGAATCAAAAAGACAACTAGAATCCTAACCAGAAACTATTTTTGGCCCCATTGTAGTGAGGATGCCAAGAACTTTGTACAAAATTGTGTAGTTTGTAATCGACATAAAGGTAACGTAAATCCAAAAGCTCCTCTTGAAAAATACCCATCGGAGTTGAATCCATTTCAGGTCGTATCTATGGACTTTTTAGGTCCATTTCCAACAACTGTTAGGGGGAATAAACAAATATTAGTCTTTTTAGACTATCTAACAAGATATGTAGAGATCGTACCAGTAAGAAATAGAGATGCAATTACAGTAGCAGAAGCTCTTAAATCTAGAATTATTACGAGACATTCATGTCCCCAAGTTCTTCTTTCTGATAACGCAGCAGAATTTACTAGTGAACTTTTAAGAAAATTATGTGAATTTTATGAGATAAATAAATGTCAAATCACAGCATATAAACCAAGTTCAAATGGAGCAGTAGAAAGAACGAATCGTAAGATAAAGGATATCCTGAAAACTTTAGTTAAACCTAATACAGAAGACTGGGATTTAGCTTTGGAAGACGTACAGTTTACTATAAACAATACTGTAAATGAGACAGTAGGAGAATCACCACACTACTTGTTATACGGATACGAGAAGAGACTACCAAATACGTTACTAGATGATGCAACACCACCCCGACATACTTATAACTACGATGACTATATTGCCTGGAAAACTAGACGTACATATGAAACGATCAAACAGACGAGGACTAGACTTAAGGAAGCTCAGAGTGTCCAAGCAAAGTACTATGACAAAAATACAGCTAAACCAAAAATTGTAGTAGGTGCTCAGGTATATGTTCAGAATCATGTTCCAGAAGGTCCTAATGTAAAAGTATCCGCAAAGTTCCAAGGTCCTTACAGGGTATTAGAAGTGTTGAAGTTAAATAAGCTAAAGATCATAAGTGAGAGTGATCTAAAGGAAAGAATTGTTCATACCAATCATGTAAAGGTAATAAAAACAGACTCTTGGTCCAATAAGAGAATAGTTGAATTATTGAAAGAAGTTGAACAGGAACCAATAAATAACAAATACAATTTAAGAAAAAGATAAATTTATGTAAAGTGTTGAACTGTTAGATATAAACAATGTGTAGGCATTAAAATACCTCATGTATACAGAATATCTGATAAGGCTTATTCTTACAGATACAAACATGCGGTTCTTCTTGGTTATCATAACACTGCTTTATGTGTCATCTGAGGTGGTGATCCGGAAGGGTGCACTACTAGAGAAAAAGGGATCTGTGAAATTAATAAAGGACTTAGGCATAGTGAGTATTGACATTACATCAGTGCTTATCAATGAAATGACATTGAAAGATGTCCAAAGGGAATTGAAATCCTTAATTAGGAAAAGTGAAAATAACAGTGTTTTACCATTGTTGGAAAAACTAGATAATGACATAGGAAGTGTGTTAAATACAAGATCCAAACGATCCCTCTTACCTTTTATAGGAACAGCACTTAATCAATTATTTGGAGTCGCGACAGACTCTAATGTAGAAAAAGAAAGTGCCCGTATAGACAAACTGGAGAAATGGGCAGCAACAAGAGGCATTGTGTTAAATAAGATTATAAGCTCTCAAAACTTAAACAGTAATGAATTGAAAAAAATAAAGGAATTTATTAATCAAGTGAACACAAATATTACCAAAGAGATTAAGATAATAACAGATGAACAACATTTAAGTACATTTATGAACAATGTTAGAATTGTATTGCAAGACCATAAAGATCTATTAAATGCCATTTTGTTAGCCTATAAAGGAATATTAAGTCCAACATTAATAAACCCAAGAGAATTAGAGGGCATAATTAGTGATTTTTTGGTAGAAGGACATTATACCCCTATGGTAAAGGATATAATGGTCTATTATAATTTGATAACCACCAAGGTAGTTAAGAATAAGATCCTTCTAATTCTACCTTTTAATCAAAAAGAGGCAGATGTACTGATGTCCATACATCCTTTTCCCATGTTGATAAAGGAAAACGTAATTATCTCAAATGTCAACCACATCAATTTTGCATTAGAAGAACATGGACTAATGATGTCATTTATTACTGATGCTCAATTAAGAGATTGTATACTTTTGAAAGATAAAGAGTATATTTGCAACCTTGACAACCTGTATGAAACTACTAATGCCTATCCTTGTGTTCAAGAAATAATTGAAAACAAGAATCAAGAGACAGTACTGTGTACACAATTATCCAAACATGATTTTGTTTCCATTATAGTAGAACAGTCAGTTTTTGTGTTTTCACTAAGTTCAGTAACAGCAACTATTAATTGCCATAATGTAAGTACTGAAATTAATTTCAATAATGTCCATGCTTTTGATAAGACTTGCAAGTTAGTTATTCCTAATAAATTATATTATGAACCTCATGTCTTCACAGAAATCACAATCCATAAAAATAAGCCCTACATGAACTACTCTAGTGAAGTTAAAGAATTTAAACTGTCTCAGTTAGAGTTAAAACAAATAAATGAGTTGGCTTTAGTAGATGAATTTTTCTATTACAAAGAAAATGTTTCACCAATTCTGTCTCTGTTCAATTTGGTCATAATCATTATTGTAATAATAGTGTTTGCAATTTTGGTCAAACGTGTGGTAATTTCAAATATTGAGCAGATTATAACAGAAATAAAGAGGACCAATGAAGAGTAAAATGATCTTTTACACATAATTTGCTGCTGAATTCTTTATGTATTATTATTGGCATTGTGTGTTAAAACAATTAACCATTTTACAGTATAACAATTCATTATATGTATATATATGTATGTATATGTATCTCTTTTGATTCATGATATAATATATGTGAATTTTCTACCATATATTCTTAATTGATTTTTTTGCATTAGTGCATTGACACAGTTTGTGCAATTTAAATATTTTTTGAGAATTGACTTGATGGGAAATCATATAAATACTTTATTTTGTTTGTGATTTAGCAATCATCCATTGAAATATATTCTTTTTGTCACACTGAGGGCAGTGTGAGGTAGCGTGACCGAGTGATGTTGTGGTGTAGAATAGATAGGGAAATTAAATAGAAAAGAGAGAGAGAGAGAGAGAGAGAGAGAGAGAGAGAGAGAGAGAGAGATAGAAAGAGAAAAAGTTAAGAGAGAGAAGGAGAGAGAAATAAGAGTAAAGAGAGAGGCAAAGAACACAGTGATAACGGCCAAATGCTTTTGTGTCGTGTTATCAATACGCAAGATGTTTACATTGCAGTATATCGTGTTTAAGCCATAAAAACAGTCGTAAAAATGGGAAATAATGGCCTCGCGATTGAAGCCAAGCAAAACATGAGTCAGCACAGTCTAAATGCTTACAACAGCTGATTCTATAGTCCCGCCTTCTCCGGAAGGTGTTTTCGTGGAAGTTCCAGGAATTTGGGGGTTGACCCAAGTGATATACTTCTTCAACCTCCAATCAATTATGTGTGGGAGGGGTCTTTCCCACACCCTCCTAAGATCACCTCCTATCAAGTCCTCTAAGGAGAGATTTGAATCACACCCACTACAGTCCTTCCAATCAGCTACTTGAAGGGGAGGCCTTGCTGATTAATCCTTCCAATAAGGCTAGAAGGAGGTGGAGATTACAGATAGCAAGTTTCCTGAGGGTTCAACGAGTGAGAGACCGACGAGGAGACCAGAGTCAGAACTGTGTCCTTCAAGGGAGAGTACTTCTCCCAATCGCTTCCGTGTTCCCCATATAGACTGATTCAAGAGTGATTCGTTTCTATCATTGTAACTTGTTAATTTTGTACTGATCTTTATAATATTAAGTACTAATTAAAGTGAAGAAATTACCGATCTCGTCTCTATACGCCTTTCTGAGAGATATCAATATTTAAAAGGAATAAATATACAAAGATAGCACATCATCCGCGAAGCGATCTGAAGGACACCTCGAAAGAAACCAAGGTAAGAAGAGAAAGACTAAATTCTATGCAAACATATAACGAAGAACGAAAGAATAAAAAAGAATAATAAAAACATTACAATAACACACTAAGTCTCTTATAGACTACACTGAATGTGAATTAAAAAGCGGCCCAGTATTAATCATAATAACGAAATTTTCAAACATAACATAAAATTTTGCACGAAAGACAAATCAGTCAAAAAGGCGTAAAGTGGTTGGGAGGGAGGTGCGATGGGAATAGTACGCAATCGCTAGTTGGCAACTAGAAGGTGTGACCTTTGGTGCCCGGGCACGTTTGCGTAGAATGAGAGAGAGAGAGAGAGAGAGAGAGAGAGAGAGAGGATGATATAAAACATGAAGCTTCTCATATGAGAAAGAAAAAAGGGGGCGGGATTACTGGTCGATCAAGGGAGACGAAACCAGGTAATAAAAATAAAGCTTGAGAGAGAGAGAGAGAGAGAGAGAGAGAGAGAGAGAGAGAGAGAGAGAGAGAGAGAGAGAGAGATTATGGCCGGGGAGCTTCCTTACCCCTAAGCGTCGCAGCTTCAACTTGCCATGCTAATAAATTTCGACCATCTGCCTGATCCATTACACGCGTGATTCAGTTCCCGTCAGTTGCAAAGAAACAGAAGGGACAGACAGACACTCTATCCACATCAAGGCTTCTATCCTGATACATAACGTCTATCCCCCGACCAACGTGGACGGCTTATCCCTAGCGAGCGTCTAGTTAGAAAGAGAAAATTCTCCAGATTTCGTTCATGATTATGGGGATGCGTGGCTGGCCTCTGGTAGGCAGACAGGTAAGAATGGGGGAAAGACAGGTGTGGCCCCGCACCTGTGACATCACTCGCCATAAGTGGCACAAAGGTAACCTTGGTTCACTATCAGTACTGCCTAAGTGCTTTTCCTGACTATCGAACAACGCTAAAAGCTTCAGCCCTCATTCCCGAAGAAAGATCATAAATGTATATATTGATTGCCTGGTGGCAGGGAGAAACTCAACGGGTGAGTGGTCTGTGATATAATTTACTTTAGGAACTAGCGCTGTCAGATGTGCTTTATTTGTTTAAAAAGATAACTACACAAATAACCATTCCGATCTATTTCGAATAATCCCGTTCGTTCGTTCAAAAATTCTCAGTGGAGCAAAGCAACGCATCAAAAACATAATTATATCTTTACAGCAGCTTGAATTATCTAAAAACATATCATTTAAGCAGAAGATGCGTTCCCTTACAATTCACAAATACTGGCATAAAACATATCCCTGTCGTTCTCCATTCATCAATTAATCACTTCAGCACTTTCAAAAAACTTAAATGCCCAGTATAATATGCGGAAATCCGACTAGAATTCTACATAAGATAATAAAATTCAATACATCATAGCTCCCTTGAAAAAGGCCGGAAGCTAATGATATACAGTATCCAGCAAGTGCGTGCATGCGTATGGGTCCGTGTGCTCTCTCTCTCTCTCTCTCTCTCTCTCTCTCTCTCTCTCTCTCTCTCTCTCTCTCTCTCTCTCTCTCTCTCTCTCTGTATTTATTTGTGGTCCAAGAAATTCCACTCCACCAACATTTGTGTCTAGCATCTTGGGCTGTTTTGTCAAAGAATAAAGATGGTCCTTATTTTCTCGGCTTAATTAAGGTTAGATGCTCTGTATCTGGCCGGTAAGATCGTTTCTCTAAAATGAAAAAGTTAGTACGAACAGCTTCACAAACAAGAGACTGTTGACTCTGATTTTTTACAACTGACTGAAATTGTAGAGGAAACTTTTCTCACTTGCCGTTACAACAAGAATTGAATTCTAAGATATACTTCCAACAAAAATTGTTCTCCCAGATATCATCAATTCAGGATTGAATTTTCGAGTTTTGGATACTTTCCAAAGGTTAAAAAGAAAATGCTACGATCAATTCTCAAAATCACACTACGATCCGTAAAACTAACTGATTATGAATATTACAAAACGCCATGTATCACGAACAATAAAAGGGGAAATCTATCTCAGTCATAATACAATGGTTTTTATAAACTGAATTTGAAAACGATATAACAGAATCCAACAGAAACATCCCCATTTCTACAGCTTAGTGAAAATGGTAAAGATTGTTTTAACATAAGTTTTTTTTTTAAAGAAATCACAAGAATCATACACGTAAAAAGAAGGATCAGTCCTTGCTGTCATCATTTTAAAAAATCATATTGAAGATATGTCCAATTAGCAATGAAGTTTTCAGGTCCAAAGGACATCATCTAAAAACTAACCGAAGGGCATGATGCAACGCTTCAGCAAAAAATTACTCTCGGTTTAATTTTATTTATTGAATATTCATTCCAAGTGACCATATTACCCCTAAAGAGGTTTCGCAATGAACCGAATTAGTTTCTTTGTCTATCTGTGCACGAATCATAGAGTTATCAATGGAGTTAAGTAAAATTTTATCCAGTAGTGGACAATTATTAGATTTTGAAATAATCAAGATCCATTACTGGACCTTATCAGGCTATTTACTACATTGATCATTACCATTGCAATAGTAGAACGTCGTTTTACTCTGGTTCATCAATATTTATTTATTTGCACTGAATGATCATTTCGCGTCTGACCCTCCTCCGTCAAACAGAAAAACGCACAAGAAACTGGAAATAGGTTTCACAAAAAAATTGTCAGTATTTCCAATGAAAGAAAAAATATTATCCAAGATTCTCATCTGGATTCTAGGTAACCAGACTTCCAATGAGATTCGACTTGAATTCATTAATAACACTTTGAGATCATCTCGTGGATAGCAAGCACAGGTGAATACGTGACCCTCGCCCACCTTTATCGGAGAATTGATTAGTTACACTGACAACCAACAATACGGTAATCATGGATACCTGCCGAAGATGAAAATTTAAAGCGCACTAGTCAAAAAAAACTTCTTCAAGTCAGCAGAAGAATACAAGAAGACTCGGACATCGCTGTGATGCTGACAGAGTGCCCTTCCCTGTGTGGATGTAGATACTACTAATTGCAGTTACTGAAAGGAAGGATGCTGGATCTGACGTACGGTACCAAATCGAATTAAAGTTAAGCCTTGTATTGGGGTCGCTGAAATGACCGTTGGCATTGCATCTTGGCTCACCCGGTGGGGTATCCACGAACTTGTATAACTTATTCTTTAGTGTATGTACAAACTGATTCGTAATGGTTGAGACTGAGTGAGGTAGACAAATCCACATTTTAGAGCTCGGGATCGCAAGTAATGAGGAGCGATCATTCTCGGCTGGGTTATGATACAGCGTAGTAGGAAGTAGAAAGCATTTGACACCAGGTCTAAGATTGTCGTGCAATTGAAGGGTAAAGGTTTTCGGTGTTAATGGGTATGCTGGTAGGTTGGGATACAACTCCCTCTTTTATTCTCTTGTTGCATAGAACTTGATAAAGTTCATCCTTACCCGGAAGGCTACTTAGCTTGAATGCCTTTAGTCTAGTACAATATGGATAGTCTTGAAAGCTACCACCCCTCAGTTTGTGAAACTGTGTTGTTCGCCCTCCAGCCTACCTGGTCATACTAGGCCTGAGTTTGAGTCTCCGGCCGGCTAATGAAGAATTAGAGGAATTTATTTCTGGTGACAGAAATTCATTTATCGCTATAATGTGGTTCGGATTCCACAATAAGCTGTAGATCCCGTTGCTAAGTAACCAATTGGTTCTTAGCCACGTAAAATAAGTCTAATCCTTCAGGCCAGCCCTAAGAGAGCTGTTAATCAGCTCAGTGGTCTGGTAAAACTAAGGTATACTTAAGTAGGATGTGGGAGCAATAGGAATCGCCAACGTCAGCCATAGCGTGCGCATGGTGTTGATATGTCCGTTTTAAAAAGTTCTCAATATCCATATCTCTTGTTTGCGACAGGTTGTTATGATTCTGTCCACATGGGTAAACAATACTTAGTCGTCGGAGGTGATTATTCCCAAATCTTTTACCTGATTCTTTTTCGTAATGGCATTTCCATCTCAGTTAAAATAATGATAGAAATTTCTTGAGTTCTTGCTAAAGTGTGTGCTCGAATTCGTCCACGTTACAAGTTGCTTTGATTGTTTGCGCCTAGGTCTGTACTATCTAGTTCGTTTTAAATGTGTAAAGTTTTCACCTACGTTTGACATGGCCGAGCCACGGGAATCGTGAGATATAAAGGTTGTATTCATTATACTAAAGAGAACGGAACCGAGAACCGTTCTATGAGGGACACCTGATGTGAATTGGGTTGTTATTGCTGTTGCACCTTAGGGTGATACTTGAAGCGTTAGATCTGAGAGGAAACTATGTATCCAGGCTCCTACAGAAGCATGTGTTTGTTTCTTTTGGATTTTTGTAAAATCATGGTGTCAGTTTCACTGATCATTGTTCGTTTGGTAGAGAGAGACAAGGAGAGAGAAGACCTATGTTGACAGTGTAGAGAGTGAGGAGGTGTAATAAGCAAAAAGCAGAAAAAGAAAAAGACCAGTCACGAGAGAGAGAGAGAGAGAGAGAGAGAGAGAGAGAGAGAGCGAGAGAGAGAGAGAGAGAGAGAGAGAGAGAGAGAGAGAGAGAGAGAAGTATATAAAACTTCCGCTGCCAACACGAAAAAGATAAATTTCAAACGAAACCCATAAAGTTTTCAAAATACTCATAACGTCTTAGTCTGCCAACGCTGAGAAACAGAACAAGATGCCCAAACGAGAAAAAGGGAAAAACAGACATTAACAGCGACCGGGAGGGGCTCACGAATGACGTACCCCGCTGTTTTATCGATACAAACAAAGCCCACTTTGGATACGTATTCCTTCGGTAATAAAGTAGTTGTGCTACGACCGACGAATATAATGAAGACGAGCTCTCTCTCTCTCTCTCTCTCTCTCTCTCTCTCTCATAAAACATGTCCCAGTTTTTCACCCACCTTTCTTTCCCAGTTTAATAGTTCTGAACGTTTTATTTATTTTTTTTTTTAATTTATCATAACCTCCTAGTAAAGTGTGGCCTTTCCTTACTATATGGTACCTATTGGATGTTTTGTTTTATTTTCCTCTCTCTTCTCCCGCTCTACTTTTCATCCTCTCATTTATGACCGTTTCTTCATATCATTTCTCTCTCTCTCTCTCTCTCTCTCTCTCTCTCTCTCTCTCTCTCTCTCTCTCTCTCTCTCTCTCTCATACATATAATTCATGGTCACAAAAATGTTGTTTTACGTAATTGCTTATTAAAATATGAAGATTAAACCAAAACTATTTAGCGTATCTTATGCATAAGCGTTACTTTTAAAATGTTGGCATAGCGTTCCCTACTCTACCGAGTGAATGAATCACTGTTAGGGAACATATATATATATATATATATATATATATATATATATATATATATATATATATATATATATGTATGTATATATATATATATATATATATATATATATATATATATATATATATATGTATATGTATGTATGTATACGCACATATGTATACATACATATACATACATACATATATATATATATATATATATATATATATATATATATATATATTATCATAATCTCTTGAATTATTTCATTGATTTTTAACGTAAATTTTCACTTTCTTTAAAAGTCCTATAAAGCTGATGTTGGGCTTTCTTTAGCTCCCCCTCTTGAGGTGTTATCATATTTGGTATTGTAGTATTTCACCCGTTTGTTTTTATCCTTTCATATTCAACGAGCGGAGTGCTGTTCTACGGTCTTTTGCTGGTTCGCTAGTTTCCCCTATTGTTCTCCCGTCTTCCCGATCTGACGTGGGATTCTGCCTGCTCTAACGAAAGGATTGGTTTTCGGCTCCACTGAGAGGAGATCTCGCCACCCTGCTATATTTTTGTGCACTCGCTGACCTCTGGAATATTATCAAGGGTCTCTGTTTTTCTTCGGGTCGTGTCCCGAGAATATCGTAAGCACGCTCCTACGGACAGTATCCTGTGCTGAGTTGCAGTGTTGAGGTCTGCCTTGCGCCCTCTTGCCTTGAGCTGTGCTGTGGGTCAACCTGTTTGCCCACATGAGAGTGCGTAGCGGCGTTGTCTCCTGGAGTCGTCAGGAGGCCCTCTGAGTTCGAAGAAGGGTGAGATATACCTATATAATTCTTCGCTATTTGTTATAATAATATCGATACTCGCCATACTGGATTGTTGGGTCATCGCCAGGACCATCGTCATCTCGTCACCCCCGTGTGTTTTTTTTTTTCCCGAGTGTTTTTGATGTGAAACCCCTGCCTTAAGGACAGATTTACTTAGCTAAATAAGCTATTTAATGTTTATATTTTCTTCAGTGAAACGGTGATGGTTTCCTTGTTATTGTTTATTATATACTAGAAATATTAGGTTTAAGGATATTTTTTTTTCCTCTCTTATGCCTCTTTCTATCGTGTGATAGTTGAAATTCCGATTTTGTACAAGTGTTGTTTTCTACCTCCTCCTAGTTCTTTCTCTTATTCTACTGGATATGATAGTTAGCTAGGAGAATGGTGGTAGTGATTGAGGTTTTGTTTGCAAGTGAGTTTTCCTGTCCCTAGATCAGTTTTTGGGGGACGTTCCTTTGTAATGTTTAAGTTTACTTATTGTTAATAAATTAATTGTTAAGGTTTTTGTTCTTGGTTTGCTTTCCCTCTCCTGAGTGTCGCTTCTTGCTTGAGATCTGTGTCATTTTTTTGTCCGGAATCTTTGTCTATTTTGGCAACTGATTCTGAGAAGTGAATCTGCATAATATAAATGAAGATTTGCTGTGGCTCTTGCATTAATAAAGGAGTTCATAACAATATATATACATATATATACTTCAGTTTGTTACAGTGTAAGAAGAAAGCGGAAATTAAAATGTCACAGTTATATTTACGATACCATCAAGCTAAATTTGAGCGCAAAAGACCTTGCAGCCGTCAGGTAGCTTATTTATCATTTTAGAAAGTTAATTACCCTCAATAGCTAGAGGACTCTCTGGAAAAAATCAATAATTAGATAGTGCTGTCTTTCTCTCCCCTTGGCTAAGACAGACCAGAGCCAGTCGTCCCAGAGTTGGAGAAAGCCACAAACATGAAAGGAAACGAAGAGCAGAATTTAAACTTCGTGCTCTCCTGGATTAGAAAGCCCGTAAGATAAAAATTAAGTGAGAAAGTGAACGTACGAACAGAAAGAATGAAAGCAATATAGTGGCCATCGATAACATACTCCAGCCACTGCTCTTTTATTCTTCATTTACCACAACCCAGAAAGTTGAGCATCTCTGAAGTGAATGAAATGAAGTTCAGCCACAATCTTTACTTTTAAAGGTGCTGTTTACAACTACTTACTTTCATTAGCTGCCTTTCTTTCCTACTCCACTTCAGTATTTACAGTTAATTTATTAAAACTCATACTAAAGAGAAAGGAAAGAGAAAGTGAAATTTCTGCTGTTGTAGCATTACCATTGCCCGAACCGATACAACGCATAGCCTTGGGAATCGTAGTACCCAGTCTGCTTAAACCAGAATAATGAAATCATCGATTCCCTTTCTATGTTTTTATTACCTATGCATCAACAATCCATGATCAAATTATCTATTCCATTTTTGAGTGCTGCTCTCATTATTTGGGGGACCTGTTTTGTCGCTAATCTAGAGAGAAGTCAACGAAAGGAGTTTTTCATCACTGATGGTGCTCCACTAATTCTAATTTAATTAGGTACAATTACTCCTGCAAAGCTGCCTCACTTTCTCTCTATTCGTTTTCTAAGTCGAGACCTCCCATCCTTCAACAGACAAGTCTAGCTTAAGCCCAAACTTTTTTTTCCTCTAATTTTTCCTTTTCTGCTTTAGGCCTAGACACGTGGGCACTGAGCTGCCTGTCCTATCGGTTTGAGCGTCGACAGAAAAAAAAAAATTGATATAATTCAACATTTGCGTTGACGATCGTGTTAGCAACTTTACAGAGGCTGGTCAGTTTAGTGACTGATTCGCTATTTTATTCTGGGAATTTGGAATGGTTTACCTTCTCTTACTGACAATGATCTGTCAAGAATAAAGCTCTCTTATTCTTCAAAGGTCAGGCCTTAATCTCTTATCCACTTTCTCCACATGATTTTCCTTCCTTTATTTCTTCACCTTAAGGTGGCTGCTAGATAAGGTCAACTGGACACCCCTTACAAAGACTACAAGAGTTGATGGAATTATATAGTTTAATTATCGTTATCTGTCTCCCAGTCCAATTCAGCTTTTATCACATGCGTATTTTTGAAAAGTTTACTAAAGAAAGTACAAAAATAATTCCTTACCTGAATTATGTTAGTTGAATAAAGAGGAAAAAAGATCCCTTGTTAACACAATAAAATTATCTTATTTTGGCTAATAGAAAAGGCAGGTCGTGAATCCTTCTCTAAGAAACTTTTAGCAAGAATGTATAGACTGCAAATATATAAACTAAAGCGCTGACAAGTCAGAGCACACCAAAATATATGCAGGCCAAAAAAATATTAAAAGATAACAAGACATCTCCTTTGCGCTCTCTCTCTCTCTCTCTCTCTCTCTCTCTCTCTCTCTCTCTCTCTCTCTCTCTCTCTCTCTCTCTCTCTCTCTACTTCATCATTTCCTTTAATTCAATGTCACAATTAAGTATCAAAGTGTAAAGGCAAATACTAGAAGATTAATGTACGCAATACTTCCCAAATAGATAGAGTTCCCCAACAAGACAACACGGCGCGGCATTACGCTTCATTATATGCCCAATATTCGAGATGTCTGCAAAAATACTGGTATCACAAGTAGGGAGAAAAATAAAGGGAAATTCCCTGGAATCCGTTACAAATAAAAACTATATTAAACAGCCATGACAATGGTACAGCGAGAATTTAACGCTGTTACATTACAGTTTCCAATCGGAAATAAAATACTTGGAGGAATGTGTTGATATTTGCTGGACTATGACAAAGAGAGACAGGGAGAGAGACACAAACACACATACACACACACACACACACACTCATGGGGAAGAGAAAATTCTAGTTCTAAATTATGATGGCTCAAAGGTTAATTTTTGAGTCTAAAATATGTTTGAATCCACAGAGAGAGAGAGAGAGAGAGAGAGAGAGAGAGAGAGAGAGAGAGAGAGAGAGAGAGAGAGAGAGAGAGACTGTTGTCACATTACAGATTTTCAAATTGAACGGTCTTATACCGTATTTGCCGTAGGGTAGCGAGCCTTTTTTAGACCATACCTAAGAAGAAACAGGAGAGCAGTCAAGAGCGTGAAAAGCTTCTGACAGTTGATCGCAAGTAAATAGCAAATATCATCTGGACCTGGTGTACTTCGCAGTCAATATCAATAACCATTCCAAAATTAACCATCACCACAGGGTCTTAGGAGGCATAAAGTCAAAGCGTCAAGTCAAAATCACATGACCTTCAAGGCGGCAACCATATCATACTGGAATTAGAGAGACTGACAATGTTACACGAGCTTCAAGTAGACAGCCAATACTCACGAGCTGCAGAGTCTGTGTCACAGATACCCAGTATCACACGCATTAGTGAGAGCGACAATATTGCACAAGCATTTAGTGGACAGTTTACATCACACACTCTTAAATACACAACTAATATCTAATACGAACTTAGCAGACAGCCAAAGTCTTTAATATACAGTATGTCACAGTAACAAGCAAATGTCGACCCAGTTTTACATAAATTGTATTTGGATTGCAAGTAAAGTTCCTATGTCCTTTTTCTCATTACTATTGGAATGATCTTCACTTTATCCAAGCCAATACATGCCGTTCATACAAGACAGGATAATACAAAACCTTCCCTTCAACGAAACATCGAATAACGGGGGTGGAATAAGAAAATATTCCTGAGATTATATCTTAATCATTTCTGAGTACTCTTGCAAAGTACCTAAAAGTTGTGAATACTCAAGTAAAATCTTTTTAATCTTTTATTTTCACCTACTGAACTGACGAAGCTCGTATAACAAATATTAATTTTTAATAATAACTGACACGACGCGCGGCATAAAATATATCCATTTTAACGTGGTAAATGTGCTTTTCTTCATCTACATAGCGAGAGCGTTGTACCTTTTTCATTTTTACGGCTATCCACCTACACGTTCAGACCTCTGGCAACACTTTAATGCACATTACTTTTCTGAAAAATGCGATCATATTTTCAAATCAGTTTTTAATACCCATCTTTTATATGAGGTCAGTAGGTCAAAGTTCACCTCCTCATTAATACCTCCTACTCTTTGTCTTGTGATCTGATCTAGACGCAGGCAAAACTGAGAAATAAGAGAAACGAAAGCTTCAATCATTTTCTTTTCGCTCTTTACAAAAGCAGATGGCATCGAAGAACTAGATGATATGGCGGCAAATAACTCATCTGGCCGATCAATGAGTCTGTCAATGAGGTCGTCAGGAACAAGAGCTGCCTTGGCGTTGGTGCGAGGTGGATGGGGGAAAGGCGCCTCTTGCTCGAGACAGCCAGGAATGACTTTCTAAAATTAGTCTCGAATTTGGGTTGAACAAAGTTTATAGTAATGACAATTAAATGCGACTCACTGATTTACAATTAGCAGCAAAGGCAGTTAAAAAGTCTGTTCAAACAATACATGTGAGAGTGGGATTACATGGACAACACGATTTGGAGACTGTTTCCGTCTACTGCCAAGCTGTGGAACTGTTTCATTTATATGTGACTCTTACAAACTCCATCTTTGAAAAGACTGGTTCGGCTTATCACCTACCTCGGGGTTGAGACATATTCTTGTTTGTTCTTATTCCTTTTCTCGTTTTCTTAGCGTCTAGCTGGTAATTGGACAGTAGGCTGCATGTTCTTTTGGAATTACTCTCCATATACGGCATGAGCAACTAACTCTGTGGTCACAGAAGACGTAAAAGTTATCTGATTCTGATAACCTGTCAGTCTAACACTACTGTCTATCCAGCTAAAGTTCTTGTGAGGAATATATCACGATTAAACGACGTACTGAGAAAACATATACGCTAGAAATAGCATGGAAACACACTTCCAAAATCAGCAAATGTAACGATTTGTGGAGCACTAGGCCATTAAACACTCAAACTGACAAAGGAAGAGAGTGTCTTGGCCGCGGCTGTTCCAGCGAACATGTTTTAAGATCACTGAAGCACGTGGGACAAAAATCTAGGCACTAGCTAACTATGCGACAAAAATCGCAACAGATACAGCCACACACACACACACACACACACACACACATATATATATATATATATATATATATATATATATATATATATATATATATATATATATATATATATATATATATATATATATATATATATATACATACGTTATCATGATGGAGATGGAATGATATCGATTCTAAGGTCCATGCATACCAGATACAATTTTTGTCCAATTACTTTCTGTCTTCTTACATAATTTTTTCGTAACAAACATATTACCCACACACCCTCTTGCCTGTCGAAACCTACTCTGTTCTTATTTTATTAAAAACTCTGTTGTGTTTCTTATGCAAAGCGCTTCATACATCTTCCCTTGTAAACTTACATTGTGCCCATATAATCATTAAGTGTCCTCTGTCATCTTTACCTTCTACAACAGAACAACTATTCTTTCCAACAATCTTTCGTTAACTTTCCTTCAACCAGACATATCTTACAAGTACTTGTGAGCAGAGCAAGCAAATCATCACCACCGTACTTCATCATTTCACTTATTGTCCAAGCAATTCCTGGTGTCTTTCATTCGTCAGCCTCTTAACTGCATCCCCGTTTTCTGAATAGTCCGTGAGAAAAACCCCTTCATATCCTATATCACTAAGCTCTGGCCCTCTTCTCTCTTACACATTCAACACAACAGTTCTTCAGAAGCATCACTCCATCAACCCATAAGTGCATTCATTGCAAAATTATTTTGTCTCTCTCATTTTGAAATCCATTTCCCCCTTAACCTCTCTTTTCTTCATCCATACGGTTCTGATGAATGATACTGTCCTCAATTTTCATAAGCAAAACCCGAGATCGATCCCATTCGACATAACGATTGTTCGTGCCGATAACTGGAGTGTCAACTGCCTGTTGAGTCACACCCTCTAAAGGAAATACGGCCTTGAACGATATATATATATATACTGTATGTATATATATATATATATATATATATATATATATATATATATATATATATATATATATATATATATACAGTAAGTACATACATATGTGTATATACATTTATTTATATATACATGTACATATATTGACATATAAAAGGTCCATAAGCTTTCAAATAGGGACCTTTCAAATACACTGATTATAACAAAATACAAGTTTCTGTCTTTGATACTCGTTATAAAGCCCTTTTTTTTTTTATAAATATCAGAAATTAACATTAAAATTCCTGTTATAGAAAAAATTACCAATATTTACACTGCCAACTTATCAAGAGTCCTAAAATAGATGCTCGTTTCGTTAAAAAATGGTAAAATATCAAAGCACACTGTGATCTAATGAGAAGCACCTGGGTACATAATCGCAAATCATTTTGTATGCAAATCGGAAGATTAGTCGACATACCCTGCGCCGCCATTTCCGAATGAAATCTCCCTCCGGACAGATTCGCTGAGCCTGACGTTGACGAAACAGTGCCACGGGTTTACCTGAGCCCCCCCACCCCTTCCAAGTCCCAACTCTCTCTCTCTCTCTCTCTCTCTCTCTCTCTCTCTCTCTCTCTCTCTCTCTCTCTATTCTACCATGCACCCTTCCCAGAACCTCGTCTTTTATCACTTCCTTTTCCAAATGATTTCGGTGGCACACTCACAACACTCGGCTGTTGTATTTGCGAGGCAGGTGCTTAAATGCTAATCCTACTTTCATATTTTTACGACGCAGAACTGAGTGAATAAAAAAAATCATTTTTTTTTTGTTCTCTCACTGGCACAATTGTTGATACAGCATAGACTCAATGCTCGTAAAGGGTCCTTGTAATACTGCCTGCTGTTTGATGCTATTGTTTCCTGTTCATATCGGTCTTTTGTTTTCTTCAAGCTTCCATTAAAGATTAATATCCTACCTGCCATTGCAACAGTCCATGGCACGATGAAATCTGCAGTAATCCTATATGTACAGACAGAATTAAAAGCATCAATCAATCAGTCAATTATTACATATATACAGTAAATGTCTAATATATATATATATATATATATATATATATATATATATATATATATATATATATATATATATATATATAATATATATTGATATAGTTGTAGCTGAAGGCTATGGGGACTTACCTTGGGCAGGCAAAATCTGACTCTAATAATGGGTTCAGTTAAAACCATATATAAAAAGGAGTTCGGCTGAGGGCCTTCTTCAAAAGGGGGCAGTTATTAGGTAAACACTTAGGTTTCACTTAATTAATTATATTTACATTAGAAAAACACACATATCAGAAGAATGGAAGTGTGAATAACGACAGGGGACAAAGCCCTGTCATATAATAAGATTCACATACAAATGGTTAATTCTCCAAAGAAACTCAAAGGGGGCCCGCTTCAAAGGGCGCTGCAGGGGAGAGGAAACTGTGGTTATGCCACTGCGTGCACAAGATGATAACAGGTCCACAACAGACTAAACCCTATCTGCAATCAAGAGCACATGTGGTTACTTAGCTGCAGGAAGGTGCTTTGATCCAGGAATAGAGGAATTGCACGGAAGATGGCTAGAAATGAACTCGATTCTGATAACTGTAATTTTACACATTTACGTTACACATTCATTACTGATTCGTAAATTAACATAACAAAAAATAAAAGCAATACACGTCTCACTGTAGGTATATTGCACTATGAAAGGAAACGGAAAAATAGGAAAAGATTTACTGGGATGTGAATGACTTAAGAACCTTGACTCTGTGCATTACCTTCGTTGGGAGATGGATTCCTCGTCTTCTGGGGACGCCAGCAATGGAGGGTAGTGTGAAAGGGGCTCACTACAAAGTAACTCAGCTCTGGACAGCAAGGGGCAGCTCAGGGGAGCAGGAGGGAGGACAGAAGTGTCCTAGTTAAGGTTCCAGCGTCTTCTAAGAACAATCTGCCAATGTGACACCTTTTTACCTCATTGGAGGATTACAATCCTGCTCTTTGTAGGTGGTGCTGTATGGCAGCAGGATCCTGTTTTCTATGCGGGTCATGCATGTGGGATGTGGGGTCCTCTTTGCCTAAGTGTTCAAGACACATGGTTCAGTTGCTAGGCGCGGGAGTCGCTTTCTCTTTTTGACTTGTCTCCTCCGCAGGCTTTGCCTCAGGAGGGATTAGCATCTCCGACAGAGCAGCACCTGAAATCAGGGTCTATGGACAGTCACTTTGACAAAGTCTGTGGACAGTCACTTCGACAAAGAAGAAGGATTAAGGGCTTACCAAGAAGGGTAGTGGTGAGAGGAGTCGATACGGGTGAATGTTGCCCACAGCTAACCTTTTACTGTTTAAATCAAATCAATAGAAATTATTTCAATAGAACATGACATGTTCTTATATCGTATCTCTACTCTATGTCTTGGAGGATGAGATGGTGTGTGCGAGGTTTACTTTATTACAATATATATAAACAGTATATATATATATATAATATATATATATATATATATATATATATATATATATATATATATATATATATATATATAAATAATCAACACACAATCATGTGTGGAACAATAATATATTGGACTCACATCAGGATCGAACCCAGGTCTTTCAACTGAAAGGCAAGGGCGCTGCCCACTAGGCCATACAAGTCATAAAAGAAGTTGGAACCTAAGGGCAACTGCACCCAAAGAATTAACTGGGCAAGCTAACTGCTTGCATACCAGCGTGTTTTCCCCAACTTCCCGACTCAGCAATGACCCAATTGACAGCATTTCATTCGAATTATCCCTTCTGAGTGAATAAGTTAGAAACAATCAACACACAATCACGTGTGGAACAGAAATAAATTTCTGACTCACATCAGGATCGAACCCAGGTCTTTCAATTGAAAGGCTGAGTCGGGAGGTTGGGGAAAACACGCTGGTATGCAAGCAGTTAGATTGTCCGGTTAATTCCTTGGGTGCAGTTGCCCTAAGGTTCCAACTCCTTTCATGACTTGTATGGCCTAGTGGGCAGCGCCCTTGCCTTTCAATTGAAAGACCTGGGTTCGATTCTGATATGAGTCAGAAATTTATATTTATATATATATATATATATATATATATATATATATATATATATATATATATATATATATATATATATATATATATATATATATATATATATATATATATATATATATATATATATATATATAATGTTGATTGACTGCCACATGTTTTTAATTTTCTCTGTACATAGAAAATTACTATTTATTGATTATTGTATTTGCCCGGCATTTTTCACCTTGAAGAGGAGCTATACAGCGGGATGGCCAAGCTTCCTAAACGATACTATAGGATTCCTTGTAAAAATTCATCTATCATATTGGAAACAAAATGGTTTCCTGCTACGTTCAAAGCGGCCTGGTATATAATGCACTGGGCTAAAGAGTAGTTTTTGCCATGGAAAGAATATTTAATAATGTAACTGTGTAAATTCATATATGAAAACAATGGATTACCTTAAGGTTGAAAAATTTTAGTTCCTTCGAAAATAGTTCTGAACACGTTACCTATTAATACGTAGGCTGTACTAAAATTCTTTTCCAGTGTGTGGAAACTGACAAGTCTTTCAGATCGGCATCCGTATCAAATGCATAATCACCTCCGAACTGTAAGTGGTCATCTCTGCTAAAAACATTAAAAATGCAGTAACTGTCGTAGTTTTTTTTTTTTTTTTTTTTTTAATAGTGGTTTTAAACACAGCTAGAAATGAAGGCACAAGATCTAGGCGAGTACATTGCTTCTTTAGAATTATGACTTCCTCTCAGTTACCTAAATAACACTTGTCAGGCCACCTTTTCACACAATTCTGGCTAAAAAAGGTCTGGGACATGTTTTTTAAAGGATCCATTCTGAGTTCCATTGAAGTTTTGGCGGAAAACACCAACCTTGCTTAATACCAAATTCATCGTGCAAAGTTGCATGTGGATTAATTTCTAACTTGTTAGGAACAGTAGTGAAGGGACTTGTTATGATATTATGTAATTTATAACACTAGGCAACAAAGCCGGGTGTAGTTTTATGTCGCTTTGCCGTTCAGTATTTTAAGAAAATAAAAGTACAGAAAAGTAAAATATCTCTAAAAGTTCATTTGCAACAAAAAAAGTAAAACAAAATAGAATATAAATTCATAACAATGATGAAAAGCACAAGCAGAACAATACAAACTCCCGAGAGTTTTCCAAGAACTTAATCTTTTTCATCTCAAAAGCGTATTTCTCCTAATTTTTCCCTAAATTTCACAGTTTTTGCCATAGTTATACCTAATGAGAATGGCAAAAACATAGATTTGGGTCCCCTAGAGTAAAATTGTAAATAAGGACTCCTGGGCTTTGGAGAATTTTATCGAAGGCTGCATGGTATATCAGTGTCAACTCTGCTTTACAGTTTTGAGAGACTAAGGGGTCTACCAAGTTTTCTTAATGCGCTCACTGGCAATTTAGAACAAAACATAACTAGGAACACTAGCCTCAGAGAACACCGCCTGAAAACTCGACAAATCATTCTTAATTTTATAATTTATCTATTCTTATTACCGTGCCTTCAGTGATCATCCTAAAATACTTGAAACTATTAGGCACACAAGTATGCCAAAAACAAAACAGAGCACGGTGCTAACAGCTGATCTAAAGAAGAAAAAAAAATTAATCTCAAAACTACACATTTCCTGACGGAAGTGAATCCGCGCACGAGCTTCCTCTCATTGGCGAAGCGCAGCGTTAGGATTTAATTCTTCTCTCCCCAAACTAATGAACTTAATCACGTTTTGCAAGCGATAGATCCGACGGATATTTACAATTTCCGTTGGAATTAACCATAAAACAAACGGTTCCAAGTTGGAATGATCTGATTATAACGAGATATCTTTTTTCAAACATTAATGCAAGGAATTATGTGTGTGCGAAAGCGTCCACACACACACGTTAGTGTCTGTGAAGTGTGACAGTCTCTCTCTCTCTCTCCCTCTCTCTCTCCACACACACACACACACACACACACACACACACACAGTTACAATGCCACTCATCGTGAAATCTCTGTAACTACAGTTGGTCACCTGCATGAAAATGTAGACATATTTTTCATCCCTTACTTTACTTGCACAGAAACTTTTATCCTTTCCTTACCAAACTCTTTCCCGCTCTACTCCACAGAGTATTGTTTTTTCTGTATTGGTTAGTTTTTTAATGTCCTTTAATGTCATTTTTCAAGATAGAAAATGGTATTTTTTCCGTCTTGCCTTCACATCACTATACTAATGTGTGGGTGCCATATGAAAACAACGTGCCTGACAAATTATTATTTGGTGGTTCCTGACCTTCAAAAGACGCGAAATTCATTCAGCTCCCCGACCATATTGTTCTGACAATGACCACTGTTACTTTTTCCTGTTCACTAAGCGTTCTTTTGACTCGACTGTCGGACAAAATTCAAGCAGAAACGTATGAGGTGCTCAAATCAATCTTACTTGAAGATTCTCGAGGTGCGTGGAGTTGTGTATGAACCACATTGGTTGATAAGCGCATAAAGGAGGCTTCTTGGAGACAAGGAGTTGAGACTTTACTATAGCTTGATATATATATATATATATATATATATATATATATATATATATATATATATATACATATATATATATATATACATACATACATACATACATACATACATACATACATACATACATATATATATATATATATATATATATATATATATATATATATATATATATATATATATATACATACATAAACAAGCTATAGTAAAGTCTCAACTCCTTATCTTCTTATCAATAAATATGAGGAATAGAAAATAAGACCGATACACCCGAATTCAGGAGACGTCGGCAGCGTGAAGGAATGAATTTGCAACTTGCTTAAACATTTGGGGTCAGGCGATTTCGCAGTTGCACTAGGCAAACGCTTTGTAAGGAGTATTTCAGGAGACCAGTTACGTTACTGTAAAGCATCAGAGCGCCGATATTAGAAGGCCGTCTCATATCAGTCTTACCCATTATCATTCATAAAAGGTTTTACCTTTAGTTTTTAAGCGGGAATTTAATACTTCCCAATAAGACACTTTCACCCTTCCACTGCAGTTGTAGAACCTGGAAAACAGTCATGCATTAGCTATGCCCTACATAGAATGACGTGCCAATTACATTAACTGTGGGAGGAAAGTTACGGGAGTCCCAACTGACAAAGTATAGCCAGATCATCTCTATGCTGGTCTGCTGGTATAGTGGTTAGTGTCTTGGTTGGCCACGCAGATGTCGCGGGTTCGCGTCTCCCCCGGGTGATGAAAAATCACTGGCTTTGTATCAGTGTGGGGTCTGCGGTCGGAGGTTGAAACCAACATTCTTTGGAAGCTTGAATTTCAAGTCAATGGCCCCTGTGTGCTTGTTCCATGTGAATAGGTTTCACCTAATGAAATAATAATAATAATAACACAAATATATTGGCCGGTTGGCTGAGCTCCGTAGGCGCTGCTCCATGATGCAAAAAGCTAAAAAACTAAAGGTAAAAACTTTTATGAATGATAATGGGTAAGACTGATATTAGACGGCCTTCTAATATCGGCGCTCTGATGCTTTACACGTAACTGGTCTCCTGAAATGCTCCTTAAAAAGCGTTTGCCTAGTGCAAATGCGGAATCTTCTGACCTCCAAATGTTTAAGCAAGTTGCAAATTCACTCCTTCACGCTGCTGACGTCTCCTGAATTCGGGTGTATCGGTCTTATTTTCTATTCCTCATATTTATTTAGTTGTCCCCTTTTCCTATAACTTGTCTTTCTCTGCTGGCTGATTTCATCCTGGAGCCATCTTGGGTCTAAAGTCTGTTGACTCTGTCCTTAAGCGCTTTCAGTTGAAGATTTCAAGAAAGAAGGTTGCATGTCTTCGAATATGTTCGTTTACAGGGTTGCAAGTGACTAATTGTTTGGAATGTGCATTCATGAGGGCTACAGGTATCTGATCTTTTTAAAAATGCTGGTCCTCTTGAAATGTACAATCAGAATGGTTACGGGTGACTGATCGGCAGTGCGAGTTCATGGGGGTTGCGAGTAATTGGCCTCTGGAATATGCGCTAAAGGGGAGCTGAGTAAGGTTCAGGAGGCCGTTTTGCATTCAGCATATGCCTATTCAAACTGATGTAGCAGCTCCTGTGCTTATTTAACATTTACTCAGAAAGACAATATACATGATGAGTGATTCTTTCTGGTTCATATTAATTCGTCGAATTTTTCATTTTAAGCAACTGAAATTTACATTTACTGAAAAAGCATGTCTGAAAAACATGTATTTTTTCACGATGCCAACAGAAATACTGTAACGTTTATTTTTCCTAAATCTTCATACAGCTATTTCGATAAAGTGGTTGAACATTTTTATTTCCATTTCAAACAGAAAACTCTGCTGTACAAGAATAAAGTTAAAAACATAAAATATTAATGTCAATAACAGAACGTATCTTCTTTTCATGGAGAAGAGACTTTCTTTATTAACATACAGAATTATACTCTATTTGTTGCTTAATGGTCATCTTTATGACAGAGAACCATCACCCCTGATCCTGACAGAATTATTTTATTTTCTTTAAACTGCATGATTTCTCTGGCACTTTATTTTCTTATCTTAAAACACTATAATTTCACTTTAATCACGAAGCTTATCTATATATGAGGTTTTCTCTCCTTGTCATCACAGTTGCTTCCTTTTCTTTTTATGAATTTTAATTTCTGGTTGAAAAGAATATGCGTTTTCATGAAGGAAACTATCATTATGACGTAACTGAAAATATTCTTACCCACCATCCCCTTTTAGAGAGAAACTACCCCCATTGTCGAAAATCTGCACATCTATTTTAATGACTGACTTTCTGTTCTTTCTTCCATCTCTCCAGGCTTTTACACAGTACTGCTTGTATAACTAATGTCAAACGAAGATATCCTGTAATGAGGAAGAGCATGATTTTGTATAATGCCAACCTAATGTGTCAATAAACACAAATTACATTAAGTTGAACTGCTTATAAGAAGTAAACATATTTTAAATTGCACAAGAAAGAGTTCAGTAGATCTCTCAAACAATTAGAAATTAGATAAGGTATCTTATAAAACTGAAAAGTGACAATAGCAAACCACTCTTCTTAGCAAGTCTAAAACATCCCACGGCTAAATGTTAAACACTGGTTTCACTAAGACCATTTGGCACCCTGAGGGCCAATTAGTTGGCTGACATCTCCCAAAAGCAATTGCGGCACTGATCTAACTGGATAGCTGCAATGAATCTGAAACCTTCAGCTTAGAGGTGAGATTTGCTGAAAGATTATATACTCCATTCTGAGAATTGTTTATCTTGGCAGTCTACAAGCATGCAAGCTCTCGCATAATTTACAAGGGTAAATTTGTCGGGCTCGGATAGTCGGTACAAGAAATTCTTTTTAAAAGCCAGATTTAGTCCTCTGTGTGAAAACAGGAAGAGAGAGAGAAAGACAGAGAGAGAGACACAGAGAGAGAGAGAGAGAGAGAGAGAGAGACAGAGAGAGAGAGAACAAAACAAACACACACACACAAGAACAAAAAGTAGCTTCACACTCTCATAGTTGACCAGAAATGGTGTTCTGAAATATTTTTCAGACGTGTGTACATAATTTCTGACCAGGTCATACGCTGAATATTTAACATGCGAACTATGCCACTCCCTTTTCCCTTATCTTAATCTGCTCATCTTAACCGTGACAAAGGAGAGCTGTGAGAACAAAATTATTCACAGCTTTGAACTTAACTTTTTTTTTTTTAGTTTATGAATAAGTATTTTGCAATATCTCTCTTTCTCTCTATTTATGCCTCCATGTCGCATGACAGATCTCAGCAGATAAGTAATCGATGCAAAAACCCAAAGTAAAAATTCTTTCCAGCATTTATTAATATCAAGTTATCCTCCAATTTTAGTCCATCTATTTTTCTCCCCAACAATAAACTCCATTTCCAGCAAGATTATACTTCTCTGGAAAACAAAGGGCGTATATACGGCTTTACTTTGTTTCCAATCTGTGCCAAAAATTCGGACGCCCAAGTTTTAGCGGAAACAAAATGGGAACAATTAAAAATTGGGGCTCGGAGAGGATTCCAAGTTCGGACTTTTTTATTTCTCTTATTTTGATATGGACAGGGCTTTACAATCTAGCATTTTACAAACTAAATGTTCATGTGTTTAGTTATAGTGAATGTAAACAAGCATTAAAATAATATCAGTAATTATTATTATTATTAAAACTGTAATTGTTTCCTTAAAACATAGTGGACTTTCTCTCATTCTCAGGCTTCTTACTGACTACTCGGTAGGTTTGTATGGCAAGGGAGAGAGAGAGAGAGAGAGAGAGAGAGAGAGAGAGAGAGAGAGAGAGAGAGAGAGAGAGAGATGGTGATTCATTAATCACCGGTGTTATACCCCATCTGGGGAATAGCTCCTAGCATAAGAGGTCCCTTCCGTGAAAACTGTCCAACCTCCCGTTCTTACTCACTTTCTCTCTCGTTTTCGTGCCACATTACATCCATTGCAGCTCTCACCAGACTCCTAAGGTACGTCGTGAGTCAACCAAGGTTTTTCTTTTTTCATCCGGTCTGTGGACTTCCGCTAGAAGGGGTAATCTCCAGAACGTGTTACCCTTCTCAGCACTGATTTTTGGGATAAGGACGATTGTCAATGCAAGATTATGTCCCAGTGGCGCTTGCTATTCAGGCGTGCACGCGTTGCTGTATTGGCCATTTTCCAGCCTGTAGTTTCTTTTTATTCACCTTACATGCTCTTATCTTTTTTATATATCTGCAATACCAGTACTACTGTGAGAATTGAATTTTTAATAGTCCTACCCTGTGCATTTTCAAGTCATGTCCGGCAAAAAGCTTCCTGCAGCACATAACAGCCTGTATATAATTTAAATCATCAGTTATAACAGCTTCTAGTTGTAATTACAGCCATAGTACATCATTACGTATTTCATCTGAATGCCCTTTCTCCTTAAAGCACGTGGCTCTAGAAAGCCAAAAGTTCCCGAGCATTTCTATTAACGAGTGTTGTCTGAATTCTCTCTCTCTCTCTCTCTCTCTCTCTCTCTCTCTCTCTCTCTCTCTCTCTCTCTCTCTCTCTCCGCCCTGCTCTGGAACATTAACACGCTTCTCAATAGATCTTTCTCACCCAGGCCGTGAACTTTTACACCCACTTCCCAAAGACAACGGTGTTATCTGTTCAGCCAATTAAAATGAAGCTGCGCGTGCACGCATACACGCGCACACACACATATATACATGTATATAATATATATATATATATATATATATATATATATATATATATATATATATATATATATATATATATGCGCGTGTGTGTGTGGTCAATATTGTCCCATTTCAGAGACAGAGACAGACTAATACAATCATCAATGCCACATCCATCCTTTACGTGTTAACTCAATGACGAATGCCTGTGCAATAAGAATACTCCCCATCATTGAATTCTTTTTTATACACAGAAGGCTCTTCAGCAGCGCTGTGTTATATATATATATATATATATATATATATATATATATATATATATATATATATATATATATATATATATATATATATATATATATATATATAAAGCACCCAATATGTGTTTTAAAAATTGGTAAGTATAGTAACATCGCTCTAAATGCGGGCATCGTCCAACCCACCCGTCAGCACAAGTGACCAATATAGCTGATGCCCAACGACCGCCCTATGCTTCAGCGCAGATAATATTATGACGAGAGACAACACGATGCAAGGATTGTAACGAGCAAATCCACCCCTCCGTGGTTCGTGCAAATCCCCGTGAGGTTTTGAAAGTGCAAGAAAATTGTCGTTTCAAAACAAGCCTAACACACAATGGATTATCTGTCTTTTCTACTCAGAAGCATTCAGTGATATTACAAACAAAAGAGTAATTTACACGTGGGACAAATTTCTAGGAACCTTCTTTGCTCTTTCGGGGATTTTTCTTTTCAGGTCACAATTCAGACTGTAATCCGGTTTGATTCTTTCACCGGTTATCCTGGATGTGTTTTACGCTTTTAAAAATGTTTTTTGTAAAAAAATCCGTGACCTAAATTAAATAAGATGGAAAATTACAATGAAATATGCGAGGCAGAACAGGTTATTTACAGACGTTACTTCCCAAAGACACATAAGTTAACTTACTGTCTCCAATACATTTCAGATGGTGATTCTCTGAATTATTTGAATATCAGCAAAATTTTTAGTACAAGCTCTCTAGTGAGAGAGTACAGCAAAAGTGAATGAAGACTATCAAGAGATCGAGGTTAGAACATTTTTTAATGGAATTACCTGTCACTGGACCTTCAAAAAGCTTCCCATTCATGTTACATTTCCGATTTCGTTATGAAGACGGCTCGAGTTTCAAGTCCCACCCTAAATGATTTCTATCCAGCTAAGTAAGAACTTGATTAAGACAGAACAAATACCACGTTTTTCCCTGCCATTTTGAAACTCTTACCCAGCACTTCTGACCATTCCGATGCATTGTAAAACGGAACCCTCGCCCGATCAAGGCTATATCTCCAGGTGATTAAGAGTCATAGCAAGCCCAAGACCCGTTTTGTTGGAGCTTGCCTCTCTATCTGGTATGGGTTAGCATAGCCATGAATGTCAGCACCAATTACCACTCTTTCCTATCCCATGTCAATTCGGTCGAGGCTAACGCTGCGAAGAAAACTCGGATTCC
>JANJGK010000010.1:34179179-34181731 GCA_039081455.1 Macrobrachium rosenbergii
AGTTTCTTGATTTTGCACTGTAATAGTACTTGAAAGTTCCTCTTACTGTACATAATGGCTGAAGTGTCTTGAATAATTAATGTGACGACCTCGACCCTCCACAATACCGCAACGATTAACCCGCGAAGTTCTCGTCTCCATTCTTATATGACTGATTGGTTTGGTCTTACTGGCGTCGCAACAGCAAAGGTCTCTTCTATATATGTGTTGGATTAGTTTCTGGCATCTCAACAGCAAAGGTTTCACTACATTCAAACTTGTTTGACTCTACAAATTTAATATACCAGCTTCATGTAAACCATTTCTCACAGCATCTTCGTGAAAGGTCATGTTTCCTCACCAATTCCAGGATTACAGTTGCTGTTGTTACAGTGATAATCTATGAACCGATCAATCAAATACGAATGGCGAAGTCAATCGCAGGCCGATTGTCAAGACATGTATCCATAATTAATGAAGGTTCTCGATCATTAATTTGCGGTTGTCTACGCCATAAATGTTCATTGCCGAGGTCTTCCTGACGGGGGATGTTGTATGAAAACCCACAATAATCATTTTCAAAACGGTTTTCCAGATTGACATCATGAAAAAAATATTTGCAAACAAGGATGCCCCGGAAGATTCCACACCCTGATTTTAAATGCGCCTTCAATGGTGGGCGCCGAAAATGTTGTAGCCGCCCGCTGCCAGACACGCACACAGACAACGCTACAAAGAAACATCAATTATAAATCCCCGCCCGACTCCCAGTTGGAGGCTAATAAGCCCAACGACTATTTAGGATGAAAGAGAGCAAGCAGCGTCTCCTCCAAGGAAGGGGGAAATGGTCACTGCCCTCCCGTCTTTCTCCCCCTCCAGCAAATAATGCTCTGTGAGTCATGGGATTTGGAGACTTTACTTGTATATCTCACGAGGACCAAACAACTCCTCCTCGAACTCTTCGGTTCTAATACATTCCACTTTCACGATTCATGCCAAGTGTTTTATGCCGCGCTCGCCCCTTTGATCTTGGCGCTCTTGTTTTCTTACTCGACGAATTTCAGTTTACACATAACTTTTTTTCTAATTACTTGATTATTATTTTATAGCAGTCCATTTTCTCACGCTTTTGCAGCTTTTCAATCTTATGTATTTGAAAATTCTATTAGGCAAAAGTTTTAAGACAATAATGTTAATCTCCTGAGCTGATTACTGAACTTTTTTATTTCCATATTTTATTTGCTCTACGTTTCATTATATAACTTAATTTCTGCTGAATATTATTTACATAATTTATTTTCTACAAATTTACTGCCTAACTTTTATGTTCAAAGCTTTGCTTTCTAGAACCTGTCCCAAGATTTGACAATCAATGACTGCTTACCACAAATAATAAAATCTAAAAAATTCTCATTATCAGTAGTAATGCAGAAAAACAAACATTTCAGCCACCAGTATTTGCTCCTACATAGTGTTAGAAGGCAAGTTGATTAGCTGTGAGAGAGAGAGAGAGAGAGAGAGAGAGATGAGAGAGAGAGAGAGACGAGAGAGTGAGAGAGGAGAGAGAGAGAGCAATAAAAGCTGAAAATAATATTATCTATCACAAAAAATACATGACATTTCATTAAAAATGAAATGTAAGAACAGTTGAGAGAGAGAGAGAGAGAGGAGAGAGAGAGAGAGAGAGCAATAAAGCTGAAAATAACATTATCACAAAAATACATGACACTTTATTAAAATGAAATGTAAGAACAGTTGAGAGAGAGAGAGAGAGAGAGAGAGAGAGAGAGAGAGAGAGAGAGAGAGAGAGAGAGAGAGAGAGAGAACCTGGTGATTTTATTTCTGCTGGACTTTTTGATAAATAAAACACTATAAATATCTAATGCGAATATATCATATATATTCTTTTTTAAGTCTAATTCAAGTTTATTACATTCCTTTTTATATTCCCAAATACAAGTTTATCACCCTTTTTTCTATCGAATTTTAAAAATTATATATAAATGAAAAATATTCCATACCCCTAATATCACTCATTATATGCTTGCAATATATTTACATATTCTATTTATGCATGAATATAAAAACTTTAATTTACATATCTAACTAAGTGTTAAATTGTCAAATTAATTGGGATATTCGCTTATAAACGTAAAATCAATAATTAATGCGATGAACTTTGGAATCCAAAAGAATTCCTGTTATTATTATTATTATTATTATTATTATTATTATTATTATTATTATTATTATTATTATTTTTAATTAGTTGTTGCAGCAGTATTAGTAGCAGTAGTAGTAGAATAAATCTAGTGGAACTAATCGAAAAGGCATGAAGTTGCCTGGTAAGCTTCTAGAATTTGTCTATATGTGGAAAATGAAAAAAAAAGAAGAGAAAAGAAGTAGCAATGTACATAATAACATAGAACAGTGACATAATTTTAATGCCGATAGATCATAAAGCAAGAATAAATAAGAGTGTCTATGAACGATTAATACATTTAATATCAATAATATCAACATTATTGATAAGGTTTTTGTTATGAATGGTTTCATCGTTGAAAATATCTGAT
>JANJGK010000010.1:34186831-34246831 GCA_039081455.1 Macrobrachium rosenbergii
TGGGTTTGCAGGGCCGATATTCCTGTAAACATTATTCCAAAAGACTTTATCCTTCTCCAGATGTCAGTTGCCCTTGAGTGTCTACTAATACAGTTGGATAATAGGGGGTGTATCCTCATCATCTAGCGGGTGTACTTCGTTTTTGTGCCAATTTTCAGTCGTCCTTCTGTTGGTGTAATAGATAACCTTGTGTGTATATCCATTGTTAACAAGGTTGTAGATATTTCTGTCTAACTCCTTGTGAGTGGTATTCCAGTTGGAAACACTGTTCAAGGGCTCTGCTAATGTAATTTACTGTCACGAGAAGCAAGTACTTTTTTTTTAGGCATTCTTCGCTCTTGTTCAGGCAGAGGCACAGGTTTGTAGATTTAGGACATATTTCCAGCTGGAAACCTTTCTTCCTTGGTCACGAGAACATCCAAGAAGGGCATCTTATTGCCGGCATTGAGCTTGAAAATAGACTTGAGCCCGACTCAGTATAGAACATTATTGCACTCTAATCGCTTCCACCTGAGGATATCAGAGTGGAGTCTATATAAAAGTTGGAATAAAAAAAAAATTCTAACCTATCTTTCGAATGTTGGAGAGTTAACTCTTTATTTACTAGACTAAAATAAATGTCAGTGGAAAAATAGAGAATATCCAGTAAACGTTAATGTAGGATACTTTCTTGTATTCTTTAGTTATCACTATATATATATATATATATATATATATATATATATATATATATATATATATATATTTATATATATATATATATATATATATATATATATATATATATATATATATATATATAATGAACGTGTAGCATTGTAGTCCTTTTATTTTAGACAATTCATTTCTACTGCTGAATATTGTTAAAGGACGCTTGTAATTTAAGTCGAAAATGTAACAGTAAAAGTTTAAGGACAGACACAGAAGACAGAGAGAGTGAGAGAAAAAGGGAGGGAAATTAACCAGTGATGTGGAGTCTTAACATAAAAGGAACGGGAAAAGGAAAAGGTAATGGCGTGAAATGACAGGGAAGAATGGATAAAGTAAAGATTAAATTATGTACATTGCTGCTTCCATTTTGCGATAAAACAATGAGGGGAGAGAAAGTGATCTTTGAAGGATGGGAATGGCTTTTGGTAAAGATATGGGTGGTAATAATAATAATAATAATAATAATAATAATAATAATAATAATAATAATAATAATAATAATAACGGCGTGAGGATACTGGAAACTTTGAAGGGATTTAAATATGAAACTTTACAGATAAAAAGGCCCTAGAAAACCGCTCACAAACTGAAGAACGGTGGCCGGTAATAAAGTCACGAGGAAAAAAAAGTCACAGAAAAAGTCACAATTTTGGCTAGGAAAAAAGTCACATTAATTTAGTCTTTTGTTTATGTTTTTATGGTAATCCCCAACGGCCTTGTACTAAACACGTCACAAAGGTGGATATTCACCAGGTTAAAACCCTTGGCGGTCACTATCTAGGAAAGATTATTGACTTTTTCCTGTGACTTGTTCTACCTGTGACTTTTTTTACCTGTAATCTGAAGAACAATCACCAGTGGTGTCATACCTGCTGACGTCATTGTACTGCAATAGAAAACAGTTGTATTAGCTACTATGAGATGCAGAGCCTTTGTCCCGGTGTTTTTCCGAAATAACTACTACAAAGTGTAAACAAGGAGTATTGGTTGTATTTCATTGTTGCCAGAGGTTGAGACTTTTTCACGAATAGCCAATTATTCATCGAGAAGGAGGCAAGTTAATGACGTCATAAGTTACGTCATTATATCTTCGAAAGATTCCTCTGAGTTTGCTGGCGATGTCTACAAGAAGTCGGTGTTACTCTTATAATTACCAGAATTATGCAACTTCCGTAATACAGAATACAGTAGAAAAAATTAGGTAGGGATGTAAGATACCCTGTGACAAAGTGTCATCTCTGTCAGGTACTCTGATAAAATTTTATTCCGGAAAAACACCGGGACACCGGCTGTGAATCTCATAGTAGTGTTTTTTTCATGTGTCCCTAGTTCACCATCGTAGGCGTTTAGTAGTCAACCTGTTTGTCCGGCCTTTTTGTATCCATAAACTAAGATTGAGGTTTTCAAAGCGCTGTCAATTTTTTATATGTATGGGTGAAGGGGATGCAGTATTTCACGCGGTGGATCCAAGGGTCAATCCTTCCATCGAAAACTACCGTTGTTGCAATGCTGACATGGGTAAAGCAACTTATCAGTTGGTGAACACAGGCACGCACACAGCACAGACACACAAACACACACACACACACACATATATATATATATATATATATATATATATATATATATATATATATATATATATATATATATATATATATATATATATATATATATGTGTGTGTGTGTGTGTGTGTGTGTGTGTGTGCGTGTGTACACATATGTGCGTGTGTGGGTGTATGTCTCTGTGCATTTATAAAACACTTGCGTGTGCAAGTCAACTTCATTTGGTTGTCTTATATATTTATAACAAACATGATGTTTCGATATACTTTTCGCAGGACTTGACTTGATCACTGGACTTTCTTTCAGTATGTAAATTCCCTTTGCGTAAACAGCGTTCATTAAACATTCAGGGATATTGCTAGCTATAAATTTATAAAGAACATTAACATATTATTGTACAAGGCAGTTTGAAAGTATTTGCAAAATATTTAGGAGGCAGGGATTGAGGGATGTAGAGAGTTATTCCTTTACGAACTCTAATATGACCGTAACGAGACATAAGAAGACACCCACAGCCTGATCATCATGTTAAAAAAGGTGTGGAGTCACCATCGGCTCAAGTGTAAGTTTGCCTAACGCTTACATTCCAGAGAAATCGAGGCATGAACCTGAAATTTTGAGAGAACTGATGGCAGTCGTTCTAGGAAGTTCATGTCACTGAATTAAAGAAAAGTCTCAAGTACAGTATTGAGGTGAAGAATATTGTTAGACTTTATTATTATGACTAGTTATAACTTCCCATATTTATGCTGTAGAAATCAACGATCCTAAGATTGTTCGGTGTGGTGATTGTCTCTGTATCTCCTCTGTCAAGTTTTTGGACTGTCTTCCCGCTTCTGTTTACCTACGTTGCTACGAGTCTATCATCAAACAAGTATCAGAATGTGGATCTCGCTCTCCACGCTCTCTTCTTCTTCTTCTTCTTTTTTGTTTAATGAGAACAGGACTAGAAAAGGCCCTGGGTTGTCCGTCCGTCGATCTTTGCGTTTGCAGCCATTCATTACTAAAGCACAGTTGCGGCCAGGTGTTCACGTCAGCTCCATTTGTTATAAAACATAAAAATCAGTTCGCTTAAAATTTAAGACCGGTCCAAATGCGGGCTCCTAAAGGTTATTCCAAGTGTTCGTAAAGACGTATTATTTTGCAGTGATATTTTGAATACTTTTTTCGTGTGAACGTGGATTAGAACGCCAGGAAGATGATTATTCATTCACTATGTTGGCTACCAGGACTCCTTTTTACCGACTGATGCTCATTCTCGATCACTACATTTTGTATTGTAGATTTTTTTTCGATCTTCTGGTGCTGAGTTACGTTGGTGTTCCTTTGGCTTCATATTTCTAAATATTTAATTCTTTTATAGTGTTATTCTTGTGTCACAAAGATATTATAAATATTTAATTCTTTTATAGTGTTATTCTTGTGTCACAAATATCTTTGCCATCTGATGAAACAGGCTTACCCTGTCAGTTCTTTTCAAAAATCTGTTTTTCATCAAACAGCTCTTGATAATGTTAGCTAGGACCTTGAACCTGTTTTTGGTGATTGGTTTAGAAATGATAGAATTGAGATGTTTTGCGATACTTGACCAAAAATCTCATAGAAACTTTTGTTCAATAAGATGGAATGAGGCAGATGTTATAGCTCACCATGAGAGTCATGGCGATAATAAGGTCCTTGGATTTATTGCCAAAACATGATTTGAAGGATATCATAATTCTTACTGATATTTGGACGTTAGAATGTGGTAAAGTGTATGCCCATTCCCCTCAAATTGATATATAAATTAAGGAACAGTTGACTATAAGACTGAAGGTACCTAAAACTCAAATGAATAAAGATGGACTAAAATCTCCGTAAGTAGCTACTCTAATGGAATCGGTTATGTTTGGAATTAATGCAATAGGTAAATATTCCATTACAGGATTACATTGGCATATTTGAGAGGAACTACAGCTAAAAATGCCAATGCAGGATATTGTAAATTAATTAGATTGCTGTTTTGCCCATTGAATGGTTTAATTAAATCACTTGTAGAGAAACATCGATTTACATTGTCTGAGAAATCGCAGTTACATTAAATATTAATGGCAAAAAAAAAAGTGTGAGTGCAATAACCAATCCATCATTCTTCAGTGTTGTTATTATTACAAAAAAAAAAAAAATAATAATAACCATCTAGGAAAGATTAGTGCGTTCTCAGATCGTCAACCCAAAAATCATTATCACGATCATTTTGTCCTTGTAAAATGAGGGCTCAGGATTGGGCTAATTCACCTGTGCTCCATTCCTTGAGATATATAATGTCCAAATATTTAATGCCAAAAGGAACCAGTATATTTATTAGGCTCTTAAGGTCTGTATTTTTCTTAGAAATGATTATATATCTTGTTTGGTTACAGTTATTTCTTCCTGCTTTATGGCCAAGCGTAAAATTGGATATTTCTTATTGTTATCTTGGCCTTTATGGTGTTTATCTTTTGATCAGAGCACTGGTGATTAGGCAGGATTTATTGCTGGCCCTGTTGTTTACTTGTCTCTGACTGTGGCTGCGTCTTACTTTTTTAATTAAGTTTTCCGTTATATTTATTTATTTATTTATTTATTTATTTAACACATAGGTATTTAATTCTTGGAAGCTTGTTTGGCAAGTTAGTCATACTGAGCATGGCCCAGAGTACTGGTGATTAGGTAGTATTTATTGCTGGCCCTGTTTTTTGCGTGTCGCTGACTGTGGCTGCGTCTTACTTTTTTAATTAAGTTTTCCGTTATATTTATTTATTTATTTATTTATTTTACACTTAGGCATTTAATTCTTGGAAGCTTGTTTGGCAAATCAGTCATACTGAGCTTGGCCCACAACACTAAAAACAAAGAAAATCCTTGACATGGATGAATTAGGCATCGTTACTGTAGTTTGAAGACTGGTAAGCTGTAGCCAAGCTAGAGAGGTAGCAACTTCATTCCAAAAGGCCTCCAAAGAACCAAAATATTAACATCGTCCGAAGCCATACTTTCCAAGGGGAAATGTCCTAGGCGTCAATTTTTAGATTAACACTTTTTATTTAGGAAATTACAGCATAGAGAAGCCCATGTGATCTCATCTTCTAGTTCTCACCGACGGGAAGTCCAGAAATTACTTAAAACACTGCTGTTTGACTATTTAATTAGTAAGTAAGTGCACCAGAATTGTTGCATTTTAAGCTTTTCATAATGACTTGAAATAATAAGGAGTGGAACATCTAAAAAAGAAAATTAATAAGAATTTAATCAACAATGAGAAACCCGTACCATCAACGCAGTCACACATTTTTTCTAACATATATATATATATATATATATATATATATATATATATATATATATATATATATATATATATATATATATATATATATATATATATATATATATGTATATATATATATATATATATATATATATATATATATATATATATATATATGTATGTATGTATGTATAATATATATATATATATATATATATATATATATATATATATATATATATATATATATATATATATATATATATATATATATATATATATATATATGTATTTAAATTAAGACTTGAGGCTGACGAATTGCTGGCCTGTGAAAAGGTGTATCCGATGCAGGTGGCCATTATGTTGACGTTGGTGTTTTCCCCGGTTAGATACAGCGGGTATCTGACGCTTTCATATGTGCCTACGGATCATGGCCAAGATGCATGGGGACAACGTGACAGATTGATGGAAGCTTTTGATATCTGTGGATTCAGAAGGGCAGAGTCCTTCGAACATTGAACCCGACGGTGTCGTCATTCTTCAAGGGAAGGGTTATTAAGTATGTGCATTTGTGCACTCTCTAATGTGTATTTATAGAGGAACCATACAATGGGCATTCACTTCGATTTGCGGCTGGTGTGATTCGCTCTTTGAGCAGTGTTAGTGAATAAGAACAGCCACTGTGAGGAACTCTTCCATGGGGCCATGGAATGTGAGTAAGATAACTCATTAACACATCTTTTTCAGACATTATGTGGAATACCCATTTTACGTTGTAGTGAAACCCCTCTGTTCTCCATTATGCATTTTTCTGTTTTAAATGTCTATTTCTTTATACACCATTTCAGGTTTTAATATATGCTATGTTTCTTTTAACAGGAATTTTGATTGTGTCCTGTGAGAACGAATATTTTGGAAGTGGTGTTTTCTAACATACTATATGACATTTATTTTGCTCTAGAATAATTATGACCTTTTTATTTTGTTTGGTGACCAGGATATTAGCCACTAGTATTGGTTGGTCTAGAATCATTAATTCGATTGATTGTGAGTCTAAGTTTCCGCTTGTTATGACTTCCATTTTTATGGGGCGAGAGACACTCCTTTTCATGACCGTAGTTTTTGCTGAAATGCTTTCGTTAAATTTGCAAATAAAGTCTAGTTTTGTATCTCGGCGTTTTATTCCAATAAGCCTTTGCTTGAGGCTAGATGCAGTGAGAGGAGCCGACGAGAGAGAAAGAATGTGCTGACCCAGTGCTGGCCATTGCTACCAGAGAATGTTAGGGATGTAAGATGATTTGATACTGTTCTTAATACAGCTGTAGAAAGAGATTATGACCCTATCTGACCTTGTTCTAGGAGATAACATATATATTGTATGTATATATATATTATATATATATAAATATTTTATATATATAAATATATCTTATACATGTTTGTGTGTGCCTATGTAAATGTGTAGTATGTGTGTGCTTTAACCTTTTTATATTTTCGAAATATTCTCGAGCCGCTGAATTACTTTGGTGCGGCAGTAAATTTTGTTGTTAATTTCCTGAAAAAAGATAGCCTTATGACTTTTTACAAAGAAAAATTAAAAACACCGTAAAATTAGAGACTATTTCCTCATTCAAAGTTCGGTTTCGGCTTATATGCGAATATTGCAAATCAAGGTTATATTGCAAATGAATAACAATTTTGTCCGGACGTGAGCTTAGGGATAGTTTGTTATAAATAGCAGTGGGTCACAGTGTGGTCTGAAAAACCAGATGAATCGCTCATACAGTCTGAATCCATTCTGAAATTCGGAAAACTTAAAATCACTGATAGACCAGAACATGAGAGATAACACATAATACGGTTGGGTTTTGTCTTTATGCATGTGGGAATTCTGTTATCTGGAAACTTTCAGTTATCATAGTAATGCTGCGTATAATATTAATAGAAATCGTGAAGGCGGTTTTATTATCATCTATCTGTCTAGATTAAGCCAGCCTTGTGTTGGCACGGGCTCTTGCTCTTCAGCATCCCGTAAGTATGAAGGCTGAATACTGGAAATGTGAATCTCTTTGTAGTGAATTATTGGTGACGTTCATGGCCTTTTTTGCTTTCACCATATGCACATTTAATTGAAACTAGTGTTGATCATAACATAAACTTAATATTAATGAAAGAATTCAACTATGATGGCTGTGTTAGCATCTGGGCCACGGGATACAAGCTCGTTTTAGATTAAACTAACCTTGTGCTGGCACGGGCTCTTGCTCCTGGGCAGCCCGTAACATGGGATACAAGTAATATCTCCATGCGGGAAATATCAATTTTCTTTTTATGACAGTCTCGCCGCCCTTGGTTATTTACTCCATCGCCGTTACTATTGATGTACTTCATGCGTTGCTTTATGATAATGCAATTCTCAGAAATGGCATTGGTTTTCAGTGTTCGACCTTTACATAAGAGAAATAGATTCCCGAGGTCGAATCTCTCATAGTGCTGAAACAAAGGATATCTTCATCGACCGACCTAGAAATCACTGAACACTACCATACTTGAATAATGAAATTACGAAATGGTGCTTCGGTTTGCCGTTGAAGAGGCGCTTGTGTGTATGGATTCCGATGAATAATAGATTAGGGTGCAGTACCAAAGTGAAACACTTCTGCTTGTGGTCGTTAGGCAATTAGCGACCTTATCATCCGTCTGCCCTCGCCCCCCAACCCACAACTCCCATTGTTTTTCTGGATTCTTGTCAGAGTATGGAATGATTTTATGAATAACTTGCTTGGGAAAAGTATAATGGTACCTGGTTGATATTCTATTAACCACGTTATTATATACATATATATATATATAGTATATATATTATATATATATATATATATATATATATATATACTATATATATATATATATATATATATATATTTAACAGGATCTTATTAAATTATTCCTAGAAAGCTTGTAACTTTTCCTGAATAAATATCTCCTCTAGACACCATCCAGTGTTAATGAGGTCCTGTTAGTAACTTTATTAGTGCACAGAACAGTTGTGTAAGTGATAAAGTTAATATATATATATATATATATATATATATATATATATATATATATATATATATATATATATGTATATATATATATATATATATATATATATATATATATATATATATATATATGTATATATATATATATATATATATATATATATATATATATATATATATATATATATATATATATATTTATATACACACACATATATACACTTTATCCCTAGAACTTGCTGAACACACTAATGACAACATTCCAAACTGTCACTGAAGGGGAAGATGAACTTACAAATTCATCAACGAAAACCAGCATATTATTTTTCGTAATTCCCGGTAATGAATCATGGCGAGTGTTTAAAGGACTTATTTAGGTCATAATATGTCAAGATCATTTTCATTTATTTCCAAAACTGATTAAAAATTCGTGGCGCCGCTGCAGATGAAAGTTTGCTCGTTCCGCCTGATTTAGCCTCAGCTTTGTGGGCCGATCAGGGCCCCAAACACGTCTCAAACTGCTGATGGAATTTTATATTGCAAGCAATCATAATTGTCACCCAAATGATTGTCTGAATGTTTAATTAGCAACAGGTTGAGTTGTATTATTGCGTGGACTACAGCAAATTTGAATTCTATAAATAACCATAAATATCTTTTCAAACAGATTGTCGTTATTTGTTATTTTCTTTGCAGTGTTCGCGCAGCATCGCTCCATAGATCCAACAACACATTTTGCTTCTGTAGTCAAGCGTGTCACGGGAGTCTTGATTCCCTCCTTACCCTCATAGGTCACACAGACACACACCGACACAACTATATATATATATATATATATATATATATATATATATATATATATATATATATATATATATATATATGTATGTATGTATGTATGTATATATATATATATGTATAGCCTATATATACGCATACATACACACACACATATATATAATATATAAAATGTGTGTGTGCTCGCGCGCGCGCAGTAT
This sequence comes from Macrobrachium rosenbergii, assembly GCA_039081455.1. Classification (NCBI taxonomy): domain Eukaryota; kingdom Metazoa; phylum Arthropoda; class Malacostraca; order Decapoda; family Palaemonidae; genus Macrobrachium; species Macrobrachium rosenbergii. The sequence continues at coordinate 34,196,443 of JANJGK010000010.1, forward strand.
GCGTATGTGTGTGTGTGTGGGATAATTTTTTCATTCCAACTGTCCACTCACCAACGTAGGTTTTACGTAGATGTGACATACGTATAGCTAGCTTGTGATAGGCAGAAATTAGTATCTCGGGTATCGTAGTCTTACTGTAATGAATTCATACCATGTTCATACAAAGAACCCTCACACCTTCCAATGTAGACCATAAACATGCCGATTTATATCGGTGATATTACAATACAAGCGCACGAAAGACGAACTAGTATTAAATAGTCTACGCAATTCAAACACAAACGAACGGTTCGCTTTCAAAAATGTTTTATTTCATTGTAGGTAAATAAAAAGAGACATGGCTATACGATTGCGAATAAAAGGTATTTTAAGAATTTCCTGCATGTTAATTACATGAGTAGGCTAATTAATATTCGAAATAGCATGAAACGTTGTCTTTGAGGCTGTCTGGGGGAGGTAAAAAAACAGCTACTGCAACAACGACTGGAAGGAGGGAAATTTCAGTTAATGCATAGCAATGATGTTTCAGTTTTCTGTTCAGAATTCTTTGCCTGTTTATATAATTTTTTTTTAGTGTACAAATCATAATAATACCTCAGTGATTGGGCAATTTTCAGGAGTATTTTGCCAAATAACTTATCTAGCAAAAGTTTGACATCTCATTGAGTTCCCGTCATCCTTTGAGTGTTGATGACAAATCTACGGCATAAAATGTTAGCCTAGACTTATTTTTTTAAAGGCATCGGAACGATAGAATGAATAGATAAAGATTACATTGAGAAAGTAATTTTGACTGATGTGAAATGAAAGTGTGCTTAAAAGAAGGCCAGTAAAATCAAATATCTGGCGAATTAATAGCATAACCCTATCTTTCGCTTGCCAGTGCTTCGTGGTCTAGCTGTCAACATCATTAAAGGCTATTTTTCCAGTTTATTACGTGGGTATAATTTTGGTATCATTATGAAGTTATTTTTATATTCATGCAATGAAATTGTACATAAAACAAAGTTTGACTGATAAGGAAATCTTTTGATCTGAGCAGTTTGTGGGCATGGGTCTTTGTGTGGCCTTGGCTATACTAGTAAGATTAAACATAATTATTGAAAGGCCATCGTTCGTTTGTTTGATGTGAATAGACTGTCTGAAATAAGCTCGTCCTTCTTGTGCTTGTGTAGGTAAATTATCAATAAAAATTGACATGTTTATGATTTATATAAGATGGTGTGAGGGTTCTTTTATAAACATTCCAAAATGTTACCAAAGAAAGTTTGAATATGTATCACAATAAGCCAATGATATCGGAAACGTTGAATTTCAGCCAATCACGAGTAAAACAAGCGCATGTGCCACATCTTCACCCGTGGGTGGACAGATGAGATGACACCGACTGTAGTTACCATGATGTAGATGGGTTGATTTCGATTCTCTGTACCGAACTGAATTCAACTAGAATATGCACAGCAGAGTCGATACAACTTCTATTTTCAGCAGTTAATCAAAGCCTGGATAAACTATCAATTTAACAGTAGTATTTATTGTACTTCATGTTGTCGGTCTCTTCTCTTATCATACAGGCGAAACAAGCGAATACGCTTATGCCTAATTGACTTACACCTAACGGACATTATTCAGTGAAAGGAGAGGAAACAATGACCAAATTTACGTGCCTATAATATTAATGAGTGCCGAATTCCGTCCAAACCTCTTAATTATTACACTGTTTATAGATTTTGATAAACTTAGGATAGTGTTAGCAGAGAAATGCCTTGGAAGGATGTGAGAGGTTATGACCCACCGGAAAAAATCCGCATCCTTGATGAAAACAATGCATCACGGTAGCAAGTGTCGAGTAAATGTTGATGGTCAGCTGTCTACTGAATTTAGCATAAAATTGTAAAGTAATGCAAGGAAATGTACTATCTGCCTTTCTTTAAATCGTCAGCTGAAAACTCTTATGGACAGAGTCAACAGACTGTAAGACCAAAAGGGCCCCAAAGGGAAATCAGCCTGCGTAGATAGCCAAGTTATAGAAAAAGCTGTTAGATAAATACATTAAATTCAGGAAACGTCACCAGAAAGCAGGAATGAATTTGCTTCTTACTTAAATATTTAGAGATAAAAGACTTCGAAATGCACGAGGCAAGTATTCCACATTATAGTGGTAGCCAAGATAAAACTTTTAGCAAATATCTTTTTCATTTTGCAGTACTTAAGGATTTTGTTATGCACAGGACAATTGGAAAGAAGAGAGAGGAATTGAATTTGTGAACGGTGGGTACCGGGCATATCTTGATTATGTAGGCTTAGTTATGCTGAGCAGAACTGTACAAGATTTGCAAGCATAACTTAGGAGATTGAATCAAACGGTAAGCGGTGTTGGTGTTAAAATTAGCGTTGCAAATCAGAGTGTGCGGGAAACGAACATACTGAAGTAGAGGGTTTAACAAACATGGGAGTTCAGCCCATTAATGATGTTTCCACATTTTGATATCTTGGCACAGTTAATAGGAATGGTGGATCTCTTGCAAACGAAACTGCGTAAAGAGTGAAGAGAGCAAATCAGGCTGTGGGTATACTTAGCAAATTATAGTCATCAAAGAGACTTACAGTGCATTTTATTAAGATATATTTATATACTTTGTGAGTGAGGTCAGTGTTAGTCAATGGAAGGGGACCTTGTTATGACATCAGAACATTTTCTTGATGTTCTGAAAATAAATAATTATGGAGAATACTTAGTTTTAATGGCAAGATCACATTCGTAATGAAATCATAAGAGGTCGCAAATGTTCCATTTATAAATGGAAAATTGATGTCTGATCGGTGGCCAGGGCTAGGATAAGTACCTTGATTATAGACTGAAAGGATTTTAAGACAGGCTCAAGATTCCTTAAGGTTCTAGAAGACCATCCTGGATAAGGACCATAAAAAAGTGGTTAGGGATCGCTCAAGAGAGCAAGAGACAGTTACTCTTTTGTAGTTTGCGTAAATTTGGCTGAGGTTGGAATGTTAAAAAGAAAAAAAAGTGTTAGTTTATGTTGAAATCGCCCGAATTCTCTCTCTCTCTCTCTCTCTCTCTCTCTCTTTGAGTCTATTTCTAGTGCCAGCTGTTGTAACTTGCAAAAATCGACGGTCCTAAAATTACTAATGGTGACGTTAGGTACGCTACAATTCAGTGTGGGCCTAGTCTGTGCTGTACTCTGCAGTACCTAGGCCAATAAAATCATTAGCTATAAGGCCCTTTCAGAATGCTGTGAAATTCGAATAACACATCAAAGCAGTTCACACTACATCTACACCATTATTACTTGATCGGACGGACCAGAGCATTCCAATAACTCCTTATTAGTGTGATCTGTAATATTTGGAAATCTTTTCTTGCCTCATTTTTCATGATATGAAGCTTTTCATCTTGCAAGAAGCAAGTTTGTCTTTTCCTTTGCAGCTTACTCCACTGTTTCCTTTCTCCTCCTTACCTCGGAATCCTAGGGGCCATTTGCCCATTGGTCTTTAGACTTGAAAAACACCTGACTTCAGATCATTTGAAATTTTATTAATAGTTTTATTGATTGTTCTTGAATGGAAGAAAAGAAAATATAACTAGCATTAGTGGTGTTATAGAAATGCACGGATCAAGTGTTTATATAGATTCAGAAATCTATAAGCTGTTGATCAGAAAGCGTCACAGCAAAAGACAGTTCATGTAGCAAAGTCACAAATAGGCCGTTTTACTCATTGCTACTTGTTCTGCGGAGCATTAATAGCACCCCCCCTGTGACAGGTTTCTCTACGTAGGAGACGCTCTTTAGCCTTGGCAGGCACCTCTTCTAGAACGACACTCCGAAATCAAACAAGTGGGTGGAAAGGACCCTTTATCCTTGGTGGGCAACCTTTCTCCAGCCTTGGACTGTGCCATAGCCATTGTACCGTGGCCTTCCGTGGTCTTGGGTTTGAATTCCCTTGATTGAGGGTACAATCAGGCACTTTTCCTGTTTTTTTTTTTTTTATTTTCCTGTTTTTTCCTGTGAAGGGCAGGCTGATGAGAAAGCAAGAGTTGCTTGGTAGTTTATCAAGAAAGCACCTTCTTTGCTTAATCTTTTCCTTCCAAGCTTTTTATAATTTCTAAATCCATCCTGACTGTCCTCACCCAGTTGCTGTGACAAACCTGGTGGGTTTCTTATTTGCCTAACAAGGTGTCCCGGATGGCACTTTTTAATGACATATGGTCAGCTTTATTATCCTCTCAATGAAATTATTGTTAGTGATGTAAATACTGCTGTTGTTGGATTTATTATTTGTTGTTCTGTTGATTTTTACTATGCTGCTGTTATTATGAATCTACTTAATAGTTTTGCTTCTAATTTTATGTTCCTAATTTTAATTCTTTCGGGAAACATTGAGCTGAACCCTGGGTCTACTACTCATTACTGTAAGAAAAATTGCAGAGTGATTTACTCAAAATTAATATTCAAGGCATAAGGTCAAATTTTCTTGATCTCCAGAGTTATGCCTGTATCTATTATTTCATGTTTTTATCTGAGACAATTGTAAGTAGTAATAAGTCAAAGGATTTTGCTGTTGACTGCAATCCAAATACTGAAGGTTCTATATATGACTGCCTCTTGACTCAGTCACAGAATTCAAAAGCTTCATTTGTCATTTGTGGTGTTTGTGGAAATTGCAATGCAAAGCACAGCAAGTGGCTTAATTCAGATTCCAGAGGTCAACACGGCTGGTCTGCTCTTGAGTTCTGTGTATGCTACAATTTTGTTCGGCTAAATGAGGAGTCCATGCATATTTCTGATGATAAAATAGACCTCACATTCACAAATGCTCCAGCAATCGTCAAGTCCAAGGTCTGCGAGTACATAGGCACTTCCAACGATTTTGCCATTGAGATGTATATATCTGTCAATCAGTATATTCCTAATGCCACCATTGGAAAAATGGTCTGGCTGAAATCTAGAGCCAACTGGGATCGCATTACTGAAGTTTGTCAGGCACTTAACATTTCAGATGCTATAGTATATCCAAATCCCGAGAAGTTAAATGAAATGCTGATGGCTATTTTAGTGAGATATTTCCATAGAAAGGTCATCAAATACGGGACAAAGTGACCATCCATGGTGTGATGATACATGTAGACGAGATTACCACGACATACAGACCAAATTCAGCACGTGGAGACGAAATTGTACACATGAAAATTACACAATTTTTTCTGAATCTTTCCGTGCTGCGAATAAAATTTACCACATAGCTGAGAGAAATTATAATAATAACTTGAAGAGAAAACTCGTCTGTGGTGGACCATATTGCATCATCTAACAGATGATGGTAGATTGGTTATTGGCTCTAAGGAAAAGGTTGAACTTCTTCATCAAGCTTTTGAAGCTAAGCAACCAGCTGAGGATGGCCCTTTCCCTGATACTTGACATCCTGAATCTTGATAGCTGGGGTGGTGAAGATCCTGGTGGTTTTTTCCTTTGCTTTAAAAAAAAAAAGTTTTTAGTGTGTTGTCTCCCGAGATTAGCAGATTCTATAGATTTTTGTGTCAATGTAGTAACTTTGCAGATGAGCATAAGCTTAGTAATACAGTGACTATTCCAAAGACTGGCATATCTGCAGACAGCAGTAACTACAGGACAATTTCTGTTCTCCATGTGCCTCCAAAGTTGCAGAAAAAACTTATTTTTAAACCACTTTATGAGTGTGTGGAATCTAAAAGATTGTTAGTTAATAGTCAGTATGCACAAAGGGAGCAGTTGGTTGCCCCCGATGCTCTGTTAGATTTGATGTGTCATTTGAAAGAGCACCTTGATAAGGGTTTTGAGTGAGAGTAATTCAAACAGATTTGAGTGCTGCTTTCAATTTTGTGAATCACAAGGTACTTATTATAAACTTCAGAATCTTGGAGCGGGCAGATATGTTTTAGGATTACTTCAATATTTCCTTACAGGTAGGCAGCAGCAAGTTAATGGGATCTTTAACAAACCAAGGCTATTGTGTCTGGAGTTCCACAGGGTAGTGTTCTTGGTCCGCTGTTATTTCCAGTGTACACAAGTGATATGGTCGTTGGCCTGGAAAACAAGATTGTTCAGTATGCTGATGATGCAACACTTGTAGGTGTAGTAAAGTCTTCACTTATAAGAAATAAAGCTGCCCTTAGACTCAGTCTTGACATGGAGAGGATTAGCGAATGGTGTAGTCGGTGGGGTATGAGTCTGAACTCCAATAAAATGAAAATTATTGAATACCTGATCTCATACAGATTTTCCATCCCATCCTCCCCTTGAGGAGGATGGGATTCTACTCAGTGAGTCTGAAGATTTAACTATTCTTGATGTAACTTTTTACTCACATCTTACTTTTGAGAAACGTCTAATGAAATTGTCAGAAAATGCAACATGGAAGTTAGGCATTGTACGTAAGTCCTCACATATTTATAACAGTGATAAAATCAATGAAACTTGTTTTAGACCATTTGTCTTAACTTTACTAGAATACGGTTTCCCAGTGTAGGTGTCTGCTTCTGCCAGAGATTTATCTCTTTTAGGTAGAGTGGTTCGTGGGGTAAGTTTTTGTTTCCTAACATTAGCAGTTATGACTTGGACCATCAACGGATTGTCTATTGTTTGTCAATTTGTCATAAGTTGTATTTTAATAGAGATCTTTAACATTCACAATTGATCCCTGATCCTCTTTTCAGTGCACCTTGTTTTAGGTCATTAAATTTTGTACTTCCTTTACTGAGATACTGTTCTCCAGTGTGGATGTCTGCTTCTGTAGATAGAGTGGTTCGTGGTGGTAAGTTTCTGTTTCCTAATATAAGCAGTTATGACTTGGACCATCGACGGGATGGTCTCTTGTTTGTTACTTTTTCATAAGTTATATTTCAGCAGAGGTCTTTCACATTCACAATTGATTCCTGATCCCCTTTATCTGCCGAGAGCAACCAGATTTGCTGAACAGCAGCACCAGTATACAGTAAATAAATGTGCCTCGCTGTCGAACTTCTCAGTTCCAGAGGTCTTCTATTCCTCACACCGATGGACTGTGGAACTTCTAAAGTTCAGGCGAAGATGCAACGCATTACTAACCCAAAACATTCCTCCCTATATCCTAATGATTTACGTACATTTTTCTACTTATTTATTTATTTGTAAATGTATTTTTTTCGTCACTTTCTGTATTTCACACTACTGTCTGTTACTTCTTTCTAATTATAACAAATTCTTAGGAAGCATGAATTTCAAGTCTGTGGCCCCTGTGGGCTTGTTTCATATGAAAGAGGTTCATGCTCAGAATAATAATAATAATAATAATAATAATAATAATAATAATAATAATAATAATAATAATAATAATAATAATAACGTTCCATTTTTTTTAACTTTGGCTGTTCTGATGCGTAAATCGTCCGATTTATGATTTGGTCCTTTTTGAAGTAGTTTATCATACACCCTCAAAGTCTTAAAACAGAGGTTCAGGTTCAAAGAGCTGAATATGTTTCACTCTGGGTTTGCAGATATGGTCTTGATCTGCCTGAAAACTACTCAAAAATGTCTTGAAAATTTCCTTTTCGTACAAAAAATTCATGACGTCAACATTCGTGTTACTCATCGTGCAGGTAGCTCGAGTCACCCCTTAAATTTCAGTGAAGACGGTGTGCGCTGATGCCGGTGGCCTCAGACACAAGTCAGTCATCAGAAAACCATGTGATGAATGTCACTTATTTGCTTGTCGAGGAGTCTTGTTTTTGGACTTTTTATCTGGGGCTCAGTATTTTGTGCCTTTTTGTCCAACTTGAATTCACCAGCCCACTTCTTAATGGTGGAATAGAAAGTAGAATCATTACCAAGTGTATTAATCAAGTCTTCATTGATTTCTTCGGTGGTCAGGCCCTTCTTTCGCCCATGATTAATCACCTCGCGGCCTTTTTCTTGCTCAGTGTTGAGATTTTTCTTGCACCTAGTAACTGGGATTGTGTAAGAAAACCGAGTGAGTTCTTTTGCAATCATATAAGTGGTGTAATATGCAGTCACATTAAGTTCTAGGTTGACCATATCTTCGTGGACTAGGCCGGAAATTTTTTTTAAGACCTTTATGGGTCTAACTCCCATTTCAGCCTGTTACAAACTGTCGTGAAAGCGAGGGTAGGTCGCTCAAGTCTCTTTCTCTCTCTCTCTCTCTCTCTCTCTCTCTCTCTCTCTCTCTCTCTCGTTGTAGAGTTTGTTGTATCGCTCCATTTACTTATTTACCATTGTAAATGAATCGTAAACATTTATGACAACTAGCCAGAGACGATGCCTCGAAATCCAGTGGAAGTATTACTATTGTTAGCAATTTATCTTGAGATTAAATGAAGTAGTCCTTGCTATTTTCACAAACAACCACTGACAATATTTCACATAACAAAGAATTCGGGTCAGTTGTGTTCGTGGACGTATCTGTTGGTACTTAACCAGGTGGACTGAAACGAACGGTTCCATTTTCTGAGGAATTTCGTCCATGTATATTGGATGACGTCAATATTTTATCTGTAGTGTACACTTCCTCCTTCTTGCCTCAGCTTATGATAAATCAAACAACAAGCTATTTTCGGTATCGCGTGGGTGTGTTATAAATCTCAGAAAAATGTCGGAATGTAATGGTCGACTTTTATTATGTCGGTAACTTTTTTATGTATTATTGTATACCTTCGTTCGTCGCATCGGAGATTTGTCTTCTATTCATTTGCTAAGTATGAAATAAGAAAGTTAAATGTTGCAGTAGATTAATTTTATACTGAACGTATATATGGAGAGATCGGTTGTGATAATGATGAATAGCAAAATTCTTGTTCTGTTTTCATATCTTTTTTTTTTTATGCCGTACGAGTTAATGATTACCGAGGTCCATGGCTTTTTTTTTTTATTGAATTATTAGTCTCATTATCTTATGCGCAGCAAAATTATTTTATAGAGCTTCTCTAAGACAATTTGATGAATGGTCTTTGTAACCGAAAACTCTTTAAAAATGGGGAAACAGTGGATATGATGATTTCTGTAATATTTTCTTATGTTAAGTCGGAGCACTTTTCCATTGCGCTCTCATACTAACCTCTGGGTACGTCATCCTTTTTTGTTAACTTGAAAAAATAGAGAAACTGTTGAATTAAAACATCTATTATTATAGTAAACCAGAATTATTTTTCTCCCAGATGTTTTACAAGGAATCTGGATGTATAACCCCCCTTTTTAGCGAGAGTTTACTTAAAAGGGAGGCCAACCCTTTGAGAGCTGATAGTTAGCTCAGTGGTCTGGTTAAACTATAATAATAATAATAATAATAATAATAATAATAATAATAATAATAATAATAATAATAATAATAATAATAATAATAATGACTTAAAAGGGAAAATAAAAAAAGGAGGAGTAAAAAATGGTGGGGCGGGGGGCGGGGGAGCGAATAGGAAGGCGAATGGGTGAAGGGTATAGAGATGGAGTGACTTTGCCCCCTGGCCGTTTCTCCCTCTCTCACTCTCCCTTTCTGGGGCTCGTTCCCCAAAGGACCATAGCAGCCGTTCTCCAACAAACAAGAACTCGCCTCTTAACGAGACAGCCAAAGCACCCTCCCAAATTATAGTCCAGGGTTAGACATGGGTTGTTGCTCCAAGGGGGGCCGAGAGGGCTAGCCCTGGTTTTCGGGGCAGGAGTTATATAGCTGGGTGTGCGGCAAGACACTTAAAAAGCGGTACAATGCAGTTTTGCAAAGAAGTAGACCATATTTCGTCAATTTTCAGTTTTTTGGTTTTTTCAGTGCTTATTGCGGAGCTCTTTGAAGGGAGAGATCTTCAGTGGTTGAAATGGGGCGTTCGTTAATCATAGTGGAGAGAGAGAGAAAGAGAAGGAGAGAGAGAGAGAGAGAGAGAGAGAGAGAGAGAGAGAGAGAGAGAGAGGTGGGGGTGGGGTAGGAAGATTATACGCAGCCATACTAGGCAGTAACGGCTTAGTATCATTGACTGCAATGCCCATAGATAACGAAAGAGATGGAGGATTACCTCATTGAGGTCCTCCCTAAGAGAGAGAGAGAGAGAGAGAGAGAGAGAGAGAGAGAGAGAGAGAGAATCATCTAATGTTGTGTGGTTCCCGAAGCTGAACAGAATTGCCCCTTACTCACTTGGTCAAACTACTGGATATAGCGTCTCTTTAGTGCCTTTATCAGCGCGATGCCATAAAACCCCTGGCTTACATTATAACAGCATTAACTGAAAAGTTCGGCCATGTCGAGTGCCGAAAAGTACCCTTGTAACGCCATTATTTGTAAAAAGATAAATGTCCTTGGATTTTATTACAAATGTGAACATTATCATATGTTACTCGGCCTTCTATTACGTTCAGTAACGAAATTAGACGGAGGTTATCTGTTCATACGTGTCATTTTTAGTTTTCTGTAAAAGGAAAACCATTGAGATGGCTATTTGTCTGTCCGTCTGCACTTTATGTCCGCCCTCAGATCTTAAAAACTACTGAGGCTAGAGGGCTGCAAAATGGTACGTTGATCATGCACCCTCCAATCATCAACCATACCAAATTGCAACCCCCTAGCCTCAGTAGTTTTTATTTTATTTAAGGTTAAAGTTAGCCATGATCGTGCGTCTGGCACCGCTAAAGGTGCCAACAACATGGGCCACCACCGGGCCGTAGCTGAAAGTTTCGTGAGCCGCGGCTGAGAGTTTCATGGGCCGTGGAATATTTTGGAGGATTTAAGTGGAGAGATATTGCTCTCAGTGTTTTCTGACAAACTGCTTGTTAGGAAAATGTAATTATCTTTTATGTCCATTTTGTGACTATTATGAATATACCCATAAACTTCAAATTTGATTTTTGGTAAAGATCATTATCAGGCTACTTTCTTTGTTGATTATCAGCAGTTATAGAGCTAGATCGCTCCTTGAGTTTTATTACTTTCCCTTCCATTGCCCGGATGGCAGCAAATATTTTAGACATTTGTTGCTCATAAAATGTTCCGTTTCTTATTCGATTTCAATAAAAGATTTTTGTTATAAAATCTCTCTCTCTCTCTCTCTCTCTCTCTCTCTCTCTCTCTCTCTCTCTCTCTCTCTCTCTCTCTCTCTCTCTCTCTCTACCTAGCATGATCCTGTGTCCTCCCTATGTCGCTAAGTTATTATCAGGAAGAGGTTTGAATTAATTTACTCATCCGTTTGAGAGTCAGGCAGTATTCTGCACATGCCATCATTGCCTGGGTGGTTTGGTCTTTATCCTTATCACATCTGACTGAAAGGGATGATATCACATCTGACTGAAAGGGATGATATAACATCTGACTGGAAGGGATGAACTGCTAACACTGTGCAATGGTGATGTACTACTAGAGCGTTATTTACAAATAGTAATTAACTTTTTTGCGGGCGGCATTAATAAATCAATTATTCTCATTGTTATTATTTTGAAAGTTGGTACTAGTTGCCTCTACTTGTGTAATTTGCAGTCCAGTAGCTTATGGAGCAACAGTGCATATCTACTCTCTCTCTCTCTCTCTCTCTCTCTCTCTCTCTCTCTCTCTCTCTCTCATTTGCATTCGATTACAAATTCTCCTTTGACATGTAATCTCTATCTTTTATAGATTACATGGAATATGCCTATAATTGTTCAGTATAGATGAGTTCTTATCTGTTTACTGCTTTTTGTCAGAGTTCGGTCATCTTGAATTTCAAAATGGATTAAGTTTAGCCGCCACGTTCACATCCGTATATGAAACAGAAATATTTCTTAATATCTGCCTTTTGATGCTATTGATTTTAAAGTCAGAACTGTGAAAATATAAAATCTCAATCTTCCTTTTCATAAAAATATTTTATTTTAGATATAAGAAATTAAAGCTATATTTAATCATATACTCTCAGTGTTGTATTGGAGAAAGACGAAGCAAATGACAAGAAAGAAGCTGTGGCCTAAAGGTCAAGCGCCTGCAGCCTTTGCTCCTGAACGAACAGTTTATAACATTTCAGAAACTGCTTGCAATATTTTATTCGATATGTAACATTTAGCACTAAATTTAGTCATGAAATTCTCAGTGATGTGTTGGAAAAAAATAGACATGAAAACAGGAAAGGTTTTTGCAGTCTAAAGTTCAAACACCCCTAGTTAAGCATGGGTGCACAAAAATTGTATTCAGTTCAAAGGTTGTTTATGTGCGCGTTTACATGTGTAAGTATGCTCCTGTTAAGGAGATTCCTACTGCAAGAGCTACATGGCACGGGCCCCGTAGGGGGATAATGCTGTCAGTGCACCTCACGTGGTGCACTGTAAGCATTACTTAATAAGGGTCTTTGCAGCGTCCGTTTGGCCCATAGCTGCAGCCTCTTTCATTCTTTTTACTGTACCTCCGTTCATATTCTCTTTCTTCCATCTGACTTTCCACCCTCTCAAACAATTGTTTCATTGTGCGACCGCGAGGTTTTCCTCCTGTTAAACCTTTCAAACCTTCTTACTGTCAATTTCCCTTTCAGCGCCGAATGATCTCATAGGTCCCAATGCTTGGCCTTTGGCCTAAATTCCATATCCTATTCTATTCTACCTTGCACGGGCATAAAAGGAACATTCTAATCAGCATCTTTTTTATGTGTGTGTGTTAGTATGGGAGGTGACTTGCGAAGGTGATAAAAATAATCTGAGTAATGTCATGGAATCACAGTGTTCTGACGTTGATTTTCCTTCGAGTTCCTTTGATGAGCCTTTGCTAGGTTCTTTTGGCTTCATTAAATAGTGTTATTTTTATCATTACGTGCGAATTTGAAAGAAAAAATGTTACGTGGGTATTTCATATTCACTTCGCCAGCCTTTTTTGCATCCGCATAATTCATTTGTTTTTGTTTTTAGTTTACGGTTATACGTGATTACCAGGATAATCTATCAAAGTAGCATTAATTTAATGAAAAGATTATATATATATATATATATATATATATATATATATATATATATATATATATATATATATATATATATATATATATATATACATACACACACATATATATATATATATATATTTTTTTTTTTACTTTCGAGGTAATAAAAAATTTTAGTTATTTATGACTTGATGTCTTTTTGCGTCTTTTTAACTGATAGTCTTTTGATGCGACCATTTTATCATCTGTATTGTGAGTGGTACAGGCTGAAACTGTTAATTGATGTTTAAACCCACTTTTATCTTTCATAGGCTTTATGGACACTCTGTTTGCGGAAGCGTTCACCTCTATAGGAATGTAGATGAATCGTTATTTTTGCTATTATTAATCAAGTTATTCCATGATGCAACAACTTCTTTCAAAGGGAAAATTGTGTTCAAAGGTATGTTTTCAAAAAGCAGTACAAAGCGATTATATCTACTTAGGGTATTAATCTAGCAAATTAGGATTACTATCATGTTAGGCACTGCCCACGAAGTTTAGTGGTCCGGTTCAGGGGTAATGTATCACAATGAGATCCGTAAACTGGCAGTGTAAGTTGGCTGTTAAAAAAATGCGTTATGGAAAGAAGTAATTTCCTGATACATTTAAAAGTTTCAACATTCAGTTTTCTTTTATTCGGCATAAGTGCATGTATATGGTGTTGACACGTTTTCGTATAATGTTGCTAATTCTTTTTTATATTCCTCTTCAAGGGACAGACTAAAACTGGATGCTTCGTATAGCAGAGTTGTACAGCAAGTTTTTTTTTTTTTTTTTTTATCACTGATATCCTAGAATTGTGTCCTCTCGTATCACAAGCCTGCCATAATACCAACTTTTTTTTATCCTTGTCATTGGTCAGGCTCGGACTGGCGCCCTCTCATATCAGAGCCCATTCTTGATGGGAAAGTGTTTTCTGTTCTTTGTCACGGAACAAGATTGTTCCGTGTCTCTTCATATCGGAGGCCGTCATTGATGCTTTTTTTTCCCGCATCTTGAGGTAGACTTCTACCGTGGTGGCAATATTTTAACCCCTTTATGGGAAGACTTGAATTGGCATCCTCTCATGTCAGAGTTATGCTGCACAGCAGTATTTTCGCTCTTCACAGGGCAAACTTGAACTGCTTCTTCTGATGTCCTGAGCTTGAATTGAATGCAATTTCTTTTTCTTGGCTGCTGGTAGACTTGAGCTTGATATTAATAATCTTTTCCTTGTTATATGGCATAACCAGACTTACGCCCTCTGATAGGAGTCATTTTTTATGTGTATTGTGTGTAGGAGTGTCACAGACTTTAAAATGCTTCCTTTTGAATCAGTCTTTCCACGATCCTTCATTACAGGGTATACTCGATCTAGCGTCCTCTCCTAATAGTCTTGCCTTGATAATATTTAATTTTCCTTGGGAAAGGACAAGGTAGAACTCGGTTCTGCCTCGACTTTAATTTTTTCTCATCAAGGAACAAACTAGAACTGGCCTCCTCTCATACAAGTCCTGCCTTGAATACAATTTTTCTCTCGTGAAGGGGCAAACTAGAACTGGCCTCCCTCATATCCTTTAAAGAGCAAACTAGTACTGGCCTCCACTCACGTTAGTCCTACAATACCTGCAATTTTTTTCCTCATCAAGTGTCGGAATAGGCGCGGCCTCCTTTAGCACCAGTCTTGTTTTGATTGCAATTTTTTCCTTATGATGCGCATTAGAAGTATTTCTTCATCATGGGACAAACTAGAGCAGGCCTCCTCTAACATCAACCATACCTTTACTGCAATTTTTTCATCATCAAGGAACAAACAAGAACTGGCCTCGTTAAACATCAGCCCTGCCTTTACTGCAATTTTTTTTTCATCAACAGGAAAACTAATTGGCCTCATCCCACATAAACTCTGCCTAGATAACAATTTTTTTTTCTTATCAAGGGGTCAGCTAGAAATAACCGATCTCACAAAAGTTCTACCTTGACTGCAATTTTTCCCTTATAAGGAGCAAACCAGAACTGGCCTATCATATCAGTCCTACCTTGATTGTAATTTCTTCCCCCTTCAAAAGACAAGGAAGGAGCAAAATATAACTGGCCTCCTCTCACATTATTCCTTTTCCACACATATCGGTCCTTTGAATGAAATTTTTTCTTATCAAAGGGCAAACTAGAATTGGCCTATTCTCATACCACTCTTGCCTTGATAATTTTTTTTCCTCCGTTATGGGCATGCTTGAAATGGCATCCTTTCACATCAGTGTCATAACTTGACAGAAGTCTTGATCCTTGTCATAGGGAAAAATTGCCATTTCCTCATATCAGAATTCAGTATTCTACGATCCTAGCTGCGAGAGTTGTACTTGTTTTGGTTGCCTGCAGGAAAGCAAAGGTGTTATTCCTCTTCATACTTACCTTTCTTCTTTAGTTTTTGGTGCCCTCTTACCTGTTCTCACATTGTTCGTTAAGCAAATCTCTACTCTTTCTTAGCCATATCTTCTAGTTTTGCTGATTTTTTCTCTACTTCTTAATTGGCCTTCTTAGGTGATCCAATGCCTTCAGCTGCTCATAAAGTACTCGTAAGTTGGTCAGTATGCATCTGGTTTTAATTATATGATTAGCATCGTGTCTCAGTAGCCCTGTCAGAGTAGTTCGGTATGAAGACATGTCTAGTGTAATTCTGTGCAACCCGAATATGTAAAAGAAAGTGCGTTAACTATATCAGTAGATTTATGAGATTAGGTATTCCTGTTCATATCATATGAAAATCTTGATCATGTGGCGCACTTTTTACAGGAAGTGATAAATTGATAAATATAATTTAATGCATTCTTTGTCGAACTCTGGCGTATTCTTTCAGGCAAAATTTATGACTTAATTGTAGAAGTGTATAACATTTTACTATTGCCCATGGCAACATTAAATACGATGCTTTTAATCTAGAATGAGAAGTCTGGCCTGCAATTTAATCCCCAATTTATTGGTATGATATCATTAATTACTCCATTCTTGCAGTATAGAGATTATGTTGGTAATTTAGATGCCCACTTCCAGATTTTACCCAAATAGAGGTCATCTATACAGCCGTAAAAGGCCAACATCTGGGTTTTCTTAACTTAAGAAATTAGTTGTAGTGTGTATGTACGTATGTATGTATATAGGCCTATACACTTTTGAAAGCCCAGCCTGGAAGACATTATCCATCTGTGATTTTCAGTGTTCTTGATTGAAATTCCCAGCACCATGCCCTTCAGTTCCGCCAGTAACCCACTGCAACTGGCTAATAACCAGTTACGCAATTCACTGCGTAGGTTACTAAGCAGTAATGGTTTTATCGGGACGTGCCCATATCACCTTGTCCTCTCCTGAGATTCATAAACGGGTCCTTTAGCTAGTATTGAGAGCCGAGCAGTGTAGTGAAACCAATATATAAAATAAACATTATATAGCCGTGACACTCAGAAAACTATGGAAATACAAAGCTAGAAATAGTTTACGTTTGTTGTTCCCTGGACTAACTTAATAAAAATCCTTTATGTACTAGTGAGTTCTTTAATATTTGCTTAGGATTTGTTGCAGTCCAAACACATGGCAGTTTAGAGCCAATATAGCATAAATCTTGGTAATCAATCTGGACTGCATGCTTAAATGTAAAGACCTTCTTGACCGTTGATTGCAAAGCAAGACATTATGGTGCACAGTGGACAGAGAATCAACATAAGGTAAAAATTTACTCTGATAAGTTTGTAACAGGATCAATAGCGTTCTCAAGAGTTATTGGAAGGATGCATAATGTAGGCGATCTTTTCAGTCAAAAGTGAACCTTGATTCATTGTTACGTTTGTATTGAAACATTTTTTTTCATTTTATATTCAACCCCATGGTATACTTCTGTATTGTTATTTGGGGTGTTTTTAGCTATCATGAATTCATAGTTATATAATGTAGAATTATTTATAATTTCTCATGTTGAATACGCTCTACTCCTCAAAGGGGTACACCCAGAAATCTTGGACCGGTTCCCAGCAAGACTTTTACAAAGTCATTTGCTAACCTCATTCCCTTCTCCAACAAAGCTGCGACCAATGACCACGTATGCAATTTGCCCTACAGATCAACAGAGACACAATTTGAGTTTTTTCAGGAAAACGGATTATTCGCTCTCCCATGGCTACATACTGTAGCATAATTCTCAGGATTCTGAGCGGGAGGGTTTTGATTCCCTGGCGAGGCGAACCGTTTTAGGCATGTTCCCTTAGATCCTCTTGCTCCACAGTTGACTTAACGAATGAATTAAGTCTAAAGTGACCCTCTAAGTGGAAGAGGCTTATAGGTGCAATCTTTCATATATATATATATATATATATATATATATATATATATATATATATATATATATATATATATATATATATATATATATATATATATATATATAATTATATATATATATATATATATATGACTATTTATCACATCACCGTGATTCATATACAATCAGAAAGCTACAAACGTCCTTTAATATCCAATTCACTCTACCTCGGAAATAATATATTTTCATATTTGTTACCGAAGGGGAATTTTTAGTTGATAATAAGTCCACCGTCCCGTGGGGTCGAACCACCGACGGACGAGGAGTCAGGACTACAGTGACGCACTAATGAAATCGGCCACAAGAGAGGTATAAGTGAATAACATCTCCCATCAACTCACCCGTCGAACTCAGGTGTTTTGCGTTTGGAGACGATATCCACCCACCTCTGCCATGTTGACCGTGTAGTGCATTTGTCGCACGTAGCCATATTATGACTATTTATCATATCACCGTGATTCATATACAATCAGAAAGCTACAAACGTCCTTTAATATCCAATTCACTCTACCTCGGAAATAATATATTTTCATATATGTTACCAAAGGGGAATTTTTAGTTGATAATAAGTCCACCGTCCTGTGGGGTCGAACCAGCGACGGACGAGGAGTCAGGACTACAGTGACGCACTAACGAAATCGGCCACAAGAGAGGTATAAGTGAATAACATCTTCCATCAACTCACCCGTCGAACTCAGGTGTTTTGCGTTTGGAGACGATATCCACCCACCTCTGCCATGTTGACCGTGTAGTGGATATCGTCTCCAAACGCAAAACACCTGAGTTCGACGGGTGAGTTGATGGGAGATGTTATTCACTTATACCTCTCTTGTGGCCGATTTTGTTAGTGCGTCACTGTAGTCCTGACTCCTCGTCCGTCGCTGGTTCGACCCCACGGGACGGTGGACTTATTATCAACTAAAAATTCCCCTTCGGTAACATATATGAAAATATATTATTTCCGAGGTAGAGTGAATTGGATATTAAAGGACGTTTGTAGCTTTCTGATTGTATATGAATCACGGTGATGTGATAAATAGTCATAATATGGCTACGTGCGACAAACGCACTACACGGTCAACATGGCAGAGGTGGGTGGATATCGTCTCCAAACGCAAAACACCTGAGTTCGACGGGTGAGTTGATGGGAGATGTTATTCACTTATACCTCTCTTGTGGCCGATTTCGTTAGTGCGTCACTGTAGTCCTGACTCCTCGTCCGTCGCTGGTTCGACCCCACGGGACGGTGGACTTATTATCAACTAAAAATTCCCCTTCGGTAACATATATGAAAATATATTATTTCTGAGGTAGAGTGAATTGGATATTAAAGGACGTTTGTAGCTTTCTGATTGTATATGAATCACGGTGATGTGATAAATAGTCATAATATGGCTACGTGCGACAAACGCACTACACGGTCAACATGGCAGAGGTGGGTGGATATCGTCTCCAAACGCAAAACACCTGAGTTCGACGGGTGAGTTGATGGGAGATGTTATTCTCTTATACCTCTCTTGTGGCCGATTTCGTTAGTGCGTCACTGTAGTCCTGACTCCTCGTCCGTCGCTGGTTCGACCCCACGGGACGGTGGACTTATTATCAACTAAAAATTCCCCTTCGGTAACATATATGAAAATATATTATTTCTGAGGTAGAGTGAATTGGATATTAAAGGACGTTTGTAGCTTTCTGATTGTATATGAATCACGGTGATGTGATAAATAGTCATAATATGGCTACGTGCGACAAACGCACTACACGGTCAACATGGCAGAGGTGGGTGGATATCGTCTCCAAACGCAAAACACCTGAGTTCGACGGGTGAGTTGATGGGAGATGTTATTCACTTATACCTCTCTTGTGGCCGATTTCGTTAGTGCGTCACTGTAGTCCTGACTCCTCGTCCGTCGCTGGTTCGACCCCACGGGACGGTGGACTTATTATCAACAAAAAATTCCCCTTCGGTAACATATACGAAAATATATTATTTCCGAGGTAGAGTGATTTGGATATTAAAGGACGTTTGTAGCTTTCTGATTGTATATGAATCACGGTGATGTGATAAATAGTCATAATATGGCTACGTGCGACAAACGCACTACACGGTCAACATGGCAGAGGTGGGTGGATATCGTCTCCAAACGCAAAACACCTGAGTTCGACGGGTGAGTTGATGGGAGATGTTATTCACTTATACCTCTCTTGTGGCCGATTTCGTTAGTGCGTCACTGTAGTCCTGACTCCTCGTCCGTCGCTGGTTCGACCCCACGGGACGGTGGACTTATTATCAACTAAAAATTCCCCTTCGGTAACATATATGAAAATATATTATTTCCGAGGTAGAGTGAATTGGATATTAAAGGACGTTTGTAGCTTTCTGATTGTATATGAATCACGGTGATGTGATAAATAGTCATAATATGGCTACGTGCGACAAACGCACTACACGGTCAACATGGCAGAGGTGGGTGGATATCGTCTCCAAACGCAAAACACCTGAGTTCGACGGGTGAGTTGATGGAAGATGTTATTCACTTATACCTCTCTTGTGGCCGATTTCTTTAGTGCGTCACTGTAGTCCTGACTCCTCGTCCGTCGCTGGTTCGACCCCACGGGACGGTGGACTTATTATCAACTAAAAATTCCCCTTCAGTAACATATATGAAAATATATTATTTCCGAGGTAGAGTGAATTGGATATTAAAGGACGTTTGTAGCTTTCTGATTGTATATGAATCACGGTGATGTGATAAATAGTCATAATATGGCTACGTGCGACAAACGCACTACACGGTCAACATGGCAGAGGTGGGTGGATATCGTCTCCAAACGCAAAACACCTGAGTTCGACGGGTGAGTTGATGGGAGATGTTATTCACTTATACCTCTCTTGTGGCCGATCTCGTTAGTGCGTCACTGTAGTCCTGATTCCTCGTCCGTCGCTGGTTCGATCCCACGGGACGGTGGACTTATTATCAACTAAAAATTTCCCTTCGATAACATATATGAAAATATATTATTTCCGAGGTAGAGTGAATTGGATATTAAAGGACGTGTGTAGCTTTCTGATTGTATATGAATCACGGTGATGTGATAAATAGTCATAATATGGCTACGTGCGACAAACGCACTACACGGTCAACATGGCAGAGGTGGGTGGATATCGTCTCCAAACGCAAAACACCTGAGTTCGACGGGTGAGTTGATGGGAGATGTTATTCACTTATACCTCTCTTGTGGCCGATTTCGTTAGTGCGTCACTGTAGTCCTGACTCCTCGTCCGTCGCTGGTTCGACCCCACGGGACGGTGGACTTATTATCAACTAAAAATTCCCCTTCGGTAACATATATGAAAATATATTATTTCCGAGGTAGAGTGAATTGGATATTAAAGGACGTTTGTAGCTTTCTGATTATATATATATATATATATATATATATATATATATATATATATATATATATATATATATATATAATATATATATATATATACACACACACATATATATGTATGTATGTATGTGTATACTGTATGTACATACATACATACATACGTATATATATATATATATATATATATATATTATATATATATATATATATATATATATATATATATATATATATATATATATATATTGTAACGAAGGAAACCCTTTCTAAGCCACCTCGCCCTCTAAGTCTTGCAATAACGTACAGTATAGCCCTCATAAACTTGATTTGCTTTTTTTTTTTTTTTTTGGAAACAAGTACAGTAACGTTAATAACACCGCTGACTAACAAAGGCAGGTTGTGGGAAAATATCACCCCTTCCTAAAGAGATCTCTCATTCCTCCCGTCTGTGGTAATCTTTTAATCCTCTTCCTTGACCTAGTGACTGCTCGAGACCTTTCTTCTGGGGACCAGATCCTTGCCGGAGGTGCAGGCGAGTCGGCGAAGGAGGTTAATCCAAAAGAGAAAGAGGCTGGGCCCCTAGCAACTGGGCAGCATGTGGCCGGTGGCCTGCCACATGGTCCAGGATACATAGAAAGGGCAGCACACACGTGGCACTTCCTCAGAACTCCCAGCAGCAGAATCCATACACTTGCCCTTTTTACTCCCTTAGAGCCTTGACCCTTCCCACATGGCTGTTTTGGAGCCTTAGTCTTTGTACAGCGCAAGCCCCTTAAATTCTTCCCCTCCATGCTGGCCCCGAAGATGAGGACTCCCGGTCTCCGACGGAAAAGTAGAGCACCAGAAGTGAGGTTTGAATCAGTCATGAATCTTTTATTCTTCTACTGAAATTTATTTCACTTCCTAAGCGCGATTTTCCTCGAAGACCTGACTTATTTAGTGCAGTGATTAAATGTCCAAAATTAACATGTGTTTTACCAGTGCTTAGAATCGAGTAGCTTTGGTACCTCCCGTGCATCCCTTGATTCTCCTAAATTGCGCTAACCTAATTTTGTAAGTAACCAAATGTGTTTCGATTGCTGACGGAGTGGCTAGCTGTGGAATTTTCCCCAGTTCTGTTATTGGTTGATTTGTTGGAAATTTAGTTGTTCGACAGGACTCTGTTTTTACCTGTCTGTTTTGAATTTCCTCATTCTTCTGATTTAATTGTTAATTGTAAATATACGTGATTTTAAGTGACCCTAAGTGTTTCTCTGCAACTTTCCCTGTTGAAGTAAGGCCTTCAGCTTAGACTTTATATTTGTGTTGTATGTCAGTCAGCTCCTTCAGTCAGATTTGAGAGTTTCCATGGTAAGTTCCACACCCCCCAGTGTAAAACTTTAGTAATATATATATAAAATATATATATATATATATATATATATATATATATATATATATATATATATATATATATATATATATATATCATGTGCTTTGTAACGTGATCCTTGCTCGTGCTAATAACGGAGTCTAAATGCCTGTTAATATTACCGGTGAACGTAAATGAATAATAATTGAGCTACAGTTCACCTTCAAAGTCAAATTGCTCATAAGCATGCATGCTCACCATTACCGCTAACATTTATTTCCAAGAAACTGAACGTGCAATATTGCATGTTGAGTTGTCTTAATTTCGTGGTTGTAGAGAATGAATAGCGTATAAAATATTAAAAGTGCATTTGGTGGTCTTATTTATCTCCATTAATCTCACTCATCCGAGTAGATGTTCTTGTCTTCATTTTAGGTAATTGCCGCCCGCACCAAATCCTGAAGGTTTATTACCGAACTACTCACGATTTGGATAGTATGACAAATAATCAGACTCCCTTGATAATTACATTTGGAGACAATACGTGGGTGGTAGTTTTTTTTTATTTTCTGGTAGTAACAAACATAATCATCTCAAATTATCTGGAGCAATCTCATGTTACGCAAATTAACGATGAAACGTGACATCGAGGATTCTCTCTCTCTCTCTCTCTCTCTCTCTCTCTCTCTCTCTCTCCCAGCATGTCTAAAAAGGTCCTGATCGGTGCATATATAGAAGTGTCCTTCTCAGCCGTTAACACCTGCTGGCAACTTCCTCGCCCCTTGGATTAGTCACCGAATTCCTTAACAATAAAGCCCATTGGAATGATGTCATATGTTTATTTACCTCCTCCAGTATTGTTGGATGGAGTGAATGTGTTGCCAAGCGTCTGTTTGTTTGGTTGTCTTTGTCTCTCCATGACACTTCTCGAGCCGTTATCACTGGATGTCACTAAAATCTTATGAAGGGCTGTTATTGGAACTAATAAAGAGTTGGTTAAATAATTTTCCTATTACATCATGGTATGAAGTTAAGATTCAGGATTTTACTTATATATATATATATATATATATATATATATATATATATATATATATATATATATATATATATATATAAAATATACTCGGCATCGGTCGGTCGGCTACGGACATCTAACCGTTTTCAAGCTATCTGAGGGTAAATGTTTTAACTCTAAGTTGTGTTCATGTAGTAACCAAGGATTGCAGGTTGACATGATTACGCTGAAAGTAAAGTAGGAAAGAGGTTAGGTACTTTGTAGTCATGCATTTCGTGACAAGAAAGGAAAACAGGAAGTGTAGGTAACAAATAAAAAAAATTGTTACCTTTTAATTTTAAAAAAAGTGTGGAAAATGAAAAAATGAAGCATAGCAATATATTCCATGATTTGTCATTGAAAAATGAAAAGCAGCCACCGGAAATAAAAGTCACCGAAAGACATAATCATACTTTTCACTAGAACTTCAGCCTCATCATGACCTGTTACAGCTCGCCCCCTTGTACTTAACAACAGCAGCAACAGCACAGAACTTTGACAAATAAACACATACCAAATAAAGTCGAAGCTCTTCATAATGTCCAAGAACTTAGTAAAAAAAAATCAAATAAAGTTGAAGTTCTTCATAATGCCCCTGATAGGTCGTTGTTCTGAATTGAAACCCGGGAAAGCATTTGTCCCCGTTGACTTGTAAAAGCTTGTTGATTAAATTGCTTTCTTCTCCGATTCGGAGTTCGTAATTACACTTTCTTGTTTGCCGTCAAATGTCTCGCGAAATGTTACACGAAGCTCATCAAGTGCAGAGTCTACGAATGGACTCTCCAGACAAAGCGATGGGGTATCTGCTGTTGCTAAACTATTTGACTCACCAGACCAAGTCAAAACACATAAGGTTTTGAAATGTATATTACCTGTGAATAAAATAGATACAAACCGGCAAACGCCACTTTATCGTCCGACAACAATAATTGACAGACACGAAAACATCAAGAACTGTATGGACAGAGAGAGAAAAACATCCTTTTTCGTCCTCACGATACAATAAAAACATAAATGTCGTAGTTGATTCAATGGCAATGCTGTAACGTACTAAACAAACAGTTAATTAAGAATTAGATTACTTATCCTGGTTTTATACGCCCTGTCGCCTTTAACAATTAAAGGAAAATAAAGCCTATAAAAATAAAAATCGGCCACAAAATCATTCATGCTGAAACATCTTTTCCTTTATCTTTCATAGGAAATATACTGAAGGTAAAACTCCAGCTTTATTTATATGTTTTAACGATTTTTATTTTTCAGTACGCACATTAATCCGGTAATTAGGGTGTGGGAGAGGCGAAAACACCGTTGCATCTCCATATTTCTTTTCATGAACGACTTTATTTTGATGTAGACGCCAATGGTGCGGAGAACCTGATGCCCTCACCTGCCCCGGTCTCTATGGAAACATTAAAAATAAAGTAAGGAGGAGTGAAGGTTAACAGAATGTTACAGGCAAAAGAAAACATAAGCAAGAAGAGAATTCCATTGTTTGGCAGTTGAGAAAAAAAGGATGAAATAGTTACCGTTGTTTGTTATCATGTGGGGTGGATGACATGAAATTTCTTAAAGACAGTATTTTGTAAGAGCTAAGTGTGCTCATAATAAAAAATATCGCTGTTTGGAAACAATCCCCACTCTCTTTATTGGTTTTTACTTCATTTCCCCCCAGTTTTTCGATTTTCGTTATAAAATTATCCTTTTTATTTAAAGGGAAAATATTTTCCAGACTTGCGTGGAAAAATAACAATATACAATAACTTAAAAGCAACATAAAGGACTAAATAAAAACTATATATATACATATACATACATATAACATATATATATATATATATATATATATATATATATATATATATATATATATATATATATATATATATATATATATATATATATATATATATAATATATATATTTTTTTTTACGAATTTCCCTGGGGTTATATGATTTCTAGAGATTTTTACAGACCGGCAACGGAAACTTTATTTATTTGGCCTTGGAGTTCTCACTTACGTAAAGGGAAATCGTAAAAGACAAAGAAAAAGGGATGATTTTAGGAGCTGAAGGCTCTACTTTATAAGGAAATGTCACGTAAATACTTGGGATAAATTAAGGAATTATATTTACAAAAAGAAAAGCATCAGAAGGGAAAATGGGTAATTGAATTGTTAAAGGGCTTGTACGCCTGAAGATCCTCCTACTGGAGTCTTGAATAGGGGCAAGGCACAGTCCAAGATGAGTCCACTGCGAATAGGTCCCTCTGCAAGAGAGATTTACACATTACACGACAGTAAAGGAAAAATATAACACAGAATATGACTCGAGTCTGCACTGAGGGTGCCAAGGACTCGAGGAATAACTGAACACTTTACACTAGAACATGAAACACCGCAAAAGGCACTGAACAAATGACACAAGGATGAGAAAACAATACTGGCCCTCGGTAACACTTCAAAAGGGCAAACTGTCGTGACTGAAAAGGCCTCCACTCGTACTTTACCTGGGCGGGGGGGGGGGGCGGTGTTAGGGGGGCTCTGGCGTAGAAGGACGACAGGCGTTCACACGCGTGACATCATACTGAGGTTCCTGGGTAGGCCCTTTTGAGGATAACTGTAGGACTGGGCCCGCAGTTGGAGGTGGACTGTATATAAGGGCCTGAATTCGAGGACTGTAGTACTGGGTTCATGTCAGGAGTCTGGTGTGGACATCTGGGTGAAGGGTGACCTCTCAGTGACTTGTATCACTCGCCCACATGTACAGCTAACTGCTAACTGCTAACTGAAAAGATGTCTCTGTCCAAGGCCCTTTTAAGGCCTCTGTCCAGAGTAGGGGCCCCAGTAATGGGCCCAAGTGGTAGCGGGCTAAGGATGTGTCACTCGTCCAGGTGTTCCAGCCATCTGCTTGTATTCCCCAAGGTATTCGTACGGAAAGACAATCCAGCCAGCTCAATCTGCCTTCGGAATGGTTTTCTTAAGCAGCTTAGTTGAACTAAGCTGCTTAAGGGAGTGACAGTCAGCCTCTCATCCTCGACCTTATTGACTGTGCCTTCTGAATGATTGTCCCAGGCAAAAAAAAGGGGACAGATTGGGATGTTGGTAATTTTAATGTGTTGGTGACTAGGTCAATTGGGGTCGCCTGTGCAACGACGAATTTACTCTCAATAGCTTAAGGCAAGTATGAGCCGACTTTTAGCGATTATTTTATTTTCACTAAATTCAAGGCTAAACTAAAGAAAGCTGAATGGCTGCTATGCTACAACTTCTTGATAATTATAATAGCTCCCCACAGAAGAAAACATATGCACCTTCATTCAGGTGCACATGTTGATATTCAAGAAGTCGGCAACGAGCTTTATTCTATTTTTCTCCCAATACGCAACGCAGAAATATATTTTACTTTTAATATTATTACGAGGTATAATTTTACTTTATTCCTAACACATATTATGAAGCAATTTACTTTAACATGGCACATTTATCTCGAGTAACTTCAACATATCTGTTACTTTAAGATTACGCGGTTAAGGTAGTTTTGAGGCAAGTGACAGAATACAAAATTAATTTATATATACATTCCTTAAATTCTAAATGAAAAATATAGCAGCATGCTGTTAGTTTGCCTTTAAGAGGCTTCTTAATATTATGATACATTTCTCATGTTACTTCTCTCTCGAGTACAAATGGGCGGTGCCTAACATGGCACTGTCTTGGTGGCACTGAGTGCCTAAGGAATGATCAGGGGAAACGACTGGTTCTTGCGTGATGATGAAGGATATTAAGGGAGCTTTAACATTACACATTCTGACACAATTACTTCAATGACAAGAGAGAGGTGGTACTGAATTTATAGATGCCTAATGGCACTTCCTCTGCATAGATGAGGGATAACATTTTGCGTAAATTACACATTCTTCGAGGCTGGGACTCGGGATTTATCATAAAACGAATAATAACAAAGTAATTATTACTGACGTAAACAGATGCTGATTAGGTATGCCATTTTATTGTCTTACCTTAGCCTATGGAAAATGGCTAGGATTATTCCTTGGCCCAAGGCGGCCACAAAGATAGCTAGAGGGCGCGACTCCTCTGGCAGAGGAATAACGGCACGGTGCCAAAGTGGCACTTGTATAAAATAACTGATAGCGAAGGCATTTCATATTTTTAAATGCATCATGCTGTATTAAGTGTGGAATGAGAAGTCGTAAGACTTAGATAGTTAGTACATCTGTCAATGGCCCTCTGTATGAGCAGAAGGGATTAAATTAAAATGGGAAGGGGGGAGGGCCTTGATGAGGCATAAAATAAAAGTGAGTAAATCAAAAGTACGAAAGGGAAATGTTAAAGGGAAAGAATAAGGGATAGACTTACAAAAGAAATAAAATAGAAAGGTGACGCACCTTGACATCCTCTTCTGGATAGAGGTGCCAAAAGTTTTTGTAGGATAAGGGGGGATGGCACTCTGCCAATATGACACAGGTGCCAGGGGAGCTCGAGAGCTCTCTTTAAGCTACCTGGAATTATCTATGCCTATGGGATTTCCTCCACGGACCTCTCTTACTGTGATGATTTTTCTCGGTCGGGGGAATTGGTGGAACCGAACCCTGGGGGGGATTTGGAGTGCCACCTATGTTGGCTTCTTTGACAGCGGGCACAGGGACTTTCTTTGACAACTCGACCACAATCCGTCACAGTTCCTTGAGTTCATCGGCCAGTTGGGAACTGGCAGAATCATTACTCATGGACGTGTTGGTGGCGGTCTGAGACAGAGGGGAGGCGGTCGGGAGGGGCGTGAGAGACTCGAAGGTAGGGATGACCAGCTCTGGCACGGGTTGCGAGGCTGCACCTTTGGGCGAGCTTCCGTTATGGTCCGGAGGACCTACCTCTTGTACCGGCGTCGGTAGCTGCGCCAAGCCGGGCGGAGGGAGGGTGGCCGGACTGGGATCTCTTGAATGTAGTTCATGGGCACTCTCTGGCACTGGCACTAAGGGAGGGCCAGGCACTAATGATGGATTTAGAGGTTTCTTGTCGTTGGAAACAGACGAAGATTGGCACTGCTCAGTGCCCTCAAGTGGCACTGGCAGTGATTTAGAATTAATTTTAGGATCTCCCGGAGGGCGATCGATTTGATGCCTTGGCACTGATATGGAATTTGGGGTTTTCTCACCGTTTTGGGTGGATGGAGCTTGGCACTGCTCAGTGCTTTCCACCTCCAATTGATTTTTATTTATGCCCACATAATTATTTGGGGGATTTGGACCCCTGGATTTCTCGAACCTAGATGGGGATGGGAAGTCCTGTCCCAGGATGAGGTCATAACTTCCAGGAATGGAGTTGGCTACGGCGAGATTGTATATTCTTGAGGCATGAGGTCTTGTGACTCTCAGCCTAACAGTAGGGAGTATCATTTTGAATTAATTTATTCCCTCGAGTGTGACGAGTTTCCGTTGATTGATGTTAACTCCATAAGGGATCTTATCTTCCCTTATGAGGGAAATTTGGGCGCCAGAGTCGTCAAATGCTGTGACCTGGCATGCGATGTTGTTACTTTGAGGGCTTGCCACATATACAGGACCTTTTGCGGGAGGGCCTAGAGTTGTTGGATTCGTGACTGCTAAGGCAAGGGCAGGAGTATTTGATTTATTAGGGCATTTCACCCATTGGGAGG
The DNA here is from genome assembly GCA_039081455.1 of Macrobrachium rosenbergii. Lineage (NCBI taxonomy): Eukaryota > Metazoa > Arthropoda > Malacostraca > Decapoda > Palaemonidae > Macrobrachium > Macrobrachium rosenbergii. The sequence goes on from JANJGK010000010.1 coordinate 34,225,235, forward strand.
AGCGTCCATAAATTTTACATTCAGAGCAATACCTCCTGCTGTGGTCCTCATTACAGGCGTCCCGGCAGGGTGCGACTCCTGCCGCAGGAGGCACCCGGGCTGATGCGGATGGCGGGGGATTTCCCAGCGGAGGTTGGTGAGAGGGAGCTGTTGGACGATTTCTGCATTGATCAGAGGAGTGCCCCGGCTTCTTGCAAAAGCCGCTCATCACTGGTTTGCTGGGATTTCCACCCTTAGGCAGAGCTGACCCACCCTGGAAAGACGGTGGGGTAGATCTTCCTCCGCATGGTTCCCTCCTGATGGTGGTGGGTCTCCCACATATCTGCTATTCGGCAACACTCACAGAGCCTTTTCTACTACATGCGTGGCCAGGGCAGGAGGGCCGTAGCATAAGAAGTGCTCTAGTTAGAATATCTCGAGTACCTTGGCAGTGCTGGTAGCCCCCTCAGACTCGAGCCATTTTGCTACTGCCTGCTCGAAGTGGTATGCCCAGTCGGACCACGTCTGGCCTCTCTTGTCTGCCCTCTCCAGCGCCTCCTCCAGCGCTCAGGGGTAATCTCGTACTCCTTGGTGACAGCTTGGTGTACAGTTTCCCAATCGCCCCTCTCTTCCACCGAAAGGGCATGGTAGGCAACGAGTGCCTTTCCTCCCAGGAATTTAGTGAGAACAAGGGAGAGTTCCACGGGGGAGAGGGTACAGCACTCCAGGACTCTTTTGGCCCTCTCAAGCCATACTTCAGGTTCTGCTTCTGTCCACTTGGACATGAAAGTGGGCTTGGCTGAGGGCGCTCATCCCCGCCCCAGGGTGGGGGAGGGGGGGCAGCATTCTGCTGGGCTACCATTTGGAGTTCATGGGCACTCTGTCTTTCCCGCTCCTCTCTTTATTTCTCTTTCTCCTGCCTCTTTATCACTTCTCTCCTCTCCTGGGCAATTCTCTCTCTCTCTTTCTCCTGCCTCTCTATCTCATCTCTTCTCTCCCAGGCTATTCTCTCTGCCTCTCTCTCCTGCCCCTCTCTCTCTCTCTCTCTCTCTCTCTCTCTCTCTCTCTCTCTCTCTCTCTCTCTCTCTCTCTCTCTCTCTTGCCTCTGTATCTCTTCTTTTCTCTGCTGGGCGATTCTTTCTGCCTCCTTTCTCTTCTCCTGGGCAATTCTCCCTGACTCTCTCTCTCTTTCTCCTGCCTCTCTAATTCTTCTCTTTTCTCTCTCTCTGCCTTGGCAGCGTCCATGTTATTCTGGACCCATTCCCTTAACTCTCGGCCTGATAGTTCTAGTTCTTTCCCTGCCACCAGATAGAATTTCATTTCTCATTATGTTGGGTCCTTGAGGTCGACAGCTTGACAAACTTTCATTGTAAGGCCTCGTGAGGTTAAAATTATTTAAGATTGGAAACAAATGGGTTCGAGAACCAATGTTAAGTTATAATGTGTCTTGTCCCCTACACAACCTAAGCCAGGTATCATAAGGACAGAGGTATTTGGAACTTGAATGGGCATCCTAAGGGACGTTGGGGCGTCACAAAGGACGTAGTTGTCACGACTCATGAGGGACGTGGAATTGGCTTCACAAAGGACATGGAATGGGTGTCACGAAGGACATGGAATGGGCGTCACGAGGGACGTGGAATTGGTGTCACAAGGACGTGGTGGGCATCACAAGGGACATGGGCATCACGAAGGATGTGGAATGGGCGTCACGAAGGATGTGGAATAGGCGTCATGAGGGATGTGGAATTGGCATCACAAGGGCTTGATGGGTGTCACAAGGGACGTGGGCATCATGAAGGACGTGGAATGGACATCATGAGGGATGTGGAATTGGCATCACGAGGACTTGGTGGGCGTCATAAGGGACGTGGGCTTCACGAAGGATGTGGAATGGGCGTCATGAAGGATGTGGAATGGGCATTACAAAGGACGTGAAATGGGCATCACCATGGATGTGGGTGTCACGAAGGACCTGGAATTGGCATCACAAGGACGTGGTGGGTGTCACAAAAGATATGGATTGGGCGTGTCGTAAGTCTAAGAATTTGGGCATCCCGTAGGACTTAGGATTTGGGGCGTCTCATGAGACGTGAGAGTTTGGGCATCCTGTAGGACTTAGGATTTGGCGTCTCGTAAGACGTGAGAATTTGAAAGAGAAAAACAAAATTTTGCTGAGGGTAGCCCGAGTAGGAACAATTCTAACACAACAAACTACTCGGGAATGAATGGAAAAGGGGGTAGACATGTGGGAAGCAGAGGGGGGTAGGGCGAAGGCCGTCTGGTTCCCACCAATATGGCTAATTTTAGATACTGGTTGAATGACCCTTTTGTTTACACAACACCATCTGGTCTCCTGACTATGGGGGAATTTCTCGGGATGGGTATATAATGACAGAATTTCACTTTCCTAATACCTGAGTTCTAGCTATTCTGAGAGACAGTATTTCAGCAATGCAAACTGACTTCGTTTTGTCCCACGTGAGAATTTATTTGCGCCTAAATAATTCACCAATCTGAAATGCGAAGTAACATTTAACACGGAAGAATTTCTGTCGCACTGTTCCTTGAACAGAAAACTGGCAGAGATTTTAACACAGGAATTTCGCACTATTCCTCGAACAGTAATGGCTAGCACTTATTATTTCCTATTTAAGTATCCTGAAAAGGGCATGCATTAACGAAACTAATAGGGCGGTTCTCTCTCAGTGGGTACATGCATCCCTAATTCCCTAATTTCCTAGGAACAGTCACAATTGTAAAAATAAACAAAATTTTGCTAAGATACACACTCTATTTACATGGATCCCTCTTGGTCTGTGCTCTTGGTACCAGGTTCAGAATTCATCTCACACCCAGCTTAGCTTTGCTAATAGCTGATCTGGCGAGTTGCAAATGCAATGAAGCAACAGTAGAGGGGAAAATGCAACTGTAAATGAGATCTATGTGAAGGTCGCCATTTTTGGAAATTTCCCTGGGGTTATATGATTTCTAGAGATTTTTACTGGCTGGCAACGGAAACTTTATTTATTTGGCCTTGGAGTTCTGACTTATGTAAAGGGAAATCATAAAAAACAAAGAAGAAGGTATAATTTTAGGAGCTGAAGGCTCTACTTCATAAGGAAATGTTACGTAAACTCTTGGGATAAATTAAGTAATTATATTTACAAAAAGAAAAGCATTAGAAGGGAAAATGGGTAATTGAATTGTTAAAGGGCTTGCAGCGCCAGAAGATCCTCCTACTGGAGTCTTGAATAAGGGCAAGGCACAGTCCAAGATGAGTCCAATGCGAATAGGTCCCTCTGCAAGAGAGATTTACACATTACACGCCAGCGAAGGAAAAATATAACACAGAATATGACTCGAGTCTGCACTGAGGGTGCCAAGGACTTGAGAAATAACTGAACACTTTACACTGGAACATGGAACACTGCAAAAGGCACTGAACAAATGACACAAGGATGAGAAAACAATACTGGCACTCGGTAACACTTCAAAAGGGCAAACTGTCGTGACTGAAAAGACCTCCACTCAAACTTTACCTTGCTGGGGGTGGGGGTTAGCAGGGCTCTGGTGCAGAATGGCGACGGGTGTTCACACACATGACATCGTACTCAGGTTCCTGGGTAGGTCCTTTCGAAGACGACTGTAGTACTGGGCCCGCGGTTGGAGGTGGACTGTAGATCAGGGCCTGAGTTCAAGGAGGAATGTAGTACTGGGTTCATGTCAGGAGTCTGGTGTGGACATCTGGGTGGAAGGGTGAAGGGTGACCTCTCAGCGACTTGCATCACTTGCCTGCGTGTATGGCTAACTGCTAACTGCCGACTGCAAAGATGTCTCTGTCCAAGGCCCTTTTAAGGCCTCTGTCCAGTGTAGGGGCCCCAGTAATGGGCCCACGTGGTAATGGGCTAAGGATGTGTCACTCGTCCAGGTGTTCCGGCCATCTGCTTGTATTCCCCAAGGTATTCGTACGGAAGGACAATCCAGCCAGCTCAATCTGCCTTCGGAATGGTTTTCTTAAGCAGCTTAGTTGAACTAAGCTGCTTAAGGGAGTGACAGTCAGCCTCTTATCCTCGACCTATTGACTGTGCCTTCTGAATGATTGTCCCAGGTAAAAAAAGGGGACAGATTGGGATGTTGATAATTTTAATGTGTTGGTGACTAGGTCAATTGGGGTCGCCTGTGCAGCGACGAATTTACTCTCAATAGCTTAAGGCAAGTACGGGCCGGCATTCAGCAATTGCTTTACTTTCACTAAATTCAAGTCTAAACTAAGGAAAGCTGAATCGCCCTATGCTACGACTACTTGATAATTATAATAATATATATTTTGAGTATGTGTGTATATGTAAAATAGCGAACTTTTCTGATTTGTGGTGAACAGTGCATTTGAGCACATAAGTGATTCTGTTAGTCATGCCCATGACCTATACATACTATCTCCATTATCTTTGATGTTTAAATGCTAGCTGAAATTATGACAAACAGGAAATTGGAAAAATGTGTTTTATACATGTATTCTTTGCGTTTCGAATCCCGAAAGCTTTGTATCCATCAGGGTAATAATAAAATTAAAACTCTCGTTAACTGATTAAAATGTATTAATTGACCAATATCCACTCGTCAAAGCAGCCTTCATGTACCTTGTGTACTGTAAACAGAAACATCGGAATAATGAACCGTTTAATGAATATTTCATTTTGTTTTTATAGATTCAAATGGCAAAATAAAGTGATTAGTGGTGCTTGATGACGTTTAGTGCGAATATTTACATTTTTATCGCACTTCATTTTTATTGCTCACTTTTTTTTTAATATACGGAATAATTAGGTTTTTGAAAATCTCATCGCGTGAAATCGGCTAAACAGTTGTTGAGCGAAACTTTTTATTCCTCTTCTTTTTTATTTGCAGGCGGTAAACATTTTATTCATTCTCTTCCCCTTGTTTTTAGTAAAGTATTAATGATATAATCGGTTAAGAAAATGCACGAATTTGTGTGAAGTTTTAGGTGCCAACCGAATTTCAGGTAATCTGCCCTGATAAGGAATTATTTATAGTCCATTCTGATATGTAGGTGGTTTATGCCATTATACCCCATAGCATTAAAATCCATAGAATGATTGTATCTCTCAAAAAGTGCAATGTTAATTCGTGCTTGTAGTCAAGATAACCATCTCGATTAACACAAAAGAAGTGAGATGATTGCTACTCCATGACTAAGTACAGCATTAATAATCATATAAGAAGCTAAAACTTTAGCTAGCAGGTAATGCAAATGACATTAACACAATTATCCTTTTGTTATATCATCGTCCTGTTACTCTTTATCTTTGTCCACTGCATGCGCACCTTAACTGAAATGTAAAGTTGATTATGATTTGCTAGGTATTAAGGAACCAACAATAAATTTGAGGTAAATCAATTTCCAGATATTGGGAAGGAATCAAGTTAGTAAATCTAGGAATAACTTCTCTTTATTCTGAGGAACTATTCTTATTTATGCTGCGATGTTGTTTTGTTTTTTCTCAGTAAAAGAGAGAGAGAGAGAGAGAGAGAGAGAGAGAGAGAGAGAGAGAGAGAGAGAGAGAGAGAGAGAGAGAGAGAGAGAGAGAGCATACACACACATACACAAATATATATATATATATATATATATATATATATATATATATATATATATATATATATATATATATATATATATATATATATATATATATATATATTCATTCACACATACTGTAAACACCCGTAGGAGAGAAAGAGAATAAGAGAAACATTTACCCTTGGGTTATTTGCTTCGAAAACCATTTCTTGTTTAAGGTAAAATTAACCGTAACCCTCATTTTTTTATCTTTTCCCAATTTTCCCCTTAGCGAACTCTTATCTCTTTGTTTATATTCATTTTCTGGCAAAGTCCACTTGGACACCTTCCCTACCTGGCCTCCCCCCACCCTCCCCCCGCCTCATTTAGGCCTACGTGCGTTCTCCCCTTTGAAGCGATGCCTATCTTGACCGTATCTGTCGCCGGAGTGCTGCCTTCGCTTTGGCCAGAAGGTGATTATTTTGGCAATCGTGCGTTAACGACTTTTTCGAATTGTTTTCGTTCTCTTTATTTCTCTTATTTTCTTATTTTCGCCTTTTATCTGTTGTCCTAATCTCTCTCTCTCTCTCTCTCTCTCTCTCTCTCTCTCTCTCTCTCTCTCTCTCTCTCTCTCTTCGTTTTGAGAGGCATCTTTTTCCCTCTATGCTTTGCTTTCGCCCTTTTCCGCCTTCTTTTCGGATATTTTAACATCATTTTCTCCCTCCTTTATTTTTAGACTCTCGGGTGGAATTATTCTTGTACTCTTTTCTTCTTTCTCTTCTCATTTTCCTTGCTGATTTCGGATCATTTATCTTGTAACAAAAGTTTTTCTTTTTCATTTTTCCTTCTTTCTTTCAAAAAATTTAATTGACTTATTTTTCTGTTCTTATTGCTTTCAGATTCTTCCCCGTCTTTTTCTTACCGTGATATTGTCTTTGTTTTCACACAGATGATTCTCTTTTCAGATTCTATGTTTTTCATAACCTCTTTCGGTTTTTTAAAGCTATTGCCTCATGAACATCTACAGTAGCAGCACGTAAAGTTTTGTAGGATTTTACGTCGATTAAAATGTGGCTGAGCTGACTGTTGAACTAATTTGTATTATTGCCGTTTAGTGACCTTTAAATAAATGATAGAACAGGCGGCAGTCAAAATACTGATTCAGCCTCTATTAAAAGTTTTCGTCGTCATAAGGATAGAATTTAGCTGTGACCAGTGACCGCAAAGGAATATGATTTACATTTACTTATCTGAATGAAATATTCCCAGCGAAGTCTTTGATCATATCAGCGATAACTGAGCATGATACCAGCGACTTCATCCCAAAAACTAATGCTTGATTAAAAACTGCGACAGACTTTAGTGTCTTGCTATTTTCATTTGGTCATTCTTTCTTAGCCAGAGTTAGTGAGTTATATTACTAATCATAGTAATGATTTAGATTTTTGTTATGAATAGTTTTATTATTGCTTCTGTGTATAGAAGCACGTGTGCATGTTCATGACCATGATACTTAATCTTATGATTGTTTACCTATGTGGAAAAACAATGATAGTGATATATTTTTACTATGCGATCATTGATTATTCATGTCCTCATTAAGACGGCAAGGTATAAAATACTCAGGTGTTTCATGCGTTCTTAATGACAGATTTTTTCATTATTGCAGGTAAGTTGCAGTCGTGTCGCATGGCGAAGGAACAAGTAAGAACGGTTACGTAAGTTTTTTTTTTATTATGTTCATACACTATATATATATATATATATATATATATATATATATATATATATATATATATATATATATATATATATATATATATATATATATATATATCTGTGTGTGTGTATTTTAGTGTACTTCGTAAACTTTAAGCAGTTAATCTTTTGTGAGTAATATTTGTGTGCTATACAAGTTTGTCTCTACCTTATGATGACTACGAACGTCAAGCAACTTGATTTTCCTCAAAACTTTTTATATTTTCCAAATACAGTGGGAAATATGTTGGGCAACTAAATAAAAGAAAGCAATTTTCACCAAACTTTTACAATTACTTTGAGGAGTGAGCCATTGTCTTCAGTCATACACAAGAGGATTTTAATTGACGAAAGGCTGTTGGGTAATGAAGGTGCAAATCCGTTTGTGCTCGCGTTTGTTTTGTCGAGTTCAGCGAATGTCAGCGGGTGTGAAAGAATTTTTATATTACTGTATATAACCCATGTATGCCTGGAATACGCGTCATTTTTATGCACATGAGCTTACGCTTTAGTTTAAGTGCGTATGCATGCAAGCAGGAAAATACATCAAAGCCAATTTTTCAGGCACTTAAACGTCAGAGGAGCTGGGTTGGATTTCTGAATATATATATATATATATATCTGTTAGCTTTCTCTTCCTTTGTCTTACATATTCATCCTATGCTGCTGAAGATTTCTAATCAGTTGGTCTTTTAACTCATATCGTTAAAACAAATATAAATTTCAGTTACTAAGATGATGATAATAAAGAATTCCTCAAAAGTGTATGCATTGATTAATTAAATATAAAACTGAAACAGGCGTCAGAATAATGATGGTAATCGAGGTCCAGTTATTTTAATGAGCCTAATAACCCTTCTAAAAAAATAAAAAGGAACCGCAAATTAACATAATGGAGCGATTTTTAATTGAGGGCTAAATTAGACACATCTGCTTCATCATGCGGAAGTGTCAAAAGTGTCAGGTTGTGAGAATGATCGAAAGATCTCTTTCTTTGAGCGGGACGGAGGCGATATATAACTCTCTTATCTTCATTCATTTATTTCTGTGCCTTAGAGAGAGAGAGAGAGAGAGAGAGAGAGAGAGAGAGAGAGAGAGAGAGAGAGAGAGAGAGAGGTTCTATTTTCTTTGGTTTCTCAATCCCTAAGACAAATCGATGCCCCAAATACAATGGACGCAGGAACTTTATTCTGAACTTCAATCATTCTGGGCATTGTTAATTCTAAAGTAAAGATTAGCTATAGAAAGAGGAACGACAGGGGGCTTTTTCATGTATATATATATATATATATATATATATATATATATATATATATATATATATATATATATACTCGTATATATATGCATATATATATATGTATATATATAAATATATATTATATATATAATATATACACATACATACACACACATATATATGTATACATATACATACATTATATATATATACATGTGCGTATATATATGTATTTATTTAAATTTCTGTATATGATCAACCAGTTGAGGACTGAATTCCAAACTTTCGACACAGAAACCAAATGAAAGAGAACGATCAGTTAGATTTAGGATCGGCATGAATTTGAAGTATCAACGTAATCAGAATAAATAACGCGAGAGGCGTCGCATAAAGGTCCGTAAAAGTTGCATTACATAACACAAAGCTTGTATTTTATTACTTCGACATGAGTATTACGCCATGCTATTCAGGAAATAACATTTAGTAGAATCGAGTACAATAACGGGCCCTGTCATCGAATCGAAAGTGACCGTATGGTGGAATTCAGCCGGCGGAAACACGCATAAAAATTCCACCGCCGTCTCATCGAACATGTGGAATTGAGCAGTGGCCTAACCCCCTCCCCCCTTCTGGAAAAAAAGAACATCAAATTGCATTAACTTGGCCATAAAAGGCCTAACGATAATATGCAAATTTTTCGTAATTAACTCGTTATTTGGAGTAGGCGTTTGGACCAAAAAGTATGAAAGCGAACTACTTTTTAATCATTACTTTGATGGGTAGCGATTAATTTGCTCTGTATAAACAATGCCCCTGATCAAAGCTGGCTCCCTCTGATTCGGCCTTTTTCCTGTTTTATTTTTCTTTAAAGTTATTGATTTCGGATGCAATTGGCATGGTGCCATTAGTCGGTATGGGTGTTCCGGGTTCGGTCTCTGCATGCTTCACGTCGCGGACGTAAAACCCAAATTTAAATCGGGTTTGGTTGCATAACCAGCCAAATTAACCGAATTCTAATGAACTCAAAATATTTCATTTATTGCAGAAGCAGAGTATGACACCGATGAAGGGATTTGAAAAATACCCGTGAATCGATCCGAGAACTTGTTGCCAGAGTTGCGTTGACCGCTTTCGATTTTTACAGTAGAAGTAATATAGATGGGATAAGGCAAATTAGAGGCCATTTATTATTATTATTATTATTATTATTATTATTATTATTATTATTATTATTATTATTATTATTATTCCCTTAATTCGTTGCCGATACAAAAACCTTAAATGGTCACAGTAATACCTTGATGATTTTCCTACTCTCTCCCTTTCTTTACTCTTGAACAGCTATTGTCTTATTTTACTTTGCTACCGCCTCCCCCACCCCCCACTCTCTCTCTCTCTCTCTCTCTCTCTCTCTCTCTCTCTCTCTCTCTCTCTCTCTCTCTCTCTCTCTCTCTCTCTCTCTCTCACCTGTCCTGCCAGGATCTCATTCAGCAAAATCCAAGCCATAGAATTCTCTCTCTCTCTCTCTCTCTCTCTCTCTCTCTCTCTCTCTCTCTCTCTCTCTCTCTCTCTCTCTCTCTCTCTCTCTCACACACACACACTTGACCTGCCAGGATCTCATTCAGCAAAATCAAAGCCATAGGATTCTCTCTCTCTCTCTCTCTCTCTCTCTCTCTCTCTCTCTCTCTCTCTCTCTCTCTCTCTCTCTCTCTCTCTCGTCTCTCTCTCTCCTAACCTGCCAAGATCTAATTCGACAAAATCTAAGCCATGGAATTTTTTTTCTCTTCCTCCTCCTCCTCCTCCTCCTCCTCCTCCTCCTCTTCTTCTTCTTCTTCTTCTTCTTCTTCTTCTTCTTCTTCTTCTTCTTCTTCAGCGACGATATTCTCTTTGAGAACCCCTAAGCAAATATATACTAGCATTCTCCTTTTTTATTTTTGAACGCAAAAAGATTTTAGTAGTGATGATAAGAGCTCGTATTACGAGGGACGAATCCTGTGATATAACGAACTGACTTTCCAAAAACGAAAGTCATCGAAGCACGAAGAGTGAGACAGGTTAGCGCTGAAGAGAGTTTTAGAATGGGAGGAAGCTGTCATTATCTAATTTTACATTCTCAACATGTTACCGTAATCCGGAGAATGCCCTTTTCATATCTTTTCAAGCTTTTACCGGCCTGCCATCACTCAATAGGGTGAAGTCTTTCAACCTGCTCCCATCTTGCTGCCAGGCATATTTTAGGCAGCCTGGCCAGACTCGGTATCTGCAGTATAAAGAAAGAAAGATACGTGGATCATTATTATTGATTGGAGAAAAAGACCTATTAAGTAAAGCCTCTGTTTTTATTTCTTCTTGCTACTTGCACATTTTTACAGAAAAATAGTTTGCAAAATATTGCTTTTAACCCATGACAACTCTGCTGTCATCTTCAGTGTGTCCTGTGCTATTGATAAATTGTTCTTCTGGAAAAGTGTATGTATAACAATGTGTGTATGACGAGAATGTTTGTATTATTATTATTATTATTATTATTATTATTATTATTATTATTATTATTATTATTATTATTCATTTTCACAAAAACACTGCCTACGGGTTATCTGAAGGATTTGTTCCTAAGTGCGAGTTGAAAATGAAACTAGAAGCTGCGTGAAAGAGACCACCGGGAACAGATGAAAGGTTTAGGCCAGAAAGCAGAACAGCTTGGAACAAAGGGACCCTGCAAAGAACAGTTGTACAATATGCCGCAAGAGGCACGCTTTAAGCTTACTTCATGTGTTTATTCTATGGGTCCATTTCAGCCAGTTGTCAAAAAGAGAAATTCGTGGCTTGACGTGTGCAGATGTTTTGTGACTATAATGTAAGTATGTGAGTACTCTTTATGAATTGTTTAGGCTGGATTTATTTCTTGCTATTTTAGTTAATACCTATTTTTGAAATAAGGATAGACGGTTAAAATTTTGGTTTGACGTGTCAGTCACCTCAAGTTTAAATTGTGCTTCGGGTTTTTTCTTATAAGTACATGTGGATAGTCTACTAAATAAGATTCGTTTTTCTTGTTAACAAACAAAAGAGAAGGAAGTTGCTGATCTTTACTGATATCTATAACTGATGATTCAGATGTTGATTTATTCATCTTCTTCCATGGCATCACTTTAGGGTACCGCATGCCATATTTATTATGTGAATAAATTTCCTTTTGCAGCCGTCTTCACTTTTATTTGTCGAGATAACAAACAGAATTTACTTAGTAGACTAGCGGCTAGGACGCCTTCCTCAACAACAAGAAGTTCTGTTGAACTAATCATTAAATATATACCAAGTTGTAAGTAGGCTGTGGTGGGTGGCAACTAAGGGTGGGAATGGACGTGGGGTCACCAACCTCCTCCCAGAAGACTTGCTGAGGATGGGAATGCTAACAACTTATGGTAAAGAGAAAAGGTATGTTGAATATATTATGTATATATAATACACAGTCATAATGTGTATCAAACCATTAAACTGCTGTCGTTCTTGAAGAGTAAGCGTACCATTTTCATGAGAGTGCAAATAAAAATGTTTTTGGAAACATGTGAACAAACGAAATCCAGTGAAAACGTCGTAATTTGAACCGATCTCATTTTCAGTTATGGTCTTCTGCTGAAAATAAAAGCTCACGGTGTATGCAGGAGTTGTTAACATCACTGCATGGTACTAAAGACTTTAAATCTTGTAAAAGTACGGATGGATGCGTTCCTTAAAATTGACTGGAGCAGTGAATTAAATACCTAGTTGTCAGTCGGCTGTTGTGGACCGCAGCTATGTAAAAAGAGGTAAAGAGAGAAGTAGAGAGGCAGAAAAGAACTTATAGATGGAGTGATTATCGCACCGCCAAAATGTATGCCATCCAAACGAAAGGACCTTGACGAGGTAAACCTCACCCCACTGGAGTGAAACCATTCATAAGATTCTCTCTCTCTCTCTCTCTCTCTCTCTCTCTCTCTCTCTCTCTCTCTCTCTCTCTCTCTCTACAAAATGATAACACTCTCCAAAAGAAGTTAAGGACATTAGACTTGGAGTGTCTATGTACGATTTTGTGTCCATTTTTGTGTGTAGAAACGTCGGTGTGCTTACTACATTCTTTGGTTACTACTCACACCTGAATAATAAAATGCTAGGGGAATATCATATACAGAGGTTTATGGTAAAAGGTATGTGAAAACAACATGAGGTTTCTGGTATAAGCCATGTAAATACAAGAAAGGAATCCATCCATGTATTTAAATAAAAAATTCCCAGAGCAGATAGCATAACTTTCATAAAGATTCGATAAACATACGCTAGATTAGCCTAGGATTGTATGATATGGATTATTATTGAGGATGTAATTTTGAAAATCTGTGCCATCTGCAGGTTGTACGAAAGCTATTTAAAACAAGTCTTCTTCTTCATAAAGGACGAACAAAAAAATGTACAGTTATCTAAAGTAAATTCATAAACACAGTCTTCGGTCATCCGAAATTAGCAATAATGTTGATTTATGCTTAGGCTAACGACGATGCCGTTGGAACCTAACCGTATCGATAAGTGATGATTCGGAGTCAATTATCCACCATGTCATCTCATGCACCTGCATCTTGGTTGGTAATAAGCCTATTTACTTTCTTGCTTAATTGTTTAAAATTCTTGAGTGAAGTAACTTTTACAGGTAAGGCTGGTATGATTTTAGTTTTCTGTAAAAGAAAACTATTAAGATGTCTTTTTGTCTGTCCGTCCGCACCTATTCTGTCCGCCCTCAGATCTTAAAAACTACTGAGGCTAGAGGGCTGCAAATTGATATGTTGATGAAACACCCTCTAATCATGAAACATAGCAAATTACAGCCCTCTAGCCTCAGTAGTTTACATTTTGTTTAAGGTTAAAGTTAGCCATAATCGTACTTCCGGCAAGATATAGGATATGCCACCACCGGACTGTGGTTAAAGTTTCATGGGCCTCGAGTCATAGAGCATTGTACCGAGACCACCGAAAGATAGGTCATTTTCGGTGGCCTTGATTATACGCTGTAACAGCTATACAGAAAACTCGATTGCGCCGAAGAAATTTCGGCGCATTTTTTACTTGTTTTATAGCAGACGATAGCAGTTTGGCTGTAAAACGCAAATAAAAACAAATTTCATATAACAGAATGTGTTTGACGGTGTGATTAATAATCCCAAAAACACATCACATCCATGGTAAACTTTTCTTACCTCAACAGTTACTTTGGAATTTTATTATATTTATAATACATAAATTGCATTATGTTACTCTACAATATGTCGTTTAAGAGTTTGTGAAAGTAAACGTGGAATTCATTACTCATCGATTAGCCTGTAATATAACGGTGAAGAAATTTGTATACATACACACACACATATATACAGTATATATATATATAAATATATATATATATATATATATATATATATATATATATATATATATATATATATATATATATATGTATGTATACATATATGTGTATATTTATAAAATGCAAAATTATGAGATAAATAGATAAGGAGCTTTTTAAGAACAATAATAGAAGTGACTTAGAAATTCTTGATGTTTTTAATCCGGTCGAAGGACGATAATGGCAGCAAATCTGTGAAAGCTTTCAGGAGATCCATTAAAACTTGCATTTTCTCGGTGATGGAAAATTAAAAACGCCATCAGCATCCCGAATCGCGATGAATTAGTGTATTCTGAGCGGTCAGGGACAAAAGGAATTAATTGTCTGAAAAATCCCGCCGTTCGACTATTCAAGGTTTTCTGGGGGTAAGGATTGGATGTGATTTTTGGGAAGTAGCGAACGAATCTTTGTTCATTTTCGTACTGAATTTGCACAACACTGCAGTGTTGTGTGTAAACTTGGACATGGTTATGTTGTATATTTTAACATAACCCCGCAGGGGGATAGTGCCGTCAATGCACCTCACAGGGTGAACTGTAGGCATTAGTAAAAGTTCTTTGCAGTGTCCCTTCGGCCCCTACCCGCAACCCCTTTCATTCCTTTTACTGTACCTCCATTCATATTATCTTTCTTCAATCTTGCTATCCACCCTCCCCTAACAATTATTTCATAGTGCAACTGCGAGGTTTTCCTCCTGTTACACCTTTCAAACTTACCTACTCTCATTTTCGTTTCCAGCGTTGAGTGATCTCATGGGTCCCAGTGCTTGGCCTTTGACCTAAACTCTGTATTCCATTTTAACATAATTATTATTATGAAAAATTTGGAGACATTCATACGGAGCTAACTCAAAACCATAATTGAAAAAAATTTCCGTTGAAAGGAGAGAGAGAGAGAGAGAGAGAGAGAGAGAGAGAGAGAGAGAGAGAGAGAGAGAGAGAGAGAGAGAGAGAGAGAGGGAGAGAGAAGGATGACAAATGAAGTTCTTAATGTGTAAAACTTAGTAAGCATCAGCACAATTTTTCGTTGTGTAACAACATAAGGAGAGTAAAGTGCACCTAAGAACTTGCCATCACCCAGCCCGGACCCAGCCTCTCTTTTATTGTGTGTGTGTGTGTGTTTATAAAATTATATATATATATATATATATATATATATATATATATATATATATATATATATATATATATATATATATATATATATATATATATATATATATATATATATATATATATATATATATATATATATATATATATATATATACTGTAAATATGTGTGTGTGTGTAATGTTTCCCTTGTGCGTTTGGTTGTACCTTTTCATTTCACAGCATTAAAGAACAGCGTGCGCCTCTCTTCAGAGCAGGGGTTTTAGTGAGAGTCCATAGACACCTCGAGGAAGGCCATTTCTTTCCTTTATCGCCGTCCAAACTCCTCCTCCTGACGCCTTAGTGCCCAGTCCTTCAAGATTCCTGGGACAGGAATCCGTGACACGAGTTTACAGCGAAAACATTTGTCTGCGTTGCGTTAGGACTCCTTGTAGATTTATGGCCGAATGCCGAGTGAGTTATTACTCCTGTGTTATCAGCATGAGTAATACCATTTTTAGTGTCCGTTGTCCGTGGTTGGTTTGTTCGTGGTTGTCTCTCTCGAGGTTGGTGGTTGGTGCCTTCTCCGTTCGGTGGTGCTGCAACTGTTGCAGGGCTTTCGTCAGTCGTGTGAAGTCTCTTCAGGGAGGTCTGGCTTAACTCACAGCTTTATGCAATTGGAAATTGCTACATTTTCTTGAGTTCTATAAAAGGGTTGGGCAACTGTTTTGCTTTAGAAGATTTTAATTAAATAGGAGTTCTGTACAGAAGGCCTCTTAGACACTGGGTTCGATCCCACTTAAGCAAAAGTCCTCTACTCTGTTGACGCCTACGAAAATGTTCTAAATGCTATTGTTGGTTTTAAGTGGATATTAGTTCCGTTCCGGTTACGTTCAGTGAAAAGGTTTAAAACATTGTTACCGGTTTCCATTCACGCAGTTGTTCTGCTCTTACTGAAATAAACAAGAGGTTTGTTTGTATTCTGTTGCCATATAACATTCACTGCTGTTAACAAGTCCATTATATAAAATGGTGTGTCACTTATTGCAAGAATTGTGAAATGCGTGTTCATTTTTTGCTTGCAAAATTTTCAGGTGCTTCCCATAAAACGTTGGGAGAAATTTGCATCAGTAAAACTCCCTAATTTTCGTTGCCTGTAAGAAGGAATCATGCGTCGCTGGCTATCAGCTGATCCAGTCAAGAACAACTTGGCTCAGTGGATGGTTGCCTATTACATATTCCCGAACAGTTTTGCAATATAAGTCGAGCACTAAAGACGATTTTTATAGATCAGGATGAAAACCGCATACATATGTACATAGATATTTTTATTGGGTTTCTAATGTACTCATACTCTTATGGTATTAACCATTAGTATTATTAGTTTTATTAGAACGATCTCACGGACATGATAAGAGCTTGAGTATGTTAGCTTAAGGAAAACCACTACTGTTAGGCATTTCACGAAATGTTAACCAAAGATTTCTTCTTGCTTTTGTAAAAAAAAGTTTTTTTCATCATTCGTATTGTGCTGTGTACTTTCCAGTAGCTCTGGGATGAAATAATGATTTATTATTATTATTATTATTATTATTATTATTATTATTATTATTATTATTATTATTATTATTAAGCATTGCAACGATTATTATTATAAGACAACAGACATCTTTATATCAAAATTGGTTAACTACGTGAATACAAACGCCATGTCAAGCGGGTTAATATTAATATAGTCACTATTCTTAAATAATCCTGGTTCAGGGCTGGTGTGAAAGGATTTTTTTTTTCACATTTCCAGAAATGTTGGCAATCAGAAAGTTTGAGTACCAAGCGATATTTTGTATGTATTTATCATTATTATTTTGAAAATTTTGATTGAGCGGTGAACCATCTCATCTGAGAACTACTTCATTTTCTTCATCTTTCAGAATAGAATTCGAATTGACGATAAATTGAAGAAAACACCGTAAACCTAGAGGGCTGACAATTATGAAAATCATAACAACGCTTTGCATGTAGCGGTGTCCTAATCAGTATGAAAATTACTCCCACTGTGGCTTGATAACTGTTCACCTGAATGACAGGTATTAGTCCATAAATTATAAATGGAATTAAACTCCACTTAAAGAGAAACTTGATAGGAGATCTGAGATAGCCATATTTCTCTGACCAGTTAATTCAGTTCGAGGAATATCTGTGTTTGAACCTCAGGGATCAAGACGCAGATTTATGATTCGGGTCAATATCATCTGTGCCATTTATCAGCGCGCCGATGAGGAGATTAAAGCAATTAAAGAGAGTGCAGATTCGCCTCGCCGCGAAAATTTAATAATAGAGAAAGCTAGATTATGATCCAAGGGGAAAATTAACAAAAATGGTGAAATGATGGAGGTGGAAGATAGTAATACTTAAGTGAGGAGGGGAGGAGAGATGAAACACCAAGGAGGGAAAAAGATGATGTCTTCTCTTAAAAGATTATGGCATGTAATCCATCCCTTAATGAAGATCTGAAGATAATGATGATGGCGATGGTACATATCTTTCATACTCATATTGTGCCTCGTGTAGCAAAGTTGAGATCTTGAGGGAGACAGTTCATGTCTTAGAAAAAATAAAAGATAAAAACTCGTTCCTTTAATCACCTTCCCAGCCTGAGGAAGTAGTGTGTGAGAAAAGGCTCCGAGATGGGATGGGTCTCCTCCTCCTCCTCCTCCTCCTCCTCCTCCTCCTCCTCCTCCTCCTCCTCCTAACACTCCCCTCTCCTTCCATCCGTCTTCCCTCATTACACCAGCCCATCCCTACTACTAACCTTTGATGAATAAATGCAGCTGTCAAATCCGTCCGTTAATGAGATCAGCTGACACTCATAAATCATGAGGCAGGTCCGTCTTCAGAACGGTGATGATGAGGAAGCAGGGAGAGGATGTCAAGTCTTTTGGTTGGTCTCTTAACCTTAGCTTCTTTTAGCTCGAACAGGAGTCTCTCTCTCTCTCTCTCTCTCTCTCTCTCTCTCTCTCTCTCTCTCTCTCGTGGTGAGCCCCTCCCCCCTTCCGTAACCTTTGAAGACAGGCAGCCTCCGCCAGGGCACCACGTCCGTCCGTAGATTAATGAAGTCAGCCGAGCTATGACGGGTGTTTTTGCACGTCCAGTAACAAATGCTGGCGAAGAACTTGTTGTGAGCGGCCGGAATAACATCGGAAGGGAGGTCCCTCTTTTTGTTTAATCTCCCCTGTCGAGCGTCGCGACATTTCATTTTGTCTCGAAACCATACTAGTCTCTCTCTCTCTCTCTCTCTCTCTCTCTCTCTCTCTCTCTCTCTCTCTCTCTCTCTCTAATTAGGAGGTCTTATCGCTTTAGATAAGATTACGTTCTCCAGGAGGAAAAGAAAAGAAGAGGAGGCAAAGACGCGTGAAATATTGTCAGACGGAAGAAGACAGCCATCTTCATTTGTTTTTTCTCCTGGCTGATATCCTTGCCTTGATGTTTATAGATGTTTATGGCGTCCTTAGTGAGAATCGAGCCAATTTCTGTTTCCTGAGCCCCGTGCCTTCGTGAACTGAGCGATTGCAATTTATATTCTTTTCGCGCTGAAGCTAAGCGATGAAGTGTTCCCTGCTTTTACTGAAAGGTTAGGGTGTTTCAAATTCAGATGGCGATTAAGATACGAATCCGGCACCCGAGAACATTTGCTGAATGGGTGTTTCGATGTCGTTAGAGAATGGCATATTAATACGTCATAAAAAAGTGGAATGTCGTACGATACGTTAAGGGTTTGGATCTGTCAGTAGAGTGGAATATTTAGCTCTGTCCATAGAGCTTGAGTACATAGAGGAGTTAGACGTCTTCACAAGAGTGAGTGACTTGCTTGTCGCGAGAGATAATGGAAGATACTTTAAAAGAGGTTTAAGATTTCGGCGTTTGATAAAGGAAGATCTAGACGCCGCTGTAAATTTTCCTTAACTGAAAAGCTTTTGTGTAGTGTAGAGCCCATGTCAGTTTACATCCCATGATTATTTTGTTACGAGTTTTTATCCCACAACAATTATTTGAATTTGTACACCACAGTGACACTTGGATATTTTTATGCGACAATTATTTTAATCTATCCCCTACCTTGATATTTAAAAAATATATGTATATGCCTGAGTGGACTTTTTGAAGTTACTTATTGCAGTGGCATTTTACGGAAACATATCACAACGTTTATATGATTTTTGTATCAAAGTGATCTTTTAAAAGTATGCACCACAGTGATAAAAATTTTCATACCTCTTTGACCTTTTTTTGAGTTTATATATAGAAATGGTGACATTACAATATAAACTACGATAATAGTTTAGAAATTATAGTAGTTTGAAAATTTAGCTATCGCCTTACCTTTTTGGAATTCAGAGTTAGCAAAGTATCTAAAATTTACGTCCTTCCATGTAATTAGAAAATATTTAAAATAAATTTTGGTAAATTCAAGAACGTCGTCATTTTTAGAACTAACATGTTTCTAGCAGTCACCACATTAAACTTTTGAAAATTAACTGCATGCCTATATAAATATATATATATATATATATATATATATATATATATATATATATATATATATATATATATATATATATATATATATATATATATATATATATATATATATATATATATATATATCATTTCACTCGCGGTAAATTGAAATCCGGTCTGGTTAACACCTAGTAGTTCGACTTCCAAAATAAATAATTAGCCTATTCAGGAAGCATGTTTTTTTTAAATAGCTTAGGGCGATTACCTTATGTAGGAAATGGAAATGACATAATTTGATTGTTTCGTAATTTCAAGGCTTAGTTTGCATATTTTTTTTTATTCAAGTATGTAAGTAACATTTAGTAGTTGCACCAGAGCTGCTGGCGGTATACAGAGATTTTTTATAGCCAGGTCTCGCCCCATTCAGAACACCAGTGGAGGAAAGAAACTGGTGGATAACTTGAATTGCATTTACGAAAGGCAGAAAACAAACGCTGATGGATCAAAAAATTTTTGGAAGTGTGAAGTGAAGAGTTGCAAAACACGCCTGTTAATGTGCTCTGCAACACTTCACTTCACACTTCCAATAAATTTTTTGACCAATCAGCGTTTGTTTTCTGCCTTTCATAAATGTAATTTAAGTCATCGAAGAGTTTCTTTCCACTACGGGTGCTCTGAATGGGACGAGACCTGGGTATAAAAAATATGTTTATACCACCAAGAGCTCGGGTGCAGCTGCTAAAAGTTACTCATATACTTTAATAAAAAAAATATGTAAACTAAGCCTTCAACTCACTAAACAATCTAATTATGTAATTCTGTTTCCTAAATAAAGTAATTGCCCTAAGCTGTTTCAAAAAAATATGCTTCCTAAATATGCTATTTATTTCTTTTGGGTGTTAAATCACTGAGTGTTAAAGATCCCGGATTTCAATTTACCGGGAGTGAAATTACCGAGATAAAAAAACAGGAGTCTACTTACCGGCCTATATATATATATATATAATGTGCCCTTTCACCATAGAAAGGCTGGTTCCTGATGTTGGATAGATGTAGTTGCTAGCTTAATGACCCTTTTCCACCTTGGCTGCAATCCATCACATTCAGCTAACCATAAAATGCGTATTTCATATTGTAGGATTACAGAAATATAATGGATCTTTCTTGAAACAGATCCAGGCCGTTGGCACACCATTCAATGAAATAGATCTCATGTTTTTAGCTGCTTCGGGCTAAGTAGGTCGTCCTTAAGTCATAGTTATATATATATATATATATATATATATATATATATATATATATATATATATATATATATATATATATATATCGAGACTACAGTCTAACAAGCTCTTCGTTGGGTGAGTCGGTAGAACTGCGGACTGTCACTCGATGGGCCGGAGTTCAATTCCCCGGCCGGCTGATGAAGAGTTTGAGGAATTTATTTCTGGTGATAGAAATTCATTTCTCACTATAATGTGGTTCGGATTCCACAATAAGCTGTAGGTCCCATTGCTAAGTAACCAATTGGTTCTTAGCCACGTAAAATAAGTCTAATCCTTCGGGCCAGCCCTAGGAGAGCTGTTAATCAGCTCAGTGATCTGGTAAAACTAAGGTATACTTAACGTAACTACAGTCTACCCCAAAAGCCAAATCAAAGTCTTTCGAAAGAACGCATCGTGCTTAACCCATACAAATGGGAAACTAGCACGTTAAAAGAAGAAGATATATATATATATATATATATATATATATATATATATATATATATATATATATATATATATATATATATATATGTGTGTGTGTGTGTGTGTGTGTGTGTGTGTGTGTGTTTGTGTGTGTGTGTGTATGAAATTTTTATCACACCTTGATTTATATTCAATCATGAAGCTACAAATGTTGTTTAATATCCAATTCACGCTACTTCCGGAATATTCCCAATAGGGAATTATCACCGAAGGGGAATTTTTCAAGTGATAAATGGATCGGTACC
>JANJGK010000010.1:34249331-34254331 GCA_039081455.1 Macrobrachium rosenbergii
ATATGTATATATATATATATATATATATATATATATATATATATATATATATATATATATATATATATATATGTATATATATATATATATGTATATATATATATATATATATATATATATATATATATATATATATATATTTATATATATATATATGTGTGTGTGTGTGTTTTGTGTATCTGTATATGTTATATATGTTATATATGTTTGTGTGTTTTCACCATATACCCTTTTCCCCTTTAGATTGGCTGGTAGCAGAAGAGTAGAACCTTCCGGTTCTTGAACAAGCTTCTAGTCATGAAAATCCTTGCCTAATTACCTTTCTTAACCACAGACTGAGCTGGTACCCATTCACAGTCAGTAAAATTACTGTGTATGTATTAATACAAGCATCGAACCCTATTTTCCCTCTTTTGCTTTCCAACTCCCCACCCCACTCCCAGTCCCCTCCCCTTCGTGTGTCCATCAGATGTTTTCACACGTCTATCTTTTGTATGTTTTCTTCGCCGCCGCCGCCCCCCCCCCTCTCCTATCCTTCATTTTTTCATAAGGCATAGACAAAGTGACTGTTTAGAATTGGCCCCAAAAGACTTCACATGAAAACAAACACAAATTCACTTCCGCTGAACTGTTCTGCAAAACGAACAAATAAAGTGCCTTTGAACTTATCGGAAACAAGCAAACTGAGTTCGGATGAATTAATCACTGGGAAACAACACAGTCAGTTCCGTTGGACAATTGGATAGTAAACAAATTCATTTCCACTGAACTATTTGGGAAACAAACGAATTCAGCTCCATCATGATGATCGAGGATTTGATTAAACAAATGTAATATGAACCTCAGAATTAAGGTAACTGGTTGGGAATTAACGTTAAACCTCATTATTAGACGGTAATTCGAGAGACAAGGCGATAGCCAATGAACTTTGAGAATAAATAATAAATTCCACATCGTATTAAAGAGATCTGAGAATTTGCTCAAAAAAGCTGCTTTTAAATGATAAACCTTATAAGCTATTAGGTATACAGGGGTTTCCGGTAAATGTTCAGGTGTAAAATTGTTTCTCTATAATAGCTTCAGAAATGTTTTCAGTAATCAGATAGCATAAAGTTTTTTTGTAGTATTCAAAACAATTCAGGGTTTTTAGTTTTCAGTAGATTTAAGGAAATACCTTTTGAAAAACATGGCAGATATAAAAATCAGATAGCTTCCATACACCACCAGCGAAGTATAAGAAATATCTCTTGTCATAAAAATTTCGGTAAATTCATTAGTCGTCATATTTCATGAAATTTTCAGTTTGCAGACGTTCTTCTATCTGCGTAGAAACTAAAACTTTTAATTTGTGATTTATTGCAGCTAGGAAGTTTCTGTGAAGTGTAGTACATGCTTTGATTTTTAGTAAGTACTCCATTTGACGAGGGCGACCTCTGTTAATGTGACGTCAGTTTATGATTTTATTCAGTCAAGCTATCAGTCAATCATATCTTCAAGTTACAGATTTTCCTTCTGAGTTATTTTTGTCTGTCATGTTTATCACAAAAGCAGATAAAAAAAAATTGCCAGTGGTGTAAGGTACTTCTGTGGCTATCCTAAAAGAGGTTATCCTTTGGTATAGTTAGTATAAATAATGCAATATAACAGGTGTAAACAAATTGCAGTTTTGAAAAACAAGTTTAAGATAGTGCAGTGGAGGCCTTTAACGTCTGTTAATTACTGTCATAACCTTTCATCATGACGTGTTCAGGGTGCAAAAACTGTTCTTCCAACTATGAAAAACAAAATGTCAAACAATTTCCCATTTTCACTGTCTAGGAAGAATGAAAAACGAAGTCACAAAAAAAAGGGTGGAACCATGACAGTGTTATGTTAAACTTTGATCAAGATGGAACTATTCAAATGCTACAAGCATCGACTTCTACCTCCCACCCACTCTAATCCCGCCCCCTTCCATCTTACTCGGCTTGACAAAGGATCATCCAGTTTATAAGTATCACCCTGTTGCATGCTTGCAAGCCATATGCTAAAATTTGTCTGTCTTGTGTTTGTGAAGGGAGGGAATGTCAGCTTCATGGTTGTCTTAGGGTGCGTCCACACTGCAGTAAAACGTGTCATAAACACAAATCGACAACTTACCGCATATACCTCTCAAACACATTATATTCAAGTCAACAACTTGTTGTGTAGTCCTAACCAGTGCTTCTCATACGATTGTCCAGAATTTGCCAAAGATCCGTTCTCTACTTACGATCGTTGATGCGTTTTCATCATGTTGTTTATGACGCATTTTATTGAAATGTGGACTCACTGTTAGTGATATAAGATGCCCCTAGGTCTCCCATTGTCTTCACTTTATATTTTCATTCAAAAGGTCATTGTGTGCATTTGATTTTGTTCATTTGAATTTTATTTCGTTTTGTGTTGCTTTGTTTAGCTTTTCTTGTTTATATATATTTTACACAAAATTTTTTGGCCCTGTAGTATGATTCGTAATCGATACAACCGACATAAAAATGCGTACTTTTTAGTTTTCCCACAGTTCATTTGCGTGTCCTCTCTCTCTCTCTCTCTCTCTCTCTCTCTCTCTCTCTGGAAGAATAAATTAGGTTTTTTTTATTTATTCTTCGCGCTTCGATGACCAGAGTTATTACACCAAACTATGTAATCAGATCAGTCAGTGCCAGATCATTTGACTCTTATCTTTTGTAAGTTAATTTTCGGTCGTAATTTAAGATGATAAATCACTTACACTCTAATCTTGCTGTCGTCGAGCTTGATTGCAGCAAGCGTTCCGGTCTCGGTCTCTTAACTGTTAAAAGCATAGTCACTGATAAGAGAATTCATAAGTAAAACGGTGTTAATGATATCTTGCTTTCATTTCATTCTCTTACATCTGTTCTTGATGAAGAACTGGCTACCCATTGAAGATGATTTCGGCGCATTAAACTTATTTGTTTATGTTTTGCATATTATTGACCTTTTTCTCTTCAGGTGTTTGTATTTTGTTGTACATTATTCCTTCTCATTTCTCTTCCTTTTGTTATTGGTATTTCGCATTCATTAATGTTAATATATGTAGCCCACTTTGTTTTTCGCTTCCATAACCTTGCTGTTTAAAGGGAACTCATCCTTAAAGTGAATCTGAGAACTTAATCTCTAAGGAAAGGAAAGAAAATATGTACAAATTTTACTTTCACGCACGATTCAATTCTGTTTCTTAGTTTCCCGAAAACTTGACACATCGGAAAAGTCTTAAAGAAAATGTCATTATTGCGCGTGTGTTTGTGTACGATTTCATGTGCTGGTTTTGCTGTGTGATTGATAGCACTCTTGCTTAGCAAGCGGGAAGTCCCAGGCTCAACCTCTGGCAGAAGACAAGAGGACGAGAACAAGCTGTTGAAAACGTTTTGCCCTGTTGATTTAAAGCAGTGGATTAGATGTCGGATCGCAATAGGGTTAAAGAAAGGCACAAGTTCTTCATTGGAGGGGTGGGTAGAGCTTTCGACTAGCACGCTGTTGGTCCAGCGTTCGACTCTCCGAGCGGCCAATGAAGAATTAGAGGAATTTATTTCTGGTGATAGAAATTCATTTCTCGTCATAATGTGGTTCGGATTCCACAATAAGCTGTAGGTCCCGTTGCTAGGTAACCAGTTAGTTCTTAGCCACGTAAAATAAATCTAACCCTTCGGGCCAGCCCTAGGAGAGCTGTTAACCAGCTCAGTGGTCTGGTTAAACTAAGATATACTTAAAGAAAGGCATGAGGGTGGCAGCCTCATACCAAAAAAAAAGTGGTTTGGTAAGAACCATAGGAAATATCCTTCCTGTCATCCCCACCCCATCTGAAGGAAAGTGGGTCTGCTGAAAACACACTATACACAAATATATATATATATATATATATATATATATATATATATATATATATATATATATATATATATATATATATACATGTGTTTTTGTCTGTGTGTATGTGTATCTATATACAGGTACATACACTCACACACACACATTAATATATATATATATATATATATATATATATGTGTGTGTGTGTGTGTGTGTGTGTGTGTGTATATATATATATATATATATATATATATATATATATATATATATATATATATATATATATATATATATCTGATGCTAAAATAATTAAGTTATTCCGAGGGTAAAGTAAATTCGATAAGAAGAGGAATTTGAGGTTGTAAAAGAGTATGTAAAAATTTACGTTTGAGTGTGTGTGTCTTCTTAAAAGAATATATGATTATATGTTTTATATATGCATAATTTTATGTAAAACATTGTTTATTTAGGCACTAGTAAACATTTGCGTGCAATATTAATTACTTTATTTCAGTGGCACCTGTGATTTACTAGTGAGTAAAATGAATGAGGGAATTTATGTTAGGTACTTTCATCATAATCCTTATTTCGTGTACCCATTACATGCAATGACCTAAGGCTCATACAATTCCAAAAGATATTTTCTCTTGTCGTGTAGGTGCCTGGGTATTTTTTGCAATATGCACGTAGAACTGAAATATTGCCATAAGGACTCCAGACCGTCCTGATAAGCTTGGCTTGAAAAAAAATCGTGTTTTGTAGTGACAGGTTTATTTATTTGTTCATGTGTCTCATGGAAGGTAATTTTTTTGGCGTTCATATAATTTTACTTCATATTTAATTACATCATTAGAAAAATCATCAAGAACCTGTTACGTCTTTATTTTAAAATCTCGATGATTTGTGATCCATAGGCTTCGAGAAGGATTTTTCAAACCATAAGAATTAATCATTCCTGGAGAGTTATTTCTTCATGTTTATCATGGAAGATGGCGTCTTTTTATGTTCACATCATTGTGCTTCACATTTACGCGTGATTACAAAATCAAAACGAGGTTGTTAAGTCCGCATTTAAAAAAATTATGGTTTGTCATTCACGATGAACAGTCCTTGCGAAGGAATTTTCAGACCTAAAGAAGTAATCAGTC
>JANJGK010000010.1:34261831-34281831 GCA_039081455.1 Macrobrachium rosenbergii
GCGGGTTCGTGTCCCCACGATTCCAATTCATTTATCACTTATATAAATTCCCGTTCGGCGACAATTCTCCAACGGAGATATACCGAGGTAGCGTGAATTTCGATATTAAGCGACTTTTGTAGCTTCATGATTGTATATAAATCACGGTGTGATAAAAATTTCATATATATATATATATATATATATATATATATAATTTATTACAATTTTAACCTGGGAAGTGATTACCATGAGCCAGTTATAGACTCTGAATGAGTGTTTACTTTACTTACCACATAAAATTCCTTAGTTCTGACTGCAGTTGATTCAGGTAATCGTAATATACAAAGAAAAATGGGGGTATTACTGAGCTGAGTGATCTACTCACAAGTCAATTTTGTAAGTAAACAAAGTTGCGTAAGTTTAAAATCGTATATATTTACATTAGCAAACAATCAGAAGATGAAATGAACTTAGGCAGGCACGTAAGGCCTGGGAATCTAGGAAAATGTGAGGCTATGTACAAATGAATGCTTCGAAGATATATCTGTCTCTATGACGATGCTAAGGGCGTGGTGGGGACACGACGCGCAAGGCAAAATCAAGGAAGGGTCCCACTGCTAACACTACCTCCGTAACGGAGAGATTTACAAAATAAAGGCCAGTAGGGGCGCATCGAAATAAGCACAGGACAAGACGGTATACAGAGGGTGCCAAAATTGCCTTGAACACACAGTTCTATGTAGTTATTCTTGCACTGGAATTTACTTAACACTGCACTGACTAAGGTGAGGCTGATTTAAAACACTGGTACTTGAAAATGAAGTAGGAAGTTCGGTGAGAGAATTCAAATAATGTGACTGAATGAAAATAATTATTGTAACAGAGCACTTTACCATGTAAAGTTAAGTATATCTTAGTTTTACCAGACCACTGAGCTGATTAACAGCTGTCCATGGCTGGCCCGAAGGATTAGACTTATTTTACGTGGCTAAGAACCAATTGGTTACTTAGCAATGGGACCTACAGCTTATTGTGGAATCCGAACCACATTATAGCAAGAAATGAATTTCTATCACCAGAAATAAATTCCTCTAACTCTTCATCAGCTGGCCGGTGAATTGAACTCTGGCCCATCGAGTGACAGTCCGCAGCTCTACCGACTCACCCAACGAAGAGCTTACTTTACCATGTAGAAGAGGTGGCTTCAGTGTAGAAATGGCACTGGAGGAGAACTTAAGGGGGCTCACTGGTAAGAAGACTAAGGCCCAGCACTCTGAGGGAGGCGGGAAAGCAAGGGAGAGGGGTTGTGTCTCGACTGCGTCCAGGTATGTCTCTGCTATGTCTCTGACCTCCCGTTCCTAGGGTCAGTCCTTTTAAAACCCTGGTTCTGGGATTAGGGTGCTTTCCTGTCCAGATGAGGCTAGTGTCGCTCCTCTATTCATGCACAACATTTTGATTCAGGGTCACCATGTGGTCAATCAAGACCACATGATTCTTCAGGGCCCTTGCCTCACTCTTAATTCATATCACCGTATTTATTCTGCCTCTGGCCAAGATTAATATTCTTACGGCTCCATGTTCTGAAGCAAAGTAACTTCCAGCAGTCACATGTTTACAGAGTGAAAGGGAGTGAGGTAAGCAGAGTGCAATTAAAGGATTTAGGGAAGGGCCAGTATTTCTTTGCCCTCCCTTGTCAGGTGGTGCTAAGCAAAGCACAGTATTTCTTATTAATGAATCTATATTAAAGCTTTGGAAGATTGGATTCTTGGGAAGATTAGAAATATATATATATATATATATATATATATATATATATATATATATATATATATATATATATATATATATATATATATATATATATATATATATATATATATATATATATATATATATATATATATATATATATATATATTCACAGATTGGGTCTCGTTGGAGGGATGAAATGGGGTTTTATATTAAGTTACTGCCTTAAGGCCAACCAAGAATACCAACCTATAACAAAATGAAGGGGAAAATGGGTAACTTACCTTGGTAGTACCAGTATTTAAGTACTGATTTGAAGGTCACCATGGGAAATGATTGGCAATTTACGTTAAGTTGAATTTATTTACAGAAAAACTACCAAGGAAGTAATCTGAAAGGCTGATGATACACAAGCAAACTCAAATAATAAAAAAAAAATGCAAATTTGAACTGCGCAATAATTCTCAGCTGCTGACGAGTTGATTTCGTCTTGAATGATTAGGCTCTCTTGTGTGCAACGAAAGGGGGGAACAGGCTATTGCTCCCGGGACTGTGTACTAGGGAACTTTATGTCTATTGTAATGGCAGTACTTTTAAGATGATTTGAGGCACAGGCTAGCAAAACTGGACCGGGATATTCGACCTCCTGGAAGAGAAATCCAGAATTAGCATGCACTTATAAAAAAAATCAGTTCTCCCTCATTACTAAACAATGCACCATGGAGGATTTGATTAATTAGCTTACTTGGCCTGAATTAACACTATGGAGGGAGTAGTTTGTTAAGGTTCTTGATGCTTTACTTAAACACAAGGCAATTCAAGGGATGGTTCTGTGGGCTGGTCTTTGTGAACCAAAGGAAAGACCAGAAGTGGAAATGAAATGGCAAAAATCTTGGAGAAATAAAGAAAAGAATTTCACTAGAATGAACAGAGGGGTACTGGTGAAAGACTCCTTCTAAGACATACCTTCTCAGGCTTATATGGGCTCCTGTATAAGACGTCGAACTTGCAGAATAAGCATCATCTGTCGCTAGTCCGGATTGAGAGGAAAAATGTTCTACCTCTCCTCACGAAAGCCAGAGTGTCTCTCTGCCCTCTCGTGTTGTTTTTCGTGGGGCGCTTGGTGTGTGTTCATGTGTACGTGAGCTGGGCAAATCTGAAAGCAAGTCCTTAAGCCAGTAACAAGGTCAAGGGAAAAGAAGCCTTATAGTCTAAGGATCTAAAGATTAAGTTAGCAGCCTTCCCTCCTAGGAGCCTACGCCTCTAATGATTATAACCTTCCCCAAAACCTACGCCGCTCTCACTACCCGAAAATGGGGTGAAATCTAGGAGTGTTCTTTAGCAGGGGGGTGTGAAGAGGAGGTGTTTTATTGTCCTGATTTCCGGTCAGGTGTGGAGAGGAATGCTTTCTTGGTTCAAAACAAGCGTCTTCCTACCTTGTCCGCCATGTTGTTTTGGCCTAACATTCAAATGAGAAGCTCTTTTAATTAGAAATTCAAATTGTTTTTGGCTGGCTAAGAGGGAGGAATGTAAATACGTGACAATATATATACATATATATATATATATATATATATATATATATATATATATATATATATATATATATATATATATATAATGAATATATGTAATATATATATATATATGTATATGTACATATATCTGTCTATCTATCTATCTGCCTATATATATATATATATATATATATATATATATATATATATATATATATATATATATATATATATATATATATATATATATATATATATATATATACATATACATATATACATATATATATATATATATATATATATTTATATATATATATATATATATATATATATATATATATATATATATATATATATATATATATATATATATAATGTACGTGTAAGCGCGTGCGTGCGTGCGTGTACATTTTGACGCTCCCTATTGTCTCACTCAGTAAAACGTAAGAAAGCTAGAGAAAGTATGAAAATTACTCCGAACCGCGAGCAAAGTAAAGGAAATTTATTTTAGATGCAGAGGCCAGTGTGAGGGGCAAGCGAATGCCATTACCCAGCACACACTACTGAAAACAAAAACGAAAGAGGGAACTCAATACCTGCATTAAAAACAATTCAGTGTGTATATACAATATGCCATCGATATCTAAGCAATTAATGGAGCAGTTGTAATTGCGAACTGACAGTAAGCGAGGCTGCAAATTGCATAATTGCTAATCACCCTTGCAACCTTACCCGGGGTCGATGGGGCACAGATTAGGAGAGGGTGTGGCAGATAAATTAAAGAGAGACAAGTGGTGCGTTTAAAGGGGAGGATAAAAAAAAAGTAGAGAAACAAAGAACTCATCGAGATGTGATGCTTTGATAAGGAGAGTTTGAAGATGGGAGATTAGGTGCGTCTCTCTCTCTCTCTCTCTCTCTCTCTCTCTCTCTCTCTCTCTCTCTCTCTCTCTCTCTCTCTCTGTGTGTGTGTGTGTAGGGTTTTTCATTCATTAGGTTCCGTAATTAACGATTCCTGATTTAGTTATCTTCTTAAACTGTGGGTTTCCCTCTCAAAGTTGTTATTATTAAGGATAATATAAGATCCCCTTCTTGTGTGTAAATCTTGGAATAATGTTATAAATACGATTTTTAGTCCTTAAACTTTTACGAGGATCACTGTCATCGTTAGTACTCCTCGTGAAGCTTAAAGATTTAAAATGTATTTTGAACAATTAACAAACTTCCACTCAAGAAAAGGGTCTTAATTTATCCTCATCCTGATTGTTCTTCATGGTCCTCGTTATGATTATTAATGCTGTTGTTCTACCCTATTGATATTTTATTTTTTTATGGTAAAATAACCTACATTCAGTATGTTCTCATTTCATACTTATTACTAACATCATTACATAAATACTACCTTCATTGCGCATGTCATATTTTCTTCTCAAGTATTCCTGTCTTCAACCTGAGAACTTTCGTACGGTTTTTTTCTTCCCTCTCGATCATTTCTTTCAAGTCTTATCGAATTATTTTCTCTTGAAATAAACCTCTCCCCTCTCCTAATCTCTCTCCTGTAAATTGTGCATCGTTTTATCGTCTGCCTTCTCTTTTCCGTGCAGCCTCCTCCTTTTCCTCTCCTTCGCCCGCAATCTACTTTTGATCCTCCAGTGTTCTTCTGTCTTCCGCCTTTTCTTTAATTTCGCGTCTTCGTCGTCTTCTTCTTCTTCTTCGTTCATGAACAGCGAGGGTGTAAGTGGAGCTAAACGCTCGAGATAAAGTGCGATTGGATTGCAACAACATCGGGAGGCTGCTCTCCCAAGCACTTCCCCCAAAGGGGCCACAACTCAACTATGGTCTGGGTGAAAAAATTCGCTTTTAGAACTTAACAGCTCTATAGATTTCCATTTTCGGTAGAGAAAATATTTCTGATATTTGGTAGTGGTAGTCGAGGTAGCGGTCATTAATTCAGAAAATCCATCGTTTTTGTTTTACTTGAACCTCGAACAAAATCTGTAAAAATATTTGTGTGTTCCCTGGCTTCGGTAGGGCAGTAAGATTAGTTACTTAGTATAAAAAATGACATAGAGTGGAAGCATTGTTTATATATTTCATGACGCAAGTGAATTCGGATCGTGGTATTATAGTATTGCTAAAGAATTATTACAACTACTAAAACAGTAATTATTTTCATATACTTCATCTTGGTTCACAGTAATTTCTTAGCTTAATCTTATGCATTTTCTTTTTCTTGGTTTACAATTATTTTGCTGTTTTTGATTTATACATCCTGTCGTCTCTAATGCAACAACACGTTGAATATAATCCTTTATTCATAATTACTGAATACTTTTTTTCAAAATTGTTAAAGGTAGGATTTTTTCTTAATGCAGTTAATGAAACATTATTTTTTCTTTATCAGTATAAATATTAGAACAGTGCATTAAACGTAATTCCCTACGTTGAAAGTGTCTCTGTACGACTTTATGCATTTGCTTAAGTAATAAGTTCAAGGCATTTCGCCTTCTTGGAATCATTACAAAATAATAAATGAAAGGATGATATCTTTGAATATTATTACTGAAACAGCATTTTAAAGTTAAGTCTCTCGCATGCTACTATTCTAGTAAGTTAAGTGTGTAGTTTTTCTTTAGTATTAAAAAAAACAATGGTTAAAACAACATCTCTTCATTCAAGTTGTGAAACATTATATAACAGCGAATGGATACAAAACTGCATAATAAACATAGCAAATTTAGCCATGAAGTTACCGTGTCTGGACTGCGGTTTATTGGTATGTCGGATAAAAAATCGATACGACAGGTTTTGGATAGCCCTCCTCCTGTATCTGCGAAGGGTAACGTTTCTCTTTCGGCTCAGCTTCGTGGATTTGTTTATGAAAATGTTTTTATTGACTTCAGTGTTTTGTTACCTCGGAGGTCACGTATTCACCTTCGTCTGTTTGTTTACGAGTTTGCCTTTCTCGTGTGTCTGTTTATGCAGAAGATTACCTCAAAATGTTAGCGAATGGTTTCAGAAATTCTGACTGGGGCAAGGAGGATTTGGAAATGGATGTGGAACCAGCTGCGAATTCAGGACTTATGATCCCATTTTTCCCCAAATTTGCGAGGTCGTCCGTCTTACATTGACCAGTTCTTTTATATTTTTATTTGGACTCATATAGAGAATGAAGTCTAGCTCGTGTAAAGAGTGCATAGATGGAGGCGACCTTTTTAAGATGGAAAGTAAATCTCAGGAAAGAGTCTTACGTTCCAACGGTTGATAAGTGTTTATATGAGGACTGATGAAAATTGGGAAAGGTTGGTGCTTGCAGGTGATAAGATGTTGATTTCTAAATGTGAAGAGAATTCACAGACTGGCTACGGAATGCAAAGTATTGGTAAGGCAGATTATTATTATTATTACTATTATTATTATTATTATTATTATTATTATTATTATTAGCCAAGCTGCGATCTAGTTGGAGATGCAAAATGCTGCAAACGCAAGGTACCAACAGGAAAACAGGCCAGTATGGAAAAAATATAAAGGAGTAAAGTATATAAAAAAATTTTAAAAAATATATAAATAAGATACAACTATCCAACTATGAAATCATGTGAGCCGGATCATCCATAAAGCATTTACACCCAGTTTTAACTGAAGTTCCGACGATTCACTTCCGTGACTGGGCTGATCATTCCATAGTTTGGTTGCGGCTGAAACAAAACTTGTAGAAAACTTTGGAATTGAACCTCACGTAAGGAAAGACAAAATTGATAGAGTTCATTGCATGTCTAGTGCTATGTGATAGGTGGCACACTCTGCGAAGATTTGCTTGTAAAACGTGATCAGAATTAGAAAGTTTCATATATTATGCTCAGTGGAATAACTAAACAGGTTTACGGGCTGCCCTAGAGCAAGAGCCCGTGCCAGCACAAGGCTTGTTTAATGCAAAACGAATTGAACGACGGTATCCGAGATTAATACTATAAGGTCTGCAATAAGAAATCTAATTTAGTTAGTCCTGTGAATGATTGGAAGATGAGAAGATGGCTTGATTAATTGACTTAATACTACAACTGACTTCGTAACTCCAAAAGATGGAGTCACACTTGTAAATATAGTATTGAAACACGAAAATGAAAATAATTAGATTTAAATCAACGATTAATTCTTTTTCATGGTATAATATAAGTAAGTGAAATAGCATTTCTTAGAGATAATCACTTTGCTAAATACGGTAACACAACATTAAGCATTTATACATACATACATACACACATATACATATATATGTGTGTGTATGTATGTATATATATATATATATATATATATATATATATATATATATATATATATATATATATATATATATATATAAGCTTAATGTAGTGCTACCGTTATTTAACAAGATAATTATCTCTAACTTATCAAATGCAACTTCACTTACTTATGATAATATCGCGTAAGAAAATTAAGAGTGGATTTAAACGTAATTATTTTCATTTTCGTGTCTCAATACTATATTAACAAGCGTGATTCTACCGCGAGACGAGAAATCTAAAGATAGAAGTACCGAATTGCGTAAATTCATTTTCCAATTACGCTTCTCCCGAGATTGGTGGCTCCGTTTATAGCATCACTCCGTCTCTTTGTACGGACGTAGGTGGATGATGACTTGGAGGCAGTCGACTTGATGTGTATCTCCTGTTTTCCTACTTTTGATGGACGGGACAAATGCGGTCTGTGACTGGAATATATTGCACTGAAATATCCCGTCAAATATAAAATATTGGTGATTATTCAAAGCGTCTCTGTGCTCGTAAAATCTTTAAATGTTTCTTTGAACTACTTTTCATTCGGAATAACAAAGTATCCGAGGATGTTGTGCTTTCACGCACCTTGAAAATGTTTCCAGGAACTGCTTTTCATCTGAAATAACAAACCAATTATAGATGCGAGGGCGTTCCGAATACGTAAAGCGGTTTCAAAATGAGATCCAGATGGTAACGGTTCAGAGTTCTAAAATATATAATTTCCGCTGAAATCGGGATGCTGAGAGAAAGGAGTGAGTCTCACTTGACATTTGATCGTGAATGGTCCGAACACGGTCCATGGGTCGGCCTGTTATGCACTCGCCGAGTTGGATTCTCGCGTTGTTTTCTAACCCACGCTGCTCTCACCAGGCTCCTACTGACTTGTGTAAGTTTCTCTCTCTCTCTCTCTCTCTCTCTCTCAAGCAGGGAGTTAAATCATACACTTAACCATTCTTTGTTCCATTTTGGGACTCTCGTTCACTAGAGAAATGGAGCTATTAAAAGGAGGCCTAGTGAAACGTAAAACATTGGAAAAAGAACATGATTTTTTTATTCAGTAGTTCGTCAGATTTAGTGAATATATTGTCATTATTGATCGCACCACTAACATTTGGGTGTACCCACTCCATTTTGCCCCTCCACTTTGCTTTGTTTTTTCGTCTTTATCCCTACATCTGACCCACGGCTCTCCTTCCTCGCTCTTACTTGATTTCGATGGGCCACACTTTGTCTGAGGGAAGAAGGGCATTCTTCATCCATCGAAATTCGCTGAGTAACATTGAATCTTTATGATGTCGGGCCGATGATATAGGCGTTGACGCCACTTTGTAAAGGCAGATTAATTTGTCAATTATGAATGACAGCAAGTTAAATAGACGTCTGAGAAACACATCTCATTAAAGCACTATGTGCCATTACCGCAGTTTTTTTTCTGACTGGTATTGCTTGCTTGCTTACAGGTTTCTTTTATATGATTTATCTTATGTACTAATTATTTGTTTGTATTCTCTTTTTTTTTCTTTGTTCTTCCTTCTCCAAAGATCATTCTATTTTGTGACAGCTAACTTTGCTAGTAATGGTAAAAACGACAGACAAAGAAACGATAAGATTTTAACAAAATTAGACAAACAGAAGTAAGAGTCGGCATGGTAGGGCTCAGAAATATTTGGTTATGTGTAGGTGATGTTCCCCTGAAGGTATTACTGGGCGTCGCGTTTGGTCATCTAATGGAGTTCGGCGTGGGTCGGGCGCTCGCTTCCTCCTTTGATACCCTCTTCCAAAACCTCCGGCTACGTAAATCGGCGGATTAATCTTAATCTCATCGATCTCGAAATGGCTTCTCTCCGGAGACTGCTAATCTTTGTGACCATAAGGTGGCTCTTGTCGATCGAATCTATTACAGTGATGAGTGAACGCGTGATTTTGCGCATGCGCAAGGTTTTCACGACGTCTGGCTATAATCAGATGATGATATCACGCTGTGTATTTTGTCAAGGATTTTATTTTAACCATCTTGCGCTCATCTGTGTTAACCTACACATCGCTTCTAGTATCTCACAATCTTGTGTTATTCACTTCATTGCTGATTTACTGCCTTGCATTAGTATTCATTTTCATATTATTATTTTGTGGTTATAGACGAGCTGGAAGATATGAGTGGCGGAATTTAACAAAGCAGCTCTGCACGTACGCAGCTTGGGACGCTGATGATGGACGATCCTTTTCATGCCGATTTAATATCTAATCTTAGTGTTTTCTTGTCCTCAATGATAAATGATCCTTCCGTGTCACTTTTTCAATGCACTGAAGGTCATTGTGAGAAATCTAAACTTTTCTCTCTATTAATAATTCGGATCTTTCCTAGATAGTGACCCTCAAGGGTTTCGGGGGGTCGTTATCTAGGACTAATATTTCTTGGGGGTCTTTATCTTTATAATATTTACAGCCTTTTGTTTCTTTTTACGGTAATACCAACGGTTGTGGGGGGTCACTATCTAGGAAAGATCCAATAATTCTTTTATGAAATTGGTTGTATTGGGAAGCGTGTAGTTTTAATGCCTATCATAAAATACTTAGTAGATAAGTAGGATGTGATGCTCGTGGGTGTACAAGCACACTGAGCGGACACGTATACATTTTCCTACATGTATTTGGAACTGCGGAGACATATGGTAAAGAAAAAGACTGATAGAAAATGTGTAAGAAAAATGTATCGGATGAAATATGAGAAAAACTTTTCACTCTTTTAGGGGCCTTTTCAGCCATCAAGTTACCATAAGCTAGGAATCACAAGGGCGTGAATTAGGTTTTCAGTTGCTTGTACACAGTTGCCTTTTATTCAGTGATAGTCTGCTTGTTTTTCTGTCCACAAAATATCTTTCAATCGTAAGAACTGAGTTTAATGGAATTTTTTGTAGTCGTAGACTGTAAGCCAAGGATGCCCTCATTCGATTTTCAAAGCAATTTAAATCTAAATACTAATCAAAGATGGTTAGTTTTCCCTGGCAATGTACTGGCTGTGGGGTTTTCTAGATTATAACTGTTTTATTATAGAGTAATAGACAAACGTTGTAGCTTAAGAAGAAGGAAAAGAAAGTGAAGTACAGCATCTAACCCAAGTTGTAGGCAAATATGCCTTGTGTGATTCCTAATATATACATACATATATATATATATATATATATATATATATATATATATATATATATATATATATATATATATATATATATATATATATATTAGCCTTTCCAGGTGTCCCGTCCACCAGGAAATCTTCCAACAAGGACCCTAAAACTGGTTTTAACCCGCAAAACAGAGCTGTTCTACACAAGCATTCTCAGATTATTATTATTATTACAATAGTTTTACCAGACCACTGAGCTGATTGTTATCTCTCACAGGGCTGGCCAGTAGGACTAGTTTTTAATTTATATATATATATATATATATATATATATATATATATATATATATATATATATATATATATATATATATATATATATATATATATATATATATATATATATATATATTTATAGTAAATTAAATTGACATTTTTGAAAAAGTATGTAATTCGATTACTTACAAATTTTGAAGTTTCTGACAAAATTTCACTGATCGATTTATTTCCAAAACTTGATAGCCGCTGCTGATTAGACTTTGGACATTCACACAAATGTTTAACTGCTATCATTATTTTACACTCAGAACATTCATGAGCAGTGTTATGAGCATTATTCATTAGGTGTCCGTGTGTCAGATGAGAATGCCCTGTTCGGAGACGTGTCAGAATGACTTGCGTTTGTCTCTCTCTTTGGTGTGATGAACTCCATTTTTCAACGCTAGGTTTTCTTTGTTTTGATTTACTCCTTTCCGGTTCTTCATGCAATACATTTTGCCATCTTCATAATACTTATTTTTATGTTTGTTATATAACCATTAATAGGGATATTTATATTTGTTTTTGTCAAATGAGCTGCTTCTTTGGCTGCCTTATCAGCCTCTTCATTTCCTTTGGGCGCATATTGTCTGACGTAGGCTAGATTTAAAGGCATGTTTGAAAGTGAAACTGCTGATGGGACAGTCTAAATGACTTCAGACAACACCTCTTACTCGGATCCCGTTGGCGATATCTCGGCTTTTAAGATAAGCGAGTTATAGTTTTTTTTTTTTTTTTTTTTTGTATTTCTTGGTGTGCCCTTGCTTTCTGGGTGTTGGAGGATACGGGCCCCGAGTACTGGAGATGTGAAATCTTGATATTGGAGGAATCAGTGATTTAAAAATGTACAGTGTGAATTTATTCCTGTAGGCTACAAGTCATAAGTAATAGAAATGTGGGGTGTGGGGAGTTGTGAGATCTGGTTACGGACATGTGATATCAGGTTTTGATGTGTTAAAGATTCGAAAACTGGCGAATATGAGACGGGTACATTGGTGAATGCAATATCAGGAAATTTGTTAGTGGAAAGTTAGGATATTAGCACGACTTGGGAGTTGGTGCTTTTTACGTGCGTGTTTTGTTTGCTGGAAGATAGAGGCTTTACCGAAAGTGATACGGTAGGTATGCCGAAGGCAGGATCTGACTTATATATGGGGCATTATCTTACTCTCTGTTGGTAAACTTTGGAACTCCCTTCTTGATTCCGTTCTCGCTGACGTTTCATCGTCCATCTTCCAAGTGGCCGCTCTCTTGCTTCCTACACAGTCA
This sequence comes from Macrobrachium rosenbergii, assembly GCA_039081455.1. Lineage (NCBI taxonomy): Eukaryota > Metazoa > Arthropoda > Malacostraca > Decapoda > Palaemonidae > Macrobrachium > Macrobrachium rosenbergii. Next base: position 34,274,095 of record JANJGK010000010.1, read on the forward strand.
CTCCCTATTTATTCCGTCCCCCTTTCTTTTTCCTTCTCTTCTTTCCTGTCTGAGCTAGATAAGAAAATTAGGTTGCCGTTAAGTATCAGGTGTTTTTCCTCCCCGCCTCGATCTTTTTGTTTGGGGTGGGGAGGGTGGGAGACGTACAAAGTTAAGGCATCGAATTGCCGTTTTTGGCCTCTACATAAAAAAAAAAAGTCTTGCGCTCAGCGGTAGCGAGCGATTCTTGGCTTTTCTGGATGACGCTGCCCTTGGTGGGCGAAGGATTCGAGTAGGAGTGGGCAAAATCCTGATAATCCGCGCTCGTGGGATGTCCTTATCATTGTATATAGGACTCGCTCTAAGAAAAACCGGCTACTTTACAACTCGAAGATGGTTTCTTTCACAACGAAGTAGATGTTTAAAAAAGCAAAAGTAGCTGTTGAGGTGATAAAGCGAATGGCGAATCGAAACCTCCATAAAAGCAAGGATTCATTGTGACAATTAAAGTATGAAAGGAACGGAAGCTTGAAGGAAAAGTAGCAAACGTGAAATATATCAAAACGAGGAAAAACACTTAGTAATAACGGAAATACATTAAGAAGAACTGAGAGGAAAGAGCTGAAGATAACGTACAAATATTAAATAAATTGAAATGATAACAGCACAAATAAGCAAGAATCATAAATGTAATATGAAAGTGGGAATGGCAGAAGTGGAAGGCGAGAAGAAGATGGTAAATACAATTACTGACGAAAATATAAGGGATGGTAGAGAAAAATAGAGTGAGAGACCAATTCTGTAATGAGACTTTAGGAGGAGGGCGAGGGGCGACGAAAGGGAAAGAAATAAGCACGGCGTAAAAGGATACCGTGAAAGGGAGAGAGAGAGATTTAGAGAAATGAAAGGAGAGAGAGAGAGAGAGAGAGAGAGAGAAACGTTAAGGAGACTTGTGAAGGAAATTGCATTACGCGATGGAAATAAGAGAAGATAAGAGATAATTACAATTGGATAAAAGAGGGGAAAAGAAAGAATGCTCTTACGGCTGCGTCTTGGCGATCTCTTAACATAGAACACCTTCTGTTTCATAGTAAATTCGTGATAAAAAGTATTTTATCATTAGCCTGCTTTTTATCCAGAGAAATTCCTTTTCTGTCGTTTCTTCGTATCTAGAGACAATTCGTGTGGAAATTTCTGGACTGATTTCTTAAGACATTTCATCTTTTTATGTCTTTATGCCCGTGATGTCCACAGGTTTCCTCTTATCATTTTTCTTGTCCAGTAATTTAGAGAAATACGCAATGTTACGGTATTTTTACCTGGTAAATTGCCTGCTATCAATTACTGACTTGTTATCAAAAGATATTTCCTTTCTTATCCCTTTTTTGCCATATTGTGTAGAGGTATTTGCTATTATTCATTTTTTAAGAGAAATATCCTCCGCTGTCACTTTTTTTGGCCTTGTTATGCAGATAAACTTGTGTTTTCACTTTTTCATCGTTATATATATATAGAGAGAGATTTCTAGTATTATCGCATTCTTCGAAGTGAAATTTCTTGTTATTTTTTCTCATGCTAGTTGACTGTTTTTTTTATTTTTTTTTTAAATACTGAATTTATTTTGAGACTTAACATTACGTGAAGCTGTCCTCCGTAGTTGTCCTTGTACAGATGTTTGAGTTTTCGCTGTGCAATCAAGCATCATCCCAGAGTAAATTTAAGTAGCCTACGCTTTCGTGGCCACCTGCACACATGTGAACTTGCAATCATGTTCTCGTGTTTCATACACTCCTGTTGCACATAGCATTACTGAGCTTGAGCTCAGTCCTTGAAAAATTGATTAACTGTTACTTTTCATGGAGTGTTTTATGTAAAATATATTAAATCGATTGATTCTCTCTTTTCTTACCCTTTTCTTCTTAGCGCAATCCCGTTAATCCCGAAGTCAAGCAGTCTTTCTTTTGTGCTTTGGTTAAGAACTAGAATGGAAACAAATCAGAACCTTTGTCTATTAATCAATAGCACCTCCTTTGTCTGGCATCAAAAGAAGGAAACTAAAGAGATTAATCAGTGCAAATATTTGTTATTTTTATTATTATTTTCATATTCTTGCAAGAAAGTATGTGGCGGATAATTTTACCAGATTAAATTAGCTCCAACGTAATCAGAGGAGGACGAAGAAGACATTCATCAGGATTTTTTTCGGTTAATGTTTGCGATACCGAAGCTAATTTCCTGCTGAATACACATTGCTTCTTGCCGACGGAAATTTATGGGATTTAAACGACAACGAAGTTTTCTTTCCTTCTTTATCGATCCTGTCGTGTTCTATCAAAATTTCGTTTACTGCACAGGTCTAGACTAACTCAGAGGTATTTCTTGGGCATTTAACCACAAAATCGGTTTTCCTTATTTTTACAATCATATATATATATATATATATATATATATATATATATATATATATATATATATATATATATATATATATATATATATATATATATATATATATATATATATATATATTGTATATATATATCGTGATTTTTTCAAGAGGAAGAATTTAAATATCCCTGATAAATGTATATCATTAGTGTTTATGAGCCATTAAATTCTAGACTTGTATCTAAAAATTTTATTTTTCCATTGAGGTAATTTGATTCATTTCTCTATATCAAGAAAAACATTACACGGTACTCTTAACAGCTGGAGAAAGGCGTATCTGTATTTTTTTTTTCCTAGAATACTTTTTTTGTATTATTTTTGTTTATTCTTGATCGCATAAAGAGATTTGTGATTCATTCATATCATAACAGCTCTCAAGTAAATCCTATTTTTAGGGGGCCTTGCGAGACTTGAGTACCAAGAATATTTGTGAAGAAAGTAGTGTGAGAAAACATAACAAACTAGGCCCCAACACATAGCCTTGAGGTACCCCTTACGCACTGGTTAATCACCCAGAAGTGAAAAAGTAAAATCTGATCCGTAGCCTTGATGAGCAACATTGAAGTTTTAACTGTTGTTGGAAACCTGCGAAGCGCGGTAGCCTAATGCATCATTGCAATCTTGACCCTTGGTGAGGAAATGCTAAGTTATGACTACGTGTTCATTTTCTTTGACCTGGTATTTCACTTTTCGCTCCTTCTGAGAGGGAAAGGATGGAGTTACTTGAAATGTGGCATTATGGTTTTATTTTGAATGTTATATTTCAGACAGTGTTGCAGACGCGTCAATGATATTAATAAAAATGCTTTCTTGCCTAGTTTTGTGCAAACATCAAGATTTTTACGAACATGTTGACCACACTGTTTGCAACTTTTCTTCATTCCGTTTGTGCTTACGTTGAAAACAAATAGCTGTTCCACTAAAGCTTCGAGTCAGGCTTTGGCTGAACTGCGCTCTTCTCGGATCACTAAATAGAGGAGGGAAATCAGTTAAATACAAATATAATTGCCTAATGTTCGAATTCACTTACGTTTGCATTATATTCACCACGTTCAGTTTTAGCTGGCAGTCATAATCTTGAACAAAACAGGTGTTGACTTATTCAGGTTCTGTCGCATAGCAGATTTTAAAGCTCTTTGTTGGGTGAGTTGGTTGAGCTGCGGACTGTCACTCGATGGGCCAGAGTTCAATTCCCCGGCCGGCTGATGAAGAGTTAGAGGAATTTATTTCTGGTGATAGAAATTCGTTCCTCCCTATAATGTGGTTCGGATTCCACGATAAGCTGTAGGTCCCGTTGCTAAGTAACCAGTTGATTCTTAGCCACGTAAAATAAGTCTAATCCTTCGGGCCAGCCCTAGGAGAGCTGTTAATCAGCTCAGTGGTCTGGTAAAACTAAGGTATACTTAGGATAAAATAACCGTAAACATCTTAGAATTGAGGATCCATGGGAGCTTTTGTTGTGATCGTAAAAGAGCAACAATTATATCCCTTTCCCATATAAGCTGGCAATCTGTGTTACGCATAAACTTTATTGCTAATTCACAATATATATATATATTATATATATATATATATATATATATATATATATATATATATATATATATATATATATATATATATATATATATGTGTGTGTGTGTGTGTGTGTGTGTGTGCGTCCGTGCGCGCGCGTGTGTGTTTGAGAGCATATGAAAGCTAAGGTTATGTTGCATGAACGGATGTTGAACCAGCTCTCTTCAATGGAAGTGGAGTGTGGATGTGGAATGTAAATGTAAAAAATAAGGTAGAACGTGTAGGTCTGAATTGTCTATATAGATGAATCAAGAGTGTTTTGTGATGGTTTGGTCATGAGGAAAGAATGAAGGATGATAGGTAGGAGAGGAGTGTTTGAAATTCGAGATGTAGGGAAGAACGAGACTAAGACCTAGAAAAGGATGGACAGATTGCTTGAAAAGAGGTATTAGAAAGCAGGAGCCTCAGCGTCCAGGAAGTGATACGAGTGCGCAAGGTATAGGTGACTGGTGTACAGTGTGTGAAGGTTTCGACACGCTTCTTATGAGCCTCCTGTAGGTGTATAAAGTGGCTGACGTTGTAGGCGTTTTCTGCTGAGGAAGTTCATACACGATTCAGCAGTTGAAGTGCGAATGTGGCAGTGACTGATTTCTATTAGTTTCATGAAAACTGTGCCCTGTAAAGGAAGCGTAATGTGACATACATACATTTATATGTAGCACCAAAATCGTTCGATGCTGGGTTGGTAACGTACCATTAAAGTTAATGAAGTGATTTACCCAGGAAATGACCTGTGCATCTTTAGCAAAAAATTCTTGCAAACTTACGAACGCAGAAGATTAACGAAATTCAAGTAGAAAAGAAAATAGACAAAAACAAAAGTAAATGAGCTAAATAGTTGTCAGTATGAATAGCAGTAGAAGTAACAGGCGTGAACAACATCGGGAGTTTCTCTCTCTCTCTCTCTCTCTCTCTCTCTCTCTCTCTCTCTCTCTCTCATGTAATATGGTTGTTTCTGTTTCTCTCTTGTGCTTTGTGCATCTTTCATATTCAATAGCGGCGGTACCCGAAAGTCCTGAAAACTTTTTACCATCGTTTTTGCATTTTAACCACACTTACTCTGGTTTATGTATACAGCAACTACCTAAGATTAGTCTCGTATCCTCTTTAAATATGTAGCTGTTCTGATCAACAGCTTTGTACTAAATGCCTCCAGCGACTTTAGATCGAATGCTATAGATGGCAGGTTGTATATTGTGGTATGCTTCTAATGTAGGAGGTAATTCAGTAGTAGAACGCAAACTTCCCGTTTCATTCCCATTTTATGTCAAAATAATTCATTTGCATGCTAACAGAAAGTTTGGCAGTTGGTATTGGACAATTTTCATTAGTAGGAAAAATACTAATTATTTACCGGCATGCACTAACTTTTAAACGAACTTTAAATTGGTCGTTGTATAATTGACATTCATACATCAGTCTGATAAGCTAAAACGCCATGAAAATTTACTATGAGCTCTTGAAAGTCTTATGACCGTTTGAGCATTGGGGCTGAAGTTTGGTGGGGGGGGGGGGTTGAGCTGAAATAATAATAATAATAATAATAATAATAATAATAATAATAATAATAATAATAATAATAATGAAACTACCTCCTGCAGCAGAATTTATGTAGAACGATAATTAAATCAGTCATTCATTCATAACAGTGGAGGGCATGAACGAGTTCGCTTCACCCCCGGTATTGTGATCAGTCAAGTTAAGCGACTTTTGACTTGGGCAGTACTTTGGATGGATGCCTACTTGGGAATGTCAGCTAATGGACTGGTAACCACCAGTCACTGTCAGTTGATGGACGTTTAACCACAAGTGAATGGTCAGCTAACGGATTGGTAACCACCATTGAATGTCAGCTGGTGGACGGGTGACCAACTGTGAACGTCAGTTGATGGACGGTTAACCACCAGTGAATGGTCAGCTAATGGATTGGTAACCACCACTGAATGTCAGTTGATGGACGGGTGACCAACAGTGAACGTCAGTTGATGGACGGGTGGCCACTAGTGACTGGTAATTCAAATTTTGATAACCATTACTGAGGCTTGCAACGTATCTTGGGAATGTATTGCAAGCAACAATGGGTCTGAAGAGCCAATAAGATTGTGTGAGTGGCAGATCCCGTCATTATACGTTTATTCAGTCGCTCATCATAATGCTGAATCTACATTGCCTGGCAGAGGAACATTTTCGGTCCAAGAACACGACCGTATTGTTTACTGTTATCAAGGGACCTTGAAAACTGTTTCGGACAAGATAAGGGAAGTGATATTCTATAGTAGTTGATACTGACGGAAGGAAAGTCTGCTACATAAATTAGGAAGGGAAAATCAGTGGAGCCTGGATGTCGGGAGCTGTTGGTGGAGGGAAAGACTAACTCTCGTCCTTTTGTGACAAAGACACGGAGGCGACTCACTTCATTATTGATAGATGGAATACGCCGGGGCAGGTCGATAAATAAGCTACGCCAAGGGAATGATCTGTCCTAATGGAAGATTTATTGCTGAGCCTCAGGATTATTGGGAGAGGGCTCTTGCATGTACATTCTTATAGGCCGCTTTGGATTTCCTTCTGATATATTCTTATTGGATGTTACTGTCGTTTCTGTCAAATTAAGCTGAATTTTGCCAGCAAGGAATCTTGCATTCTGAGCAGCCTATAATGTAATTGAAGCAGGGATAAGTATGTGTGGCGCATTGTTAATGGGGTATTATTTATGACTTCATAAATTCATCTCTCGGAATAGTTATCGGATGATAGAATTGGCGGATGGCAATATCGCTCTAATTTTGGTAGTTTGATAAATGGCAGAGCTTTGCCTGGCGAGGAATAATTTAATCTGTTTATTTGTCTTCAGTGGAAGAGCATCCTTGAGGATCGAGTGCAGGTCTCAGTTTTGTAAATGAATTGTCCCATAAGAAATGGTGTCGTGTTGTTGTTGATGTGGCTGTGGCTGCTAGATTAAACAAGCCTTCCCGCGGTGCGGGTTTTTGTGCCTTTGAATAACGGCTTGTAGATGACTTTGTGTCTTCGGTGAAATTTGAGGGGGTTTGTCATCGCATGGTTGGTATTGTTACATCTTGGAATTTTACACTAAATTATGTTATGTTTTATTAAACTGAAATTTTAATAAACCTGGATTGTGTACGTCAATAATCTGTGAAATAAGTTCATACCCTTGGGATATGAATTCTTAAATTAATATTATTTTTTCATGGAAGCACCGTTTGGCCGAGCAACCCAATTCCTTATTTGGTCAGGCCTCATGGAGAATAGGGGAGGATGCTTTGGGGTTGCCGCTGGACATAAGCACATGACACATTACACGAAGAGGAAAAAGGAGCAAAACAAATATCATTATCATTTTTATTCAAAATGAACACCCTTTCATGTAGGACAAACCAGAATAAGCCATCAGCTTCCTAGACAAGCTTCCAGAGAATGGAAAGGCCATGTATGAAAACATTAAAAACACAGCAGAGAAAAGAAACAAAAAAAAAAAATGAACAAAATGAAAATATTTGCGTGTAATAAACGTGTGAAAAATGGAGAAAATGTTAAGACAGAGGTTCAAGGCGCTAGTATTGCAGTCACTGTTGAACGTCGGGTCACAAGTATCTATAAAGCTTCTGGAAAGATTGTTCAGTAGTTTGTATTTACGGGTTGATCCCCATAATCCATTCTTTCTGGGCTGAACATAGTCTGCAGGTAATGATGCCCACGTTTGACGATCACAAG
>JANJGK010000010.1:34284331-34319331 GCA_039081455.1 Macrobrachium rosenbergii
TATCAAATGTTCTGTGGAATTACTGATGAGATTTTTCGTGTGGATCAGAATTTGGATTGAATCCAGGAGTCCTTGTGACTCTAGAAATTGTCATTTGTTGCTTATGCGTATTTAGAGAAAATTGCCATTTCTCAGTTTTATGAATAACTAGCTAACCAACACCATCGCTGCCCGGGAAAACTCTGAATTACAGTGTACGGGTAGGGGCAGGGAAGGGGAGGGGGAGGGAAGAGGGACGGAAGAGGAGGGGAGGGAGAAGAGAGAGGGGGAGGGTGACGGGGAGGGGAGGGGAGGGGGAAGGGAGGAGGAAGGGAAATGGGGAAGGGGAGGGGAAAAAGATGGGAAGTGGGAGGGGGAATCGGGAGGGGAGGATGAGGGGAAGACAGAGGGAGAGTTAGTTCTTCTATTAGAAGAGAATAAAAAGCATCTGCACTGAAGACACAATAAATAAAAAATGTATTTCTACAATTCGCACTCAGGCGTGTTTGTGTGTTTGTATGTGTGTGTGGACGGGGAGAAGGTCTGTCTCTCGTGCAACAACAGTGAAGTGAATTGCTGTTGCCAAAACACCCCATAAACCGAATTTGTAACGATATATGCCATAGTAACGCTACGAAGTAGTCGTTATAACGAATTCCGAAGGTAAAATCGAAGAAGAAACGATCGAATTAATGAGAAAATTCGCATTTGAACTAATAAAGAAAAAGGATATACTGTCATCATACATCTTGCACATTGTGTTGAGCTAGCAGCTACTACACATGCACGAATGAGGAAGACAACTGTTTAGGTATATGTTTGACACTTATGTTGATAATTATCATAAATTATGATCAAAATTCACGTAAATTCTGATACAAAATTTATGTTACAGGGGATTTGGATTTATTGTTGTAGGTTCACCATACGTCTGATAGCGCGTGGGGCTTCAGGAGAAAAATGAGAATTAACCCAGTAACGCTGGAGGAAGAGGTGACGTAAAAACGAAAATTTCGTTTGTTTTGTCTGCATTTGTATGTCTGTCACGGGGTAGGGGTTTGATTTTGAGTTAAAAACCTCTCTGGAGTGACACAGAGGCCGTGTGCAAAATTTAGTCTGAATCTGTCAAACGGTTTGGAATTCTATAGAAGCCAAACTAATACACAAACATTCACTTATATATATATATATATATATATATATATATATATATATATATATATATATATATATATATATATATATATATATATATATATATATATATATATATATATATATAGAAGAGCGTACGTAATCGTCTTTTTAATTTGGTTTGTGATGTTTATCACCTCTGCGAAAATTTTTTTTTTTTCTTCTTATATGTCTAATTCTGTTTAGCCTGCTTTTGTTCGACTTTCTGTGCTGTAAATGAGTTCGATATTGTTTAGTGGGTTTTCATTTGTAATGGAATTAGCTACTCTTACAACTTAAACATCGCGTACGATTTAGATGGAATTGCTCAGATTTTGTTGATAATATCAGAAAGAAAAACTGCCATTTATATTCAGATTTGTATTTCATAGGTAGAAGACAATTGCAAATTTCTATCAAGAGAAAGTTTTATAACGAAATTTGTGGATATTTCAGTTTGTGGTTATACGAAATTCTGCAAATAATCGTTCACCTATTTTAAACAAAGATAGGATGCTAATAAAAAGACAGCTAGAAAACAGTGTAATTTGGATAATGTGAACCTCAGTTATTTGCTTTGTCTCAGAATGTTTTACTTGAAGTTAGAAAGTCAGCACTGAAAAATTCCCGTCGGAACTTACTTTACCTCCACCCTTTACCACCTTTCTTCAGTCTTGCTGTCCAGCCTGTTGAACTATTACTTCTTAGTGCAACTGTGGGATTTTCTCTCATTTCCAAATTTAGATTCTTGTACTTCATTTCCTTTATTTTCTAAATATCCTTATATCGCTGTCCAACCACTCCAGCTCCCCCTTTCACTGTCCTAACCGCTGAATGGACGAAATTGACTTTATAAATCAGCCGGTCAGATCAATCGACATTGAAAATTAAAAATTTATCCAAAACAAGAAATTATCTGGAGTCACAGAAAACTTGAGCCCATTAATGCAGTTGAATAAAATCCTCAATAGGGTTCATGCGGCTTAGCAAAACCGTAGATCTCTGCCAAGATTACCAGAAGAAAAAGAAATAAAATAAAGTAAAAGGAAAAAACTCTAAGGCGAGGGCCAACGAAAACGATCTGCAATTTTCTTTTCCAAACAGCAAAGTTTATTTCACGCGTGACAAAAAATGAAGCTTGCGACGAGGCACTCCAGTACTGAATGACATCCCTCCCGTAAGAGGGCCAAGTCGCTCATCAAAAAAGTTTTGCTTTAATGACTCAAGTAAATTAACATAAACATGACCTTGCCTTAACCTTGTTAGGATTAATTAACCCTATTGTGCCGGTGACTAAGTTTATAGTTACGACGCTCAGGGAGGGCGGTAGGGAGGGGTGGAGGCAGGTAGGGGGGAGGGTGCGTGGCACCCCAGAGACTGACTTGATGGAAACTCGGTGTCGCTGAATTTAAAGCGACTCATCAGAGAGACACTTCGTCACTCGTTTACGCCCTTATTCATGGAACTCATTCTCTTACTCACTCGCTCATTCATTGCACTCATATGGTCACTCAATCGTTCATTCATGCCATTCACTTATTCACTTGTTAATGTGTTTCTCGGTAGGGTGTGCACGAGCAATTGTTGACTTAACGGGGAAAAAAAGTTGCGTTTGGTTGTTTTCATTTTTCGATGTTTTTTTACCTCTTTTGATGGCACGAAGCTAGTATAAAAATTCCAGCTTATGCAAACACTGGGACCCTTAGTGTAATCCTTATGGTAGCAAAAAAAAAAAAATGGTGAAAATAGAGGAATTTATCACATAATAATTAACACGCGAAGCGGTAGTGAGAAAACGGAAATTCTGAAGTCAATCGGTGCTGCTATTTGCCATTTTCCTTGACTATTTTTTTCTTTAATGAGTCAGTGCGAAGGCCAGGTTGTCCTTCATGTCTGTCTTCCCCTCGCTTGAAATCAGGCAAAATAAAAACAAAAGAGATAATAATTCAAACTAACAAAATCTTTATATATATATATATATATATATATATATATATATATATATATATATATATATATATATATATATATATATATATATATATGTGTGTGTGTGTGAAGCCCGACGGGACCGGCCATCTTCGCCTTTAACTAACTCCTGATCTATCATCTGATTCCTTAACATTTGCAATACCAAAAATAATATAAGTTGCGATTATTCTTTATTGAAGGGTAGGTTACAATACGACAGTGCTGATGAGTAATAATAACATGCTTATTGAGTGCCGTATTTAGAATAATAGAGCATAATAAGAAGAAAGAATGCACGGAAATTCATACTTGAGGAAACCAGTGTTACAAACGGCTCCTTATCTTTCGGTTCAACGAATGATGGATGATAACTAAACCATTAGCACGTTTCAGCAGACAAAATAGGATTGACATTCCTAAAATCCTAATTGTATAGTGTTGGGAGATGTTTATCAGAAGCTGTGTTTCATATACTTTGACTTATACGATTGTCAATTTTTTACGCCAAAAATTCAATCGACCATCGACGTTGATCAACTCCCTTTTAGGGTTTCCAGATATTATTATTGTCCAATCGACCACTTTGGAGACTCTCGATCAGGCTCCTACTTGAAGGGAAAAGAAAAGAAAAAAAATATATAATAATAATAATCATCGAGGAAAGGGTAATGCCAATTACTGTTACTGATTTAAGTGACTGGTTGCTGTAAAGTGGCATTGCAGCAAGTATGGTCATCGATGATCTTGACGAATACAGGTCTAAGTTTGATTATGTTCAATATCATGGCAGTTTTTCACCATTAAGTTTATTTATGAGCAAGAAATCATTCATTAATGCATTTTCGTAAGGTGAATGACTTCATTCATCCTTACGTAGTATTAGTTCAAAAAATCGCCTGCCTCCCTGTAAAATGTGAATCATAAACAAACAAAGAAAAAGATTACCCGATACCTAGGAGATTGTTAATGCAAAAAGAATAAATACTTCAACAGTTTAGGAATGTGAGCCTTCCTCCGAGTTGTAACTCCACGCACGAGGAATTATCTGGGATTGTCTCCCCCGTTAAAGTTTATTATTTTTTTCAGGAATCAGATTTAATATAATTTAATAACAATAGTAAACCATTTGTAAATATTTGACGTTAAGATATAAGACATCTGATTTTTAGCCACGGTTATGAAATTCTGACTTTTGTTTTTATGTAAAAACTAAATGAATCGGAAAATTCTGAGTTATCGGGTAATACAACCATTTCTTTGTACGCGTTTCAAAGGAGATTTCATGAATCTATAGACCGGTCCAGAGACTTCGATGGTCACTTCCCCTTTAGATTTGAGTTTATTAAAAGTGCACTGCACTCATGACCCAGGGAAACATTAATTACTTGTATGTCGTTTAATCGGTTATCCTACTTTGCATGGAGCGTGAGGAATTTCCTGATTAATAAAAAGAAAATGTAAAATAGAAGAGAGCAGAGGGGATCTCTTCACAGAGAATAGACGAATAAAATTGGAGGAAAAGGTTTTGCATGATACTGATAATTCATTCAGAGAACTCAGGTGTCATTGTAATTTTGTTTTGGAATGGCGTGGGAGCCTTATGCTACATGGTGACGGAATGGTTTTGAGAATGTCAGTGACCAGGTCCAAATTTGCCATTCAAGTTGATTTATTATATCTGTATAATGCTGAGTAGACAGAGACAGTCAGTACCTAAACAATGTCTCTCCGGCAAGAAGGATTTTACGTGACGACAGACCCGCTTTTTTATTATTTAAGATAAGCTATATAATTCTGGAAACAAGGAGGAAGGCAGATCATTCCAAGTTTTTAGAGAATGGGATGGAGGATAATCTCGTCCGTTAAAGAATCGAAACGTTCCAGGGGTAAAATGATTGCCTTTCACGAGTGATTTATGAAACCACCCAGAGAATTCCGTGTGGTGGTACATTTTGCGTGGCAGATGACGAAATGTTTATTAAGTTTATTACCTCCGTTCATTTATGTCCGTCCCCAAATGAAATTCAACAAATGTTTTAATTGTTTCTTACATTGCCTATGAGAAGTGTCACCGCTTGCCTCGGGTTTATTACCTCTTTTCTTCGTGTTTTCGAAAGTCTTAGATTTCAGTTTTTTTTTTTTTTTTTTTTTTCTAAGCCCAGTGACACTCATCAAAGAGATGGAAGTCCCGCAGTGTCCACATACCACGGCCACATTCCCTTTGGGCTCGCCGTTCCATCAAATGCCATCCACACTCAGATAGAGCCAGCAAACGTACCCATATCGGAAGCCCCCGTCACTTCATAATCCTCATTTATCATGTGCCCCTTCAAGATTAAGAGAGCGTTGGTACTGCTCCCCGCAGAGAGCTCTCTGAAAAAATACAGAGACGATGAAATGATTGACTGGGTGGTGATTACGGGGCGTGCCTGGGTTCGAGGAGGGTCACCTCCGTCTGGAACACCAGTTTCGGATGCCTCAATAAAGTGAATGAAATTCCTTTTCTCTCTTTATGCCTCTTCAGTTTGTGCATTGATAGGGTTCGATGCATACCTGGGTGAAACGCGATCAAGAACGGTAGGCATCGTCTGCTTGGTCGCAACTGCTGCATTGAAAGAAAGCCATGTCTTGTTTTCAAGTAAAAACAGTGAAAGCCTCAGCTCAGTTGTATAATGAGACAGAATTGTGCATTCGTCTGTGTATTAGTTGTACTGAAAGGGGCTAATGAATAACTTTCAGTTGGAATATAATTCTTTCTAGTGTCCTATTGATAATGTCGACGAGAACGATGGGTAATTTGTTGTAATGATTAGCATAAAAGTTTTGCACATTTTGTTGCTTGTCGTGCAGTGATTGCATGACGCCCTTGGGTTTAGTTTGCATCTACCACAAATATATATGACCGATAATTCAGTCCAAAATTCGTGGTTTTCGAGTCTTATGTCTGGTAATACTTAGAGAGAGAGAGAGAAAAAAAAAAACTTCATAACGAGATATCTTTTCGTATTCCCTTTCCAAAATAGAAATATAATTCAACTTGAGTGACGTTTTATGTATTTTAATCTCTGGCTTTAACCCATTGTATTCCTGGAAATTAATGCACGCGGATTTTATAATTTCGATATTAGTTGCATTTAATTCATTATAATGACTGAATTACTCCCTAAATATGCCTTGCATGACGGATGCATTTCCGCCCTACCATATTAAATGATAATTCCGAAAAATTATACACTGCATTTATTCATTTTATAAATTGTATAGATGTTGGACCACGGAAAAATACTGATTACACATGTTTTTAAACACCAAAGTTGTCTTGGCAGCTGCGTCTGTCGTTTCAGTGCCTTAATGTGACCTGTTTTCCGACATTTCATCACACATCACGTTCTGTAACAAATTCCGTTCTTTATAAATGCTGGTTGAAGGAGGTACCAGCGTACAGTTTACAGTGCTAGTTTTGGTCTATATTCTTCGCTAAGTGCATAATAGATACTTTTCCTGTTTTGCTGTTATGTACGAATTTTTAGTTTTCTGTAGAAGAAAACTGTTGAGATGGCTGTTTGTCTGTCCGTCTGCGCTTTTTCTGTCCGCCCTCAGACCTTAAAAACTACTGAGGCTACAGGGCTCCACATTGGTATGTTGATCATCCACCCTCCTATCATCAAACATACCAAATTGCAGCCCTCTAGCCTCAGTAGTTTTTATTTTACTTATGGTTAAAGTTACCTATGATCGTGCGTCTGTCACCACTATAGGTGCCAACACTACAGGCCACCACCGGGCCGTGGCTGCAAGTTTTATGGGCCGCGACTGGGAGTTTCATGAGCCGTGGCTGAGAGTTTCATACAGCATTATACGCTGTACAGAAAACTCGTTTGCTCCGAAGAAACTTCGGCGCATTTTTTACTTGCTTTTTCATCGGCCTGCATTGTCAGGTACGGAATTGTTACCTCTCTTCTCTTAGCACTTCTGGGAATAACATATTTGCCTGTCACGTTTGGCAAAGAGTAAATACTCGACATTCCAGCAGCAGCGGTATTTCGGTAGTTTCTAGTCCTGGGTAGATAGAGGGACTTGCAAACACTGTAGAGATTGCTGCAGTCTCGAGAATATTTTACTCGATTCTATAAAAAGTTTGGCGTCTATACTCACTTAATAGTCGAAATTGAAGCCTGTATTCATTTTGCAGACACGCAGGGTTCATATGATATTACTCGTGGGGGCTGAATGAAACATGACGCCAGCTGAATTCACAGTAAGGATTTATAGTACTATTGGCACTATTTAGGAACCTGTTCTTGCATTACGGTTGACGCTAAACATGTGGTGAAATATTATACTGGTTGACTGCTGTTGGAAAGAGAGCTGGTTGAACAAAATACAATGGGTGATTTGTTTAAAGGATTAAAATGATACTTTGTAATTTAAACATTTTTCTCAAGAATATCATTACTTCATTTAAAGTATTTGTACAACAAAATGTAACACAAATGTTATTTAGCTGCAATGCCTATGGTATTTCTATTTGAACGCTAATTACCAGGATCAAAGATCTTGCTGTCGTACGACATGGTTAAAGGGGAGTAAGAGGATGATATTTGCTACTTAGAATCCAAATAATTCTTTTGTCCCCAGCAATACCTGGCAGCTTAGCATTGTATCAAGGTACGTTCGGCTTCCTAACCGACCTTGCAGTATTTTCATCACCGATGACCCCTTGCGATGACCTCGGCCAGGACAGGTTCAGCTTTTCTTGTTAAGCCCAGAACAGCGGGAGGACGGTGTCAGTGCTGTGGGTTTTGGACAACGCGCCAAGAATAATTCTTTCACATGTTTATGCAGTCCCTATTCTTCTTTTCTTTTCTTTTTTGCTCATTTATTTTAATCTCTCTCTCTCTCTCTCTCTCTCTCTCTCTCTCTCTCTCTCTCTCTCTCTCTCTCTCTCACCGCCACCTTAACCCGAAAATCGTAGGCTATGTTCGTCACTTCAGGGTGACTAGCCTGAACGCGTCTCTGCTCTTTTTTTTATCGTTGTTTTTATTGCAGTCTTGGCGTATTTTTATTTCAATAATGTGACGTCGCAGGCGCCAGGAGCTCCATTCTTGACATTAAAAGTTTATATGGAGACTTCTCCGTAAGAACAAGGGATTTACTTGAAGCGTTGGAATAGACTCTTGAATGTTTTTGTTTTCTTCTCCTTAGACAAAAGAAACAATGTAAGTTGCGCTGCGCGAGTTTACTTGCATACATAGGGGCGCACATATATCCTAGGGTGTTAAGACAGAGGCCATACAAAAAGTATAAGTAACACCCTGCAAGTTTTACCAGTTGAGCTAGTGATAGTATGTATAAGTAGCGCTCGGTAAATAATGCGTATTGTGCATACGTACATCCTAGGAACTTTGATCCCTATATTTATTTCTTCCCCTCTTTAGTTATTTATCTTCGTGACATATACATAATAATGCGTAATTGAGCGCTGCCCTTTTTCCATCCCTCTTATTTTTAGTTTTTACCTGATTTGGGTTCAAGAAAGGCATCCGTCTGGCTTTTAACCGGCCTCCTCATTAAGAAAAAATATACGTGTATGGACGATTTAAAGAGGATTTTGGTTACACATTGTTAATCGCATTTTTTTTATATAACAAAGAATCCTCTTGTTCGACTTTCCTTTATCGTATCAATTAGAAAGCTAACGACTATGCCACACATGTAGTTATGTACATGCATATGACCATGATGGTAAGAAAGTATAGTTATTCGGTACGAGTTCAAGAGTATGCACGTTTACGCGTGTGTAAAGAGAGAGAGAGAGAGAGAGAGAGAGAGAGAGAGAGAGAGAGAGAGAGAGAGAGAGAGAGACTTAGTGTCTATCGTTTCATTTCATTTCCCGAGAAACCAACCCTCTAATACAATCTCGCCCACTTGACATGTTTGTTGCGGCTCCAGTTTACACAAAAAATCAATCTCGACAGGAGGAGTAATCGCACGGGTGGCACATCTTACAACAACAACAACAACAACAACAACATATTCTATATTCTGGTATTTTTTCTGTCTATCTACTTGTGTGGAACTACCTGTGCAAGGGAAAATATTTGTCTCGTCATATCTTCTTGTTATACTGCCAGTGCACCTCTGGGTATTTTTTGTTGCTGTGTGTGCTGGGGAGACTAGAATACAAGTCAGTTGTATAATAACCTATCTTTGTCAAGGTATTTGGGATAATTCATTCTGCGCGGGTGTTTGCATATGTTCAAATATATATGATAGATTGGAAATGAAACGTAGCTTTTCGATTCAGACTTATTTTAACATCTGCCAGCCGAGACAGGGTCCTAGTAACAGGAAAATGGAAAAGTAATCCGAGTGAGATAGAAATATTTTGCATGCTCTTTAGCATTGTTATCAGATATTTGTTTGTTTGGTGCATTTATATGTGGTTTATGAAATGATTTCACCTAACTGATATAACTGACGCCAGGCCATGAAATAAAAGGGAATATTTATTTGTTTAGAAATTTTGTGAAGGCGATTATTGTTCCAAAGCATTCTTTTCGTTCGCTAGTTTCATCCATCTGGAGGCATTTCTGTGCGTGGTTAACATGAAACACAGCATCCTTTGAAGTCCCCTCCCCCTCTCTCTCTCTCTCTCTCTCTCTCTCTCTCTCTCTCTCTCTCTCTCTCTCTCTCTCTCTCTCTCTCTCTCTCTCTCTCTCTCGTGTGTATTTTATGAACGAAGTATTATCTTAAAATCGTCATTTCACAAAGAATTTCCTTTAGTATTAATGTATGTCCTTTTCGCTATTGTATTGACCTGGTTACAAAGTTAGTTATCACTCACTATTGCAGGGCCTCTTGTATTTTCCTGAATTCTGAAACATGGTAAACAAAGTTTAGCTTTAAGCTTGGCTCTAGGGGTGGGTTATGGGGCCAGTGAAAAGTGGATTAGAGTTTGAAATGGATCCAAACCCGGATGGCATCCAGGATTTTATTTATGTGTTGAAACTATTTCCATTCCCGTGTCAGAAAAGCAATCTCCTTCAGCAGCCTTTCGTTCATTTGGAATCCCCTTCTAATTTTAGATTTTTTCTCCTCTTCTTTGTCTGCTCGAACGTTATTTACATTTCCTCGCGTTGTATTGCAAGCAGAGATCATAGGGTGCAGTCTTTCATCACATATTGAAAAGAGTGAAAAGATGCGATGTTTTCTGAGGAAAATGACTTATTATCTCACTCGACTTTATTTGGTTTTGGCAATCGTTCTCTCTCTTAGGGGGAAAGTCTTACTGCGATTAAGGTGACGTAAAAGCTATTCTTTTCTTTAATTTATTCTTTTGTCCTTTTTTTGATAACGTCGAAAATGAGATGATTAGTTTTCGATATTTGATGGTTATTGCTACATTATGACGTTATGTCGTAGGGTCTCTCTCTCTCTATCTCTCTCTCTCTCTCTCTCTCTCTCTCTCTCTCTCTCTCTCTCTCTCTCTCTCTCTGTATACGCACGTATTTATCACCACGACATCCTTTCCCTTAGGAAAAGTGGTTTCGGTATGAGGCTGCTAGCCTTGTGGTCTACTGGTTAGGTAGGTTACCTCATCAGCTAGTGATCTCGTGTTCGAATCCTGAGGAAGCCGGAGCGATTTTGCCATATTCCATTTAAATCTGATCGTTTCCCTGTTAACCTAACCTAGTCGACCTTTGTGGGGGCATTCCGGATGGTAAGGACATTGGTTAGCAACTTCAAATATATATATATATATATATATATATATAATATATATATATATATATATATATATATATATATACATATACATATATATGTACTTATGTATGCTGTATATATATACATATTTATATATATATATATATATATATACACATATATCTATATATATATGTATATGTATATATATACATATATATATTCTGAATTTCTTAGATCTGAGTCCCATTTCATAGATGTATGATGTATCTGTTAAGCAAGTCTTGTAAACCTTGTGGTATTTTCCTAATTAAAACAGCATCAGCTGCATGCACTTATTCTGTGAAGTGTTTATCGTCACTTCAGTCTTAACCTCCGCTTTCATCTCCGACCACTTATTTTCATGATAAGATCCATGAGAAGGGCAGACATAGAAGTGAATCAATAATAAAAGAAACTTATGTGATGGAAAACACCAGGTTATGAGAGAATCGCGTCACAAATAATTTCAGCTGAAACGGAGATTGACATCTCTCATATGACTAGATTGTTTTGCTCAATATGGCATAAGGAAACAAAACCTGACGATTGGGAATTAGTAGTCACAAGAAAGGTACTAAAGGAAGGTGACCCGACTGGATGTTGTAACTTTAGAGAAATTGCTCTTGCGTCGTTTGTAATGGAAATTTCCAGTGTGTTCGTTCTCCATATGCCAGAGAAAGAAATTAATAATGCTGACCTGGTTTTTTAGAAAAGATAGAAATTGCTCATGCAAGTATGTGTTAAGATACTGTGCAGAATTATATAGAATTTTAAAATCCCCTTCTGATGGCGTTTGTTAATCAGAGGAAGGCATATGGCAACGTCCACAGACCAATGTTTATGAAGATCGTGCGTCCCTATGCCTTTCCCATTAAAGATGTAAATATAAGCGAAAATATACACGAACGAAGTAGATGCATAGTTGAAATCTATGGGGTCTTGCCCGATGCACTTGCAGTGAACAGTGGGATGCTACAAGGGACTGCTATTTTCGATATGAATTTGTTCCATAATTCATGGATAATTTTCTAAAATCTTTGACATGTGATATATGAGTTGCATTAAAACTGTTGGCTTTTGGCATGGTTTACAAGTCTTCTCTTAACAATTCATAAAAAAAAAGATGACAAAAAATTAGGAAAATACTGAAAATTCATAAATTTAAAAATAAAACGAATTGTTATACACAAATTCTATGCTTGGGAGACCTCAAAAGTAGGCAATCGCAGAATCGCTTTATTTGGGTTACCGAATTCTCTTCCTGACGCAAGGGTGGGGCTGTTTGACCACTGCTCGCTACCTTAATGTAAATACCAGAAGGAAGAGAGAGAGAGAGAGAGAGAGAGAGAGAGAGAGAGAGAGAGAGAGAGAGAGAGAGAGAGAGGGAATCTGTGCTGTAGGTGTTTAAGGATGTTAGTCGGCTCTGCAGTTTTCATTAAGGAGAGACCCTGGTGTGTAGTTTTTTTTTTTTTTTTTTGCTTTTTATACGAGATTTAGTTCAGTAAATTTAGACAAAATGCTCTTTGTCATGCGTTTTGTTAGGTGATGACATCTCGGTGCAGATGGGATTCACTTCTGGGAGCTGTTCAGAATGATGTTATGATTTTTTTGTCTGCACCTTGCTATTTTTTACACATATATTCTCTTTTTGTGTGTGTGTCTCCGACGTCGCTCATCAGATTAGAGAGATGTTAGTACCTTTTTACCATCGACTTAGTAGACCTTCTAGATCCTTTTACATGTGCAAAGGTGAAACGCTAACACCACCGTCGCCTTTGGATAAAGCTAAATGGTACACCAACTATACCTCTGGTGTAGTGGCTTCTAGTAACAACATTCATTAAAAGCATATATTTTTTATGTTTTTTTAAAATGAACAGTGCCATATTCTGTTACGATTGGAACTTCAGAAGTTCCAACGAAGATGCAATCCATTACTACCCTAACAGTATTCTCCTTACATTTTAATACATTTTTATCTTTTTATTAATTTATGTTTATATCATTTAATAACTGGGATCTCTTCTTTATGTGTTTCCCTTTATTTCCTCTTAGTTCTTCATAGTGAACACTATATTCTTAGGAAGCTTGAACTTCAAGTCAGTGGTCCTGTGGGCTTGTTCCATGTGAATAAGGTTCATCTTCTGAATAATAATAATAATAATAATATTAATAATAATAATAATAATAATAATAATAATAATAATAAAGGTTATTTGTTGTTTACTTAAGTATTAATCCAATTGCCAGAGTGTCAGCACCAGAGATTGTTGTTTCGTCTAAATAAGGAAAGAAAAGAGAAAAAGCCATTCCAACGTAGGAGTGTTTCCTTTTATTCAATTAGCCATAGTGAGTGACCTCATTAATCAATATTAGTTGTAATCATCGTCGCTTGAAATAAACATTAATAGTAAATTGGCGTAATCCATTTGCATGGCATCCCCCCAATTACAGACTGACTGCAAACGAGACCCAATTACGGCTGCCCGATCACCTGTATTTACCTGCCATCATCCTCAATAAAGCATTTTTATAAACACTAAGCTACGTTTTGCTCCGTTTCCGTGGGATTTGCACTCCGGCCCCCCGTCGCCTAATGGTCTACCTGGATCTGCCTGCTTCCACAGGTAGGGGGATCAAGAGAGAGAGAGAGAGAGAGAGAGAGAGAGAGAGAGAGAGAGAGAGAGAGAGAGAGAGAGAGAGAGAGAGAGAGGATAATGAAAATAAGCGAAAACATTGTTTTTCAGTCGTACTGTTCGTTAAGCAACAGCTTATGTTTGCTTTTGTTCTTGTTTGTTGACGTTAATTCACCGGCTCTTTCGTGCATGAATATTCCCTATTTTCTTCGCTTTTGTGTCGTCATTTTATATTATTTAACCGTCTATTCTGATATATACTGTTGTGTATTAGTGAAAATACATTATATATATACACATATATATATATATATATATATATATATATATATATATATATGTGTGTGTGTGTGTGTGTGTGTGCGTGTGTGTTTGTGTGTGTGTGTGTGTGTAGTTGTAATAGCCACAATGCCCTCTTAACTTCTCGAATTCTTCGCTCTTTTTGGATACGCTTGTCACTACAAAGCCTTGGATCTAAGTACAAAGCCTTGGATCTAAGTACAAGAAATACATATGAAGCATATATATATATATATATTATATATATATATATATATATATATATATATATATATATATATATATATAATTCAGTTTGAATATCAATGTAGTTTCTCGTTGCACACCTACACGTAAGTTAGAGAAAAGTACATATGAATGAAAAACATATCTCATGTTTCAGATAACATACGAATGCTTAAACTTGATCTCAGGCTTTCTCCATTAGCTTTGTAAGTTTCAGGAACGGTGAACTCTAATCTTTCAAACTTGCTCAAGACTGTTAAGAATGTATGAACTCCTATGACAGAGCTGTTGCGTGCTGCAGTCAAGTCTAAAAGTAGAGCGAAATTGCCACTTGGCGTGACAGTAACCTATACTGTCCATCAGAGTGAAATCAGGGCATGGAGTATCCATGGGTGTTATTTCACTATATGTACAGTATTGAAGTTTTAGATTATTTACAATTTGTTTAATTTGCTTCATTCCTGAAGAACCAAAAACGTCAGGAAGACGAAATTTGTGTTAATTCAATAAAGTAACTGTCATAGGGACTAGCTGACCACGTCCCAGGAAGAGTCAATAAATAAAGGGTTGTCGAAGACGTTTCAAGCTGACTACTCTTAATACAAGAGAGCATCCTATTAGATATTTGGATCATAAAAGTTGTGAAGAAAGATGGAAAACAATTAAAGAACTAGAGAAGGACAACAATATTACTTCTTTAAACTGTGACACATTTAATGAGAAGACAGATGTGCTTACTTTTAATGTTCCCATAAACGTGTCCCTCTAATCCTTACTTGATAAGGAAAAAGTTAAGTATACCTTAGTTTCACCAGACCACTGGGCTGATTAACAGCTCTCCTAGGGCTGGCCCGAAGGATTAGACTTATTTTACGTGGCTAAGAATCAATTGGTTACCTAGCAACGGGACCTACAGCTTATTGTGGAATCCGAACCACATTACAGCGAGAAATGAATTTCTATCACCAGAAATAAATTCCTCCAATTCTTCATTGGCCGGACGGGGACTCGAACGCGAGCCCAGCAGAGTGCTAGCCGAGAACGATATCGACCCTCCAATGAGGAACTACTTGATAAGAAAAGTATGATAACTTTACTATACCGAAAGGTATACTCGAACCTTTCTTGTAGAACTGTCACAATTAAGATAAATGCACGTCCATGATGTTGGCTTGTCAAGGCCTCAGTGTGATCCATTGCGGCTCACGTCAGACTATTTCTGAGCATTCATTTTTGAATGAGGTGGCTGACTCCATGCGCACCCCCCGCAGCTGGTCACGTGAGCTTATGTGCCATCCAGTTTAAGATAAACAGAAAAGTTTAAATGTGCATCCCCTTTGTAATATTATACTTTTCTGTCGCTCCTCAGGTGCCAGACTTCTTGAGATGACCTATGCTATAATTTATTCGTACCCTACTGGTTTATGGAACTAGATACTATGATATGCCATTATGCATTTTACTCATAATGTCCAGGTACCATGAGACCCGCCCACCAGCTGCCCAGCTCTTACGAGAGCATGAAATCAGTGCGGTTCTGCTATGCATAAGATTCCCGAGGTGATTGATGAAGGGAAATCTAAAAGAAATAAGAATAAGCCTGGGCTAACAAATGGCATTTCGTGAAATTGAATCCAAGAAAGATTAAGCAAACCGGTTGGAGTCTTGTAAAGGATTTCCTGGGAGAAAAACAAATCTCATGTATCATTCGAAGTGATTCGTCAGTGATATGCAGTAAATCCCTTTGTCTGGCATTACTGGGTGCGAAGTGTATGATGAAAACTTTAATATATACGTTGAAGGAGGTTCATTTTCTCGAGTGCAAAATGAAGGTACCATTTTGGTGCAGTATGCAGTTGCTGTCGGTGTTGCTGTCACGGTCGTATTGCCTCTTTTATTTATATTTGTCTAAAGTTCTTTATCTGTTTTCTTCGCATTCGTCTAATTCCTTCCCTGCCCCTTTTCTTTATCGTTGCTCGTAGCCTACAGTCATCTCATTCCTATTCCTTTTCGTTCCCTCTATGTCTTCCTCTAATTCGCCTCACCGTTCCGCACCTGTTCGTCTTAATCGTCCCTCCAGATTCTTTTTGTGGAGTGGTGAAGTGACATCATCTTCACTGTAGTTGTCAATCCCTTGTAGAGTGACAACAATGACTGACCTTCTCTCCTTCCCATTCTCCGGCAGCTCATATCGACCCTTAATCACCCCACTCATAGTAACGCCTCCGTCCCACGCACACACACACACACACACAAGAGAGAACACATGTGGATGACTATTGCTTACCCGAACAGGTGACAATAGGCTTACCTGCAGGAATCATGACATTCTTGGGATCTTTATTAGGTAGCTGTGTAGGTATGACCGCTGGTATTTGCAGCTCCCTTATATCCTTTTGTGGGTCATAGAAAGAAAGTCTAGTTGTGTAAAGGTGCCATTTAAGTGAGCGAAAAACGTTACACAGAAAACAGTCTGCTTGTCCATAGGATGTGTTCACGCCTGTCCTGCTGGTGATCGTTTCGTGTTGACGCGTTTCTTTTTGCTCAAAAAAAAAAAAAAAAAAACACACACACACACACTGCCCTCTCCGATGTTCTACGAATCCTGTAACATGCTATAATTTCAACGGACAGGTTTGCATATGCAAATTTCATAACCTGAATGCTGGAACTGTGTGTTTGATCTTATTCACCTATTTTTTTAGGCAACCTACGGCTGTCTTGGTGTTCTTGCTGATGTTTTTAGTGTGTCAGTGCCCCTCGTGTTAGGCGTTTCACAGTTGATATTTTGGGAACCTTTGATGTTTTTATTCTACTAGCGACATAAATTTGACCTTGCAAGGAAGATTAGTTTAGTGTGCAGATGATTCATCTCTTGTGGCTCTTATTCGCTCCCTTACAATGTAATGGCAATTAGTTGATAGTTTTATAAAGATTCGGAGAGGACGATTAAGTGGTTTCTCAGTAAGGTGAAGACAAAAAAATGTGTGAACTTGTAACTTGCTCCCATATGTAATAGTGCTGAATAACAAAACATTTACGAAAATTGATGTTAATCGGAGTAATAGACGTATTAGAAAAAAAGGATCCCAACATCCAGAATGCGAGAATGCGTGCTAGATAGAGGTGTATGGTGCACTTTGTACAGGAGTCCATCACGCTGCTGATGAGCCTCTACGTGAAACTGCTGATGTGGGAGTTTCCTGCTAACGGGGTTCAACAGTTAAATGTGAATGGGGAAGTGATCGTTGTCTCGTCTTTTCTCGGAAGTCGCCTGTTGTTAAGGAAACAGCTTAGTATTTAATATATGTTGTATATCAGTGGATCTTAACCTTTTTACTACTGCCCCCCCCCCCCCTTTAGTGGTTGGTCCTTCCCTCCACGGCCGCCTTGCATCTCCAGCCAAATAGATAAAATTCCCACCCAGCTTTTATTGAAAAAAGGAAAATATTTGGTTGCTTTTAGTAATTTTATTGAGCATGAATTCTGTACAAAAAGCCATTCGGCGCGTCGCCGTCACAGTAATTAAATAAATATTAGCAAACTCCACATCTTGATCATAAAAAAACATGATCATTAACAAACAAGTGAACGTGATTATAAATATTACTTCACCATAACCAAATAATGATTTGAAGCGCCACCATCTGCTGATAAAATACCAAAGGAAATCAAAACTTGCGAGTAACGAACGGAGCAACACATACGCGTTCACAATTCACCACTAAACTTCATTAAATAAAATAACTGAGCTAAACATACCTCAGCGGGCTCAACTAAAGAAATGTGAAAGAGAAGTAATTATCACAGACTCATGGAGTCGTGTGGGAGGCGGCTGACCCTGGATTTGCGATGGGCCGGCGCCGCTAACACGTAAGGACATTTCAAGTCAAAAATTACAGAAAATGGTAAGCTTAATAGACTGGCAGAGTATAGAAAACTAAATTTGATACTGTAAAGGCGATACTTTTGTACTTCTTCATTATAAGTTTAATAGTGGCTACTTCTTCATTATAAGTTTAATAGTGGCCCAAACTCTTGGATAAATGGAATACAGAGTTGGGACCGTTGTGTGTTAACCGATTTTTTTTATAATGAAGATAAATGTCTACTTTTTCCCGGATCGCCAACCCCCCCCCCCCCCCCCACCAAGAAATTACTCAAGCTCCCAGGTTGAGAACCACTCATATTATATATATATATATATATATATATATATATATATATATATATATATATAATTTATATATACACAGTATGTATATATATATATATATATATAATCAGAAAGCTACAAACGTCCTTTAATATCCAATTCACTCTACCTCGGAAGTAATATATTTTCATATATGTTACCGAAGGGGAATTTTTAGGTGATAATAAGTCCACCGTCCCGTGGGATCGAACCAGCGACGGACGGGGGAATCAGGACTACAGTGACACACTAACCAGTCGGCCGACTGGTTAGTGTGTCACTGTAGTCCTGATTCCCCCGTCCGTCGCTGGTTCGATCGAACCAGCGACGGACGGGGGAATCAGGACTACAGTGACACACTAACCAGTCGGCCGACTGGTTAGTGTGTCACTGTAGTCCTGATTCCCCCGTCCGTCGCTGGTTCGATCCCACGGGACGGTGGACTTATTATCACCTAAAAATTCCCCTTCGGTAACATATATGAAAATATATTACTTCCGAGGTAGAGTGAATTGGATATTAAAGGACGTTTGTAGCTTTCTGATTGTATATGAATCACGGTGATGTGATAAATAGTCATATATATATATATATATATATATATATATATATATATATATATATATATATATATATATATATATATATATGTGTGTGTGTGTGTGTGTGTGTGTGTGTGTGTGTGTGTGATGTGTGAGTGTGTGCGTGTTTGAGAGAGCATATTATTTTGTATCAGTTTATTTTTCATACAAGTCTGATGAAGCATGTGTATATCTTTCTATCCTAGGGACATTTTTGTGCTGATAACTCCATTTTATTGTTAGTCGAATAAGCAAGACTAAAATATGTACCATTACTTTGAAAGGATTTATTTTCTTATATCAAACCTGTAAGCACATATAAGCTTCCCTCGGCTAGAAACACCACCCTTTCTTTCGTGTTCTTCTCGCGTTATTTTCGAGAGAAGGCACCTGTTTTCTCAAACACCTTTCTCCAGCTGCTCCTTTCACTCTCATCTTTCTCTTTATCCCCCTTTCAGAAACCCTTACGGTTCTTCTTCACAAACATATATAGTTTCATCGTGATTTCACATTTTTTGGTGGTGACGGCGAGTGATATGCTTAGTATTCAAAGACGGTCTTACAGCCATCTACGGGACAGTTTGTAATGGGTTTTCTTCAGTGGGAAAAGGATACAGTAACTGTCTTCGAAGTCTCTCTCTCTCCCTCTCTCTCTCTCTCTCTCTCTCTCTCTCTCTCTCTCTCTAAAAGAACATGAAAATTGTTGCCCTGTTGTCCTTTCTCCCCAAGTGAAATTTGAAGCGTTTTAGTAAATGTAATGGGCGTTTAGAATTTTTTTTTTTTTTAACTAGAGCCGTGGAAATGGGGTAAGTGTTTAAACTTTTTTTTTATTAGGAAGCCAGGGAAACTGGGATCTCTCTCTCTCTCTCTCTCTCTCTCTCTCTCTCTCTCTCTCTCTCTCTCTCTCTCTCTCTCTTAAGAGTGTATATGTACAAAACTTGAGCTTTCATCCAAATAGTAGGACGAAAGCCCGAGCTCTTAGATATATACTTTTATCACGCTGCAAAGAACCTTAAGTAATGACTAAAGTGCACTGCGTGAGGTGCACTGACGGGGCTACCCTCTTACCGGGAGGTACCTATTTATAGCCGAATGGACTGTTGTAGGCTTAGGAAATTTGGTCCTAGAGTGCTGCTCCACTTAGCCACGGCATCCACATAGGCTGATGTTGCACATTATACAAGTTGGGCAGTGGAGTCACTACATGGACGACTGTTATAACTACCAATGAAGTCGTAATATTACCTTTCTCTCTCCACATATTGAGGTTTAAACCAATGATGGGTGAGTTTTTATAACTTCTTTTCACGAAGAGAACCTAAGAAACTGGACCCCCCTGTCTCCAAGTGAAGTTTGAAAAGGCTTATACTAAGAATTTGCCGAAAAGCTAATTCCTACTACCATACTTGTTTTATTTTTTTATGTCTAGGAAGCAATGTAAACTGATCTCTCTCTCTCTCTCTCTCTCTCTCTCTCTCTCTCTCTCTCTCTCTCTCTTGTCATGTGAGGTTAGCGAGGGATCATGCGATATAATTTGCCTTTTTTTTTTTTTACGGGGGGAACCATGAAAGCTCCCCCACCCCCAACAGTCTTTGTGGCCTTGAAACCATCCAAGAGACTTGAGAATGATCATGATCACCGTCATCCTTGGCGCTTAAAAGCGGTCTCCCTTGATTACAAGAACTGCCTTATCGGTTGGGTTTATTGACTGTAAACGTTTTTATAGTTTGCGTTGCGATTTATCACATGACACCAGTTTAGCCGATGATTGTTTGCATTAGTTTGTTAAACTGGTTTGCTTTTATTTTTTCTTTCTTTTTGTTAGAAGGCCTTATCTTGTTCGTTGTTTTATGTACTTGCTATATAAAATTTTTCATGATCTCTTTTTAAATTTGTATTTGTTTTATGTTCACATTATCCATAGTTTCAAAAGTTTGTCAGTTTCATTTGAGCGAAATCAGTTTCTCATCATATATTTATGCATGTCTTCTGAGCTATTTGCACTACAGTTTGAAACCCTAAGGTGATCATTAGAACTGTTACCCCCAGTACAAATACACGTTCGTTGCTTATGCAGAAGTGTTTCGTTATTTTATTCTCTTTTGATTACGCAATCAGGCGACCTTGGCTCCGCTGAGGTCACTGCAACCAGTAGATTATCCGTCTCTAATCATGATGAAGATCTTTAGCCAAGTTCTTAACGATCAGCGCCCGTGCGGCGTTACCTCGCGGACTTCCTCTCAGAAGCTTTTACTGGTGTACCCGAGGCTTGGCTGCTGTTTACACTTAGCGAGCCCTTGTCGTTTCCCTGCCCTCCAGCACACCAATCTGATTATACGGCCCGTGGTACAGCCTTCTCTACAGGCTTCCAGTCTTTATTATCGCGTTACTGTAGCTGATCTGACCCACCCTTGCCCTATTCCGGTTGTCTGTCCTTTTGGAGTGCGCAAATGCCTACGTTACACTCATGCGCCCTACCTTGATGCTCGATTTTCCTTTGTGTGACTCCTTTAAGTACGAACGCGTTGACACCATATTCCCATTTCTAAATACACCTCCTCTCCGCCCCCCCCCCCCCCCCCCCGCCTCTCTCTCTCTCTCTCTCTCTCTCTCTCTCTCTCTCTCTCTCTCTCTCTCTCTCATGCAAGAGTGCCCAACCTTCATAGCGCGTCTAGACAAGAAGGTTTCCCTCGGTGACCCCGAGTTCCTCACAGTCATTTCAATAAATTGAAGAAGAATGCTTCTCTCTTTTTCTCTCTCGTCTGCACTTCAGTTCTCACTCTTTATAGTCTCCTTGTTTACCACATTATTGGCTGATTCGTCAAAGGTATTTCGTGATTTTCCTAATGTCCCTTGTTGCAAATGATGGGTAACTATCTCGGTAACGAAGATCAAGTGGTCCTTTGATTGACTTCAAAACTAGAAGATTCTGAATATTCACTGTTAACATCCAACGAGAATTTTAAGCTTATTTCCAAGAAAGAATAGCACTCGGGAGAGAGAGAGAGAGAGAGAGAGAGAGAGAGAGAGAGAGAGAGAGAGAGAGAGAGAGAGAGAGAGAGAGAGAACTTTAAACACTGCAATAGAAAGAATTCATTCTCATTAAATTTTGCTAATGTAATTGAAAAGTTCTCAACTTTCTCGTCTTGCCGAATTAGTGTAAGAAGACGCAGGGTAGTATTGACAATGTTGCTCCCTGTCCTCTTCTTTAAGCATTCATGAACGGTAAGCGTTTTTTATAGGACGTGTCCTCTTTCCCAAGGAGAGGAATTAGGGAAGGTGCGATGTATTTTTATGCAAATGTTGAATTATGGATATGTTTCAATAAACAGGTAGTAGAAATCAAAACCAGGTCATAATGAGTCTTACAATCGCCCATCAACATAACTGGACTTTACTACAGTTTATTAAGTTTTTACTTTACAACTACCGGTGATAAATTCGAAGTGTTACATATTCAACGACAAGACTTCACATGAAGCATTCGACCTGACGCCTCGATAATGTGAATTCGACATCACACCTACGATTGGAAAATTCGACCTTTCATGTGCTTGTAATGAATACACCCTACAATTGAAAGTAACGAATTGGCCTTAAAACAACTCGTGAAGAATTCAACTTAATTCTCTTTGGTAAATTAGTGCATTTAATTTTACTGCGTATTCGATCACATGCCCACAAACAATGATGCAGACATTCAGGATTCTGGCCTTTTTTTAAATATATATATATATATATATATATATATATATATATATATATATATATATATATATATATATATAT
Organism: Macrobrachium rosenbergii; assembly: GCA_039081455.1. Classification (NCBI taxonomy): domain Eukaryota; kingdom Metazoa; phylum Arthropoda; class Malacostraca; order Decapoda; family Palaemonidae; genus Macrobrachium; species Macrobrachium rosenbergii. The sequence goes on from JANJGK010000010.1 coordinate 34,306,933, forward strand.
ATAGATAGATAGATAGATAGATAGATAGATAGATAGATAGATAGATAATTTATATATTATATATATATATATATATATATATATATATATATGTATGTATTAAATATATGTAATATTTATATAGATATTTATATACATATACATATATATGTATATAATATATATTTATATATATATTTATGTATTTATCTATCTATCTATCTATCTATCTATCTATCTATCTATCTATCTATCTATATATATATATATATATATATATATATATATATATATATATATATATATATATATATATATAATTTTTACTCAGATCTAAAGACCGGAAATTTTCATGTCCTTGGCTCTCTCGAGTGGTGCCCTACCTGGAAGGAAGTGGTATGCTTGCATCTTGAAAGTGTAAATATAATATCGAATTATGGAAATACACATAATACATTGCATTCTAGTAATCAAAAAAAAAAAACTGAATTCTTGTTGCTCTTAACCTGATTGAAATATAAATTACTTTGCCTTGATGACAAGAGAGTTTCGGTCTTAAAGGCAGCAGTACACACAGACTTTGCTCAAGAGCCTCTTGGGTGTATCGGCGAGAGATAACCTACGACAGCAAGTACTTTGCATTCTTTGGTGGCATTAAGTTCTTGACAGCTTTCGGTGGTAAGAGGTACTAGAGATCTTCCATTGATAACAGATACCTGACACCTTCTAAAGATAGCGGATTGATAGGCAGCGTTAATGATAAGAGGCACGACCTACTATCCATTTCAGGGACTGCGAGTCATCGTTTTTCTCAAATATCTTTCAAACTAATTATTTGATCGAAATGGTACTTCGACACAGTGTACAAGACACCTCCCGCTAATTTTTGGTAATATAGTGCATTGTCAAATGGTGTTAGTTAAGGCGTTTACTCCTGACTTTTAAAGGCAAAGTCGCATGAGTCAGCAGGACAATTCTACGCAATCGAACGTCCATTATTCCCCATAGACGGGAAAGGGGAAGCGGAGTTGGGGAGGCCAAGAAAGTTGGTTGAGGGAGGGATGAGGAAGGGAAGGGAGAGGGAGGGATGGGATGGGGATAAAGGAAGTTCGAATGCATAGTTTGGCTATGCTGGGCAACACCATGCAAGTCAAGATTAAACCTCCTTAACTAAAACCATTTGACAATGTGTTATATTACCAAAAATTAGCGGGAGGTGTCTTGTACACTACGTCAAAGTATCATTTCGATCAAATTAGTTTGAAAGGTATTTGAGAAAAACGATACTCCCTGTCTCTGAAATGGACAGTAGTAGACGATGTTTTGTTTGATCAGAGTAGCCGTCTTCGTAGTCGGGTTGTTTTGGGAGTAAAAGTTTAAAAGATAAAAAAAAGAAAGATTTTTTTCCTTTTCTCTGTCAGTGGGATACAGCGGCGATAATTTCAATGTATCGCCAAATACATTATTTTTCATCATGACTGTTTGATCACTGATTATTAGGGTGGGAATAAATCACAAGGAATCAATTAAATTTATGCTCAAACTTTCTCATCGCTGACTTCTCTGACCAAAGTAAGCTTCACTTGCTTTCCAGCCTTAAAATGTGTTGCAAATTAAAGTAATGTTTTGTTCTTTTTTTATGCACAAGAACAGTGACCTTTAAGCCGTGTTACTTCTATTTTTTTTTTTTTTTTTCTGTCTGGGAGGCTTGCTCTTTGGAAAATAATTTTTCCCACTGGTGACTCAGCCATTGAAAAACAGTATTTCCGGGTAGACTCGACTTTAGAAAAGGATATTCTTTCCTCGGGAAATTCGATCTTTAAAAAATAGTGTTTCCATGTTTTACCTGGGAAACATTACCTTTGAGGAATTGTATTACTTCTGGGTAGCCGTAATCTTTGAAAAGTATGTATTTTTTATTTTAATTGAGATTCAAATTTTGAAAAATGGCTTTTTAACATCTGGACTCGACCTTTATCAAGTAGTATATTTTTTCCTGGTAGTCTCAGCCTTTGAAAAAAAATTTTTTTTTTGTTCAGAGAAACTCTGCCTTTGAGGAATAATATATTTTTCCCAGGTGGTCTCTACCATTAAAGAATAGTATTTTTTTCGTGGAAAACTCGAATTACAGCATTATTTCCCCCGAGGAGACTCGGGCTATGAAGAATAACATATTTTTTCTTGGGCAGACTCGACCTTTGTAAAGCAGTATATTTTTCCAGGGGAGACTCGGCCCATAAGAAGTGTTTTTTTTTTTTTTTTCAGTGAGCCTCGATCTTTGAACATCTACGGATGAGAATTAACCGTATAAAATCCTCGTCGTTCCTTCGAAATTTTTACCAACGTGCACTGAGAACGTCACGGAACTGGTGTCTACAGTATGATCCATGTCATTCATACTTCTGCGCTGAATGGCTTGTGTCTCAGTGATTTTTCTTACAATATATAAGTACGAATTTTTTCGTGTGTCATTTTCTGTAATGAAATAATTCTATAATTACTCTTTAACAAAGGAGTTTGCTGGTAATATCGTTCTCGTAAACGTAAAACGATAGCTTTTTAGATGTCTGAACATTTTGGTATATACAGTAGCAGACTCATCTTCGAGCAAAGGGCACATGGGTCCCTTTCCTTCAAAAAAGGATTTTCTTAAGAAAAGCAGACGATTCACTGCCGCATCCATCCTGTAAATGATGAAGCACAGGTGAACAACGATTGCTGTAGTTATAATATGTATCCATACATTATTCTAGAGACTCTTCTACAGAAGCCTCATTTGCAGAAAATTGACCTCCCGTTGGCTACATATACTGTAGCATTATACACTGTTACAAATTCTCCCAGATCTTCCTGGACGTTAAGGACCTCCCGTTGCTTTTTTTAAGGTATTCCTTTCCACCCCAGTGCTTTAATACTTAACGTTACTTTCATGGAGATACCCAGTGGCCGTCAAAACAAACAACACAGCATCCCAAAAGCAAACTGACCAATATCAACCAGGAGGGTCCGTGGGACGGAAGCTCATGTAGGTACTTCAAGGACGTTTCTTTTGGCATTGCCTTTCGAAACCGATTACTCGAGAGAAAATCCCAGGGCTTTCAGTGTCTCGTAGTTTCGCGTAACAAGATTTAGCCTCAGGTCTCTTACCTATGGGATTTTATTGAAGACGTGAAGAAAAAAGGTGCTGCAGCTGCAGCCGGCCCTTTCTTGATTCGCACATCACGACGATGGCTTCGTTCCGCTTCTTAAATGGGTTTCTTCCAGTGTGTGAGTGCTCCCCCAATCTTACGCCTCCTCTGGTCCTCTTCTAATGTATTTAATACTGTTTTATTACTTTCCCAATTTCTGCGTTAATAAATCCGGAGACGGACTGGTGCATTGGCATCGTCGTAGATTGCATAAGAGGAAAATGAGAAAACAAAATAAACTGATCATTTAAGAGGGTTGTATTTATAAGTTCCATTCATGAGAAGTGGCTGAGCTCATGCTTATGGGGCCCAAGCTGCTTTTACGTTACGAGATGATAAGGATACAACTGCTCCAGGCTGATGCGAGGGGAAAATGCTCTTTGTAACGAGGAGTCGTAAGGTTCAAAATGCCAGAGGTCCAGAACGAATTTAGGCAGAGTTAATGCCTCAAGGGAAGGGAGCTTACTGTTCTTTAGTATCTTCTTGGCGTGGGATGTGTTGTTGTTTTTGTTGTTGTTGTTGTTGTTGATGTTGTTGCCTTGGGATGGTCAAGGAGTGGGAAGCCAAACCTGCTTTTTCAATGCTTTTGGAGATGTGTGGGTCTCTCTCTCTCTCTCTCTCTCTCTCTCTCTCTCTCTCTCTCTCTCTCTCTCTCTCTCTCTCTCTCCAAGAGGAACAATAGGAAGTGGATTTATGATTCTGGCATCAAGTTTATATATATATATATATATATATATATATATATATATATATATATATATATATATATATATATATATATATATATTTATATAAATATATATATATATATATATATATATATATATATATTCTTCGATTTTAACATGCATTTTCCCATTTTTATATGGGGTAAGCACGATGCTCTCTTTTGAAGGACTTTGATTTGGCGGTGGGGTAGGCCGTAGCCTCGATCGGCTGCCCTGTCTGACATCGCTTAGACCCAGGTAGCGAATGTGTACATGTATTGTACCAAATCCCCAGCTCCCTTTCTCCCAGCAGCGAGGAGAACTGGGCGGGTAGGTCGACAGTTCGAGACGTGTGAGGTGTCTGTTATGTTTTTAGAAGATGTTGGAGTGGCTTTGTTTAAGCGTGTAACACCCATTTGCTTTCAGCAAACCTATCCGTTGATTACATATGTAATCCCGGGGTGTCTACATATATACGATATATATATATATATATATATATATATATATATATATATATATATATATATATATATTACATGTATATATATATATATATATATATTATATATATATATGTATATATGTGCATATATATATATATATATATATATATATATATATATATATATATATATATATATATATATATATATATATATATATATATATATATATAGATAGATAGATGTATGACAGATAAATAGATATATACTGTAGATAGGTAGATAGACAGAGAATGAATGCCAAGCATGGAAGAGCCATGGATTACGTTACATGGGAAGAAATGGCGACTGTACCGCGCATATATCAATACGAAATAAATTCTCTCTCTCTCTCTCTCTCTCTCTCTCTCTCTCTCTCTCTCTCTCTCTCTCTCTCTCTCTCTCTCTCACACACACACACACACACACACACACACACGGGACTGGTTCTTGCTTAACTGGTTACCATCGCTGTTGTTCATGACTTTTGCATCATGTGAACTCCGCCCACTTTCTGTTCATACAAATAGGATTAATTAGGGAATTATCTTCTACGTGTTCGGGAGCCAGCTGAGCGTGATTCTCAGCTTATTCTCTTCCTTTATCCAAACGCTAGCTTTACTTTTCCAAATACTTCGTGTGTCCACCAAATACTTCGTATATCCAAATGTTCTCTCATAAATTTTTCAGGTGCTGTCTTTTCATTCATCTGAACTTCATTTATTCAGTCATTTCATCGAGCTGTTATTATTCAGACCCTATCTGTTTACGAAGTCTTCTTTCATTTATCCCGACGCGTTCCTTTCACTTATACAAACGCTCATATTTCGTTTGTAAAAACATAATTTTATATTTATCCAGACGCTTGCCTTGTCATTAGTCCGGATATACCTTTTTTCCCTCCATTCAAATGCTTTTGCTTATTTTGAACGTTAGGGGAAGATAGCTCTTTATTTTTGCTTCTGTAATCGCTTACTTAGGTAAGCCTTTGAGTTTATGAAATCGGTAGTTGAGACATTGCAATGATGACCATGGTCTTGGAACTTAGTCAGTTAACGAATAGGGTGTAATGTCATTCTGTAGGTAAGGTAGTGTTAATTCCAGTACTTGTATTTTTTTCATTCGTGATGCAGTAAAACTTTGACGGGAATTCAACTAAGTTCGGGGCTTGAATTCCAGTTGATTCTCTCTCTCCCTCTCTCTTTCTCTCTCTCTCTCTCATCTTCGTATTCTTCTTCATTGAAATTCATAAACTACTCATATATAGGCCTAGGTAATGCAAATAGTAATATAATTCGGTCGTCAAATTTATTTTTAGAACATAATGTATTTTATTATTCTACTGATAGCACAATGTAAGAATATTAAATAGAAGTGCAAAGAATATCATCTGCTTTCGTCATCATAGAATTACGATAGTTGCTATTAATCGCATTGCTTTAGTAATATAAGAGAGGGTCGAAACGGCATGTCCGGACGCTAGGGACGTAACCTACAATCCTTAAGCTCGGACAAAGATGTTCGGGGTCCAGTGCCTAAAATGACGGCAGTGGTGAGAAAGGCTGCTGATATCAAAGTCACAGAAATATTATTTAGAACATTATTTAGATAAGGACAATGGGCCTTTATTGTGTCTTTTCCAAAAAAGTATTGCTCAGCCTTGTTGATGGTTTGCGTCTCCAAACTCCATCATTATTAATGAGTTGTTGTTAGCTGCATTATTTGTAAGGGTAATTTGCATTTCTGTCATTGACCAGTAGTCAGGAAGCTCAAGTTACACCCTTGTTTGGATCCAAGGAGCTGGTGTCGCCGCTTCACCTTCTTTTATGTGACTTTTGGAACCTTGTGAATCGAAGCAGATAAAGGTAAAAGTGAAAGAAAAAGGAAGTGTAGAATTTACTGTTTTAGGACACCAAATTTTCCGTGTTACTATTATCATCATTAATATTTAAAGGTAGGTAGGAGGTTATCAACGCTATAAAGAATAGAAACTGGATAAGAATTCTGAACATGACTGAGTTATTCAGGTTTCATATTTCCTTTGTCAAATTAACTCGCCTTTCTTCTTGGATGTACAACTTTGATAAATGAAGCCGTCTTGGATACCTTGCCCCTATACGCGATAACATCACTTTTCTTTGAAAGAAACTGCAGCGTGCAATGTTGCCGAGGAAACCTCTTTCAGGTGCTTAGTTTTCGCAACGGACCAGTTTGGTTTTGGTCCCGAATCTAACTTAAGTAGCGAGAAATGGTAAACAAACAATGGACGTCTTGCGAACCTCAGGGGTTTCCACTTTGTGTGTTTAAAGTTCCCTGTTATTATGTGTAAATGAATAATGAAATTTTTTGTCGTTATTTTATCATTCCTTCTTTCTTAAACAGGGCTTCTGCACTTAATGGAACCTTAATGTTAATATTTTAAAAGTTGCTGTAAAGCCTGTGATTATTTTTGTCTTACGTACCTTTTTTAGGATCAGTTGGCTTAATCTGATAGAGAATATTGCCGAGCAATATTCTATTTTTGTAACCTTGGCCCTGATAGAAATCAATATTTGTCTCTAAAAAAGGAAAGCTTTCACTTCTTCCCATCAACCCTTACGTTATAATTATATCATATTGGTTCGAAAGACGAACTGTGAAGCACGTTCTGTGCATGGAAACATTTCCCCTTTTGCGCGCTGGTAGTTTTTTCTTCATTTAAGCATACGCATTTTATTCTGTAGAAACTTGCTTGGCGAATGATCGGCCTTTCAGACTTATTCATATTAATGTTAATATTTTAATTCAGCACGATCTTTGCCACAGTGGTCACATTGCATGGCAGTAGCCTCAATTTAAGTCGCCTGTAATTTACGCATATTATATTTTGGATTGATGCGAAATTTTTTATCTGAAGATTCAAGGGCGATTCTACAGCTCATCGCTTGTTTTTGTAATGGTGAATCGATTTTTTTTTTATTTCTGGTATCAACTGGAATTAGATTTTAATTGGATGTTGTTTTGTGCGCGTGCATGCGCGCGTATGTATGAGAGAGAGAGAGAAAGTGAGGAGATAGGTAGACGCTAACTAATTTGTCATGATAACCTGTACAAGCTTTCCAGATTCATTAATATTACCATTTATCAATATTACCATACGTTCTGTTATTATCATTGTTATTATTATTATTATTATTATTGATTAGCAACATTTTCTGTAATGTAAATGATCTGTAGAAATGGTTAATTGACTTTTAATCAGTCACGTCGAGGCGCGGGAACTTTGTAAGATGGCAACGCTGGTGTCACTGCCTCTTCTTATCTGTCGGCCGAGTCAATCGGAATGTAGCAGATAGGATGACATTAACGGTCCCTATCTCCCTCTTATGATAACAGACGGCAATAGTAGCTTATCGACGGTAACGTCTCGCCTAAGTGGGACCTGCATCTAATTAAGATTGCGCTCGACGCGATGACTTTGTTTGCACCTCTGTCGGAAGATAGCGATTCTTTAGCAGATAGTGCTGTGTCTACATTTCGTGGGATTTTCTGCCCCCCAACCCCTGTTCTGTACATATATATATATATATATATATATATATATATATATATATATATATATATATATATATATATATAGATATAGATATATATATATATATATATACAGTGTATATATATAATCATATATACACATTTATATATACTTCCTCTGTAGACTCTAGAATCGCCTCCAGGGTCGAAAAGACAGGAGATAGAAAATAATTATCATATATATATATATATATATATATATATATATATATATATATATATATATATATATATATTTATATATATATATATATATATATATATATATATATATATATATATATATATATATAATGTTGTACGTATGTATGTCTCCGTGCGTGGGTCTCCATATGCATGTAAAGTTTTTTTGCTAACCCTTTAAGAGAAATTCTCTCTCTCTCTCTCTCTCTCTCTCTCTCTCTCTCTCTCTCTCTCTCTCTCTCTCTCTCTCTCTCTCTCTCTCTCAGCTGGCATGCGAGGAGTTCTAATTTAGACATTTTACTTTGCAGAATACTCTAAGCTGATAATAAAGCAGGTTTATTGGAGATGCTTTGGTCAAATTATCGCAACATCCCGGATGTGGTATGAAGGCCAGAGTGATAAATGAGCATTAAAAACAAAATACATTTTTGCTCTATTCCTCTGACTTCGGGAAATGAACCTTGCACAGTGAAGTGAAATTGTGCAGTGAAGTGATGTGGTCCCAATATAGATATTCCTGTATTACTTGAAGACGTTAGATGATTCAAATGCGAGATTATCAACCTTGGGATCTTGAATTCCCAGAGGCTTTCCAAAGGTGTATCATGAAGTAAATTCAATTACATACGTGCCAATGATTTACAAAGTATATTTCTTATAAGGTTCCTGTTGAAATTCATGATGCATTTGCTACAATTCCACTGATAACAAGCAACCATTTTATTAATGCGAAATAGTATTTTGCAATGAATTCATCCTAATTCGTTGCCTTTCTATTCAGCGTAAGGTTAATGGGGTTACGCAGCAGGGGTGCATCTTTAATAAAAGGTTGAGAATCTCTGATATAAAGTAAGTCTTCCAAGTTGTACGTTACCTTGAACCGGCCATAGCCCTTTGTATTGAGAAAATAATACTTTTAACGAAGATAACTCTGAAGATAAGGCGTGTGACTGTGAACATAAGGGCCATTTTTTGTGGTTGGTTATGGAAAGAAGTAGTGGTAGAGCCTTGAATACTGTAAACGTAGAGAGCGGCTCTTATTTCAACGGTCACACAAAATTTATCTCTCTAAGTTTCCTTAGTAAAAGTTACTATAACATTTCTTCATGGCTTTTAATATAGTTCATACTATTCCTCAAGATTTTAAATATTGTTGGAGACATATAATAAAGTAACCTATCAAAAGAAATGGCATGACATGTTAAAAGCTTCCAGATTAAATTCCACTCTGCTTTGGACCAACTGGCCAATGCAAATGCAAAACTTCACATCTTCATTTTGATTTTTTACTACTAATATGTGAACAGAAAAGCTTCATAGAGCTGCATACACATCAAGATCTTGGCAAGTGCATTTCAACCAGGCCAATACTTGATAACCTTTGTGTGTATAGATGGAGATGTAAGAGCAGGATTACTGATGAAGAGAGAACCATTGGACGTCCGTGTGATAATGTGATGGTCCTGTCAGACAGAGCCAGCAGTTTCAGAAACTGGCACCTCGTTTATATAAATATAATGATGGCTAATGGTGCAAAGATTTATGAGAAGGTACCCTAAGTGAAAAAGAGAACGAAAACAGGTTACAGAGAATTGTAACGCAAGTCTTTCACGAGTAGCAACATAATTTACCCACTCTCAATGGGAGGCCAAATTACTGTTTTTCCGTTCATATTGTTATACCTTTTACAGATACTCGATTTGGACAAACTTTATCCGAGAGACCATGGGACCAGACTTATTACAAAGGTTTCTGATATACCAGGTACAGCATAGAAATGTAGCCCTCTTCTACATCAAACTGAGTCACTAAATGTGTTAATGGAATTACATTCTGAAGGGCTTCACAAATCTAATACGCAGATGGTCACAAAAAACTGCCTAGATAATTTAGAAATCATCATCAGGCGAATCATGTCCGGTTTGATCATAAGACCAAAAACTAGTAGCAACCCGCTAAATTCTGAACTGGGTTTTGTGTTTGCTTTTTTCTGAGTGTCTTCAAATGATGTGAATGTCTTATTGACTTTCCAACGCTTTTATCTGGTTATTGTCGTCTTTTTCACAGAATTACTGTTGTCTGTTATTTATTTATATTATTGTAATTCCCCCTTCGTATCTATCTGTTGAAGTCGGCGTCTACGTTTTCAATGCTACTTTATTTTCTTTTTATTATTTTTGTACATCATCCTGTGTTGCTATTTGTTTTTTAGTTTATTTCCCCAATTATTACTACATTACTTTTTTTCAGCAATGGAGAGTAGCTAAGTCATAGTTTTAAAGTCAGTAAATTATTATTATTATTATTATTATTATTATTATTATTATTATTATTATTATTATTATTATTATTATTATTATTATTATTATTATTATTATATTCCAGTGCTAATAGCACTGACATTCTCAGTTAGAATTCCTGGCTAAATTATTTTGAAGTCAGATGTATTATTGTACATAACTGTAGAAGCGTATGTATATTTTTCCCAAATAATGAAAAATAGAAAGCAACATCAGTAGAATGTTAAAAAGAAATTTTTCTCCTCAAAACTGAGATATATTGTTATTATTGGTGTGGCCTAGCTCATTTTGCCAGAAATAGCAGTGATAAAAGAATACAAGGAAGGGAAAAACCTGTTTTGTAGGAGTAAAGAAATACTCTGTTCGAAATTGATGTTTGCAGATACTGAGCCATTTTTGGAAGGGCTGGCGTGTTTTTGGCAAATTCCAATGGTAATGGAGCAGATATGTGGCTTCTTGATTTTCTTTACAGAAGGAAAGTAGTCTTAAACAGACTGACGAGTAAAGCAACGTTTCTCCATCAAAAAAAAAAGAAAGAAAAGAAATCGTGAGATAATATGAGGAGAATCATGTATGGCAGTGGTTCTCAACCTTTCTTGGCCCACGCACCCTTTCACCATATGTCAGAATGTCATCCCCGCCCCCGCCTTTCCAAAACTATCTGCCTCAGAGGGTCCATTTTCCAAATAATATCCAACAAAATACTAACACATACACACAAGGTAGCGGAGAGAAAACCCAGCGTGACCTCTCAGTAGTGGGACCGATGCATACTGCGGTTTGTGTGGTCCTAGAGCCAGTTTGAGCCTGCCAATCTGTGGTCACATTCGCCCCGTGAAACTCTGAAATTTTCTCCTGGGGGGAGTTCCCCCTGGTTGAGAACCACTGATATATGGTATTTGTAAGTGCATGCAAGTTACAACTGGGCAAAGTATAGAAAAGTGAAGTTTTGCTGAGAAGAGGTCAACTCTAATCAGGTAGCCAAAGAAAGGGATCAGTTTATTTTCTTGCATTCTTTTTATATTTATTGGAGGAAATTAATAGCAATTTTCCCTTAGTGTTAATACCTGAGCCCTCTGCATTGCTATCATCGACGTGTTTTGTTGTAAACATATTTGGTTTTGCACGAGAGTACCTGTTTATGTGAAGATAGTGCTTGTCGCTTTACTTTCGAAAAGTTGCAGGTATGTCAATCCCCTTTAAAAGAACAAAAAGTATTGTTAATTTCCTTCAATCGTTATTCCGTCTATCACTTTCTCTTACTCTTTCTCTCATGCACGCAAAAGCGCTAACATTCACACTGTTCAAGTGGCAACACTCTTGCACGAACGGTTCGTCTCACCCGGGACCCACTAAGCTTAACAGGTCGGCCAGACAGTGACGTCACACGGGCTCATCGCAGGCAGGACCTACTACTGGCTCGTCGATACGACGGAACATTTGACCATCCTTTGTCTTTGCATTAATATTTTCTGTTTTGTTATAACTTTATTTTTAATGGTAGACTACCAGTAACCTAATTATTTATTTTGCTCAAAAATACGGCCTCATATGTCACAACTGTAAGTTAATTTTTCTATCGATAGCGAGGGTAAGAACTCTATATTTCTAGTGTTTTGAGCAATATCTTGACGTAAACTTCAATGAAGATTACTCAGAATACCTCAGAAACTCAATACTTGAAAAGAAATTTGTCCTCAAGTAACCTACGTGTATCTGCAATGGTACTAAATATTTAACTGTCCTTGGTTTACGACCTGTAAATCATGGCTCACTGTACGCGATCGACTCGGGTGGTTCATCATTAATCCCTTGTCTGCATGGATGACCGGTATTAGTGGATCCTGGTATCACCAGGTGCAACGTGCCAGTTCGATTATCGAGCGAGATGGAACACTTCGAGGTGGTTTCGTTATATACCATATATACTGTATGTATATGTGTGTATATATAAATATGCATATATATGTATATGTGTATGTGT
>JANJGK010000010.1:34321831-34331831 GCA_039081455.1 Macrobrachium rosenbergii
CGTCAATGAATTTCATCGAAACGCATCACTTTCCTTTATTCTTATTTTTGCCGCTGAGTGAAACTGAAATTTCAGTTTCCTGAAGTAAAGCAGCTCGTGAAAGGGTTTGTACGATTTAGAACTCTTGAAAGAAAAATATGAAAATGGATTCTTTTCTCCTGATATTATTTTTCCAAGTTGACCTTGGATGAACTGCGGTTTGGCATGAAACCGTGTCCGTCCCTTACTCTGATAAAAATAAGAATAAGGGAGAGAAGGACCTATATTAAGCGAATAAAGAGAACACCATTCACCATTTTTGAGCCATTTTTCCAGTGTTGGCTTCCATAACTTAGCACGTCAAGCGTAATGTCAGGGCAAACATTTCTATTGTGATATAAGGCTTCCAATGAGAGGAAAGAATATGTTTGGTCATAGCAATTTTTCTCGTTTATTGAGTCGTTTGTTCATTAGTTATATTTTTTATGGATGTTTTTGTACGGGACTCTTCCCTTTTATTTGAATATATTTTATCAATCACTCACTTTCATTATTTGTGAAGCTTGCTAATTACGTTTTACAGTTAAATAACGTTATTTTTTAATTACCTAATTAATTATTCATTCGTTCGCTAATTACATTTTTCAAGTGAATAAAGAAATCTTTTAATTCCCTTTCTTTTATGAAATGATAGGAAACTGGTTTAATTTTCCTTTGTAGGTCGATATCCTATGGAACGCTTTTCAATCTTTAGTAACCTTATTTCTTTTGTATTCCTTACTGTCGTTACTGAAGTGAAATTACTTCGTGAATATGGCTTCAATCGAATGAATGATTGATTGATTAATTTATGTAACACACTGTGGTTTCAACAACAAAGGTTGTCGATTCCATCACCGCCCACAGATGCTTGTATTGGGTTGTGATAGTTCATTGTCCATGTTGAAATAAAGGCTATGATGACAAGTTATATCAAATAACCAAAAGATGAAGTAGGTAAAAAAACAATTATAGTTAGTATATATGTCTGCTTTGGTAAAAAAAATGGCATCATTCGAAATATTATTTTAGCAGAATACTTTTACCAAGTTCTTGAAATTCAAAAAGGAATATCGATATCCTTATCAAGGTAATTGCCTAGAGGATTGAATTCAAGAAACATTCGTTTCCTGTCGTATTAGAACCAGAAAAACGTTCCTTCCCGTCAATTCTCTTTGCAAATAGCATCCAGTTTTCATTTGAGGAAGGAGAAAGAAAGCCAACTTCATTTGAGATATTTACAGTCGACCAATCGTTAGCCTGAAAGAAAAATAGAGTGGTGTTTGCATTTCATTAAAGGTTGTAGGTGATTTGCAAATGGACTGGAAGCAGTCGAGTTGTCAGTTTAATCCTCGTCTTAACTGAGCGCTTATGTGAGTGTTTGCTTGCATATACATTCCGCTATTATTTCTTGTTGGACCGTCAGGAACACAGACACACACGTGCGCGCACATGGGAATGAGAGCACGAAAAATTGAAATATTATCCAAGTTTTGGGTTTGCTCGTTACTTAGCGGATTTCGTCAGCTACAATTGATATTTACTTTTGTAGACACATGTTTACCTAGGATTGCTTATCCTTTATTGTGGCTTTACTACTAACGTTTATTTTGTTTGGTGCCCAGAAACTTTTATATGTTCCTGTAAAGCCAGCTCAGAGTCTTGTTCCAGTATGATAATTCGGTGACAGAAATCAGGAAAGAAAAAAATGTTTGATGTGTTATACAAGTTTGTAGACTTACTGCTGCTATGACAATGTACGCAAGTTAGAGCAACCAGTCTCTTTATCTTTCACCAAGGGTTATATTACTAGAGCCAATTTTTGATACCGAACAATATCTGAATATTAGAGTTCACCTAAGAATTATAATGATTCCAAGTGGATTGAAAGGAGGCATGGGTAGCAACTGAAGGAGGGGCCAGGAGTGACATGGGGAGATGAACAGCGTGAAAGAAAATTATAAAATTTAGGGGTTATGCCTTCAGTGACAATTTTGCTGAAACCTCTTTGCTGTCGTTGCTAAATAAGCGAAGCCTGCAAGGAAGATCAAGGAGGAAAGCGCGCCGGGCCATGTGGCCCAAATTTCATACATCCTTCATTCATTAATAAGCTTGAACATAAGATGACGGGCTTTTTGCCTTGTAAATTTGTGCACATGGTCGTGTGAGCTTGCCTGGGGTGCAATATAAAGATAAGAAAGCGATAGCATGGATAGAAAATGAAGCTCATTCAGAAGAATGAAAGACATAGTAAAACACCAAGTGTTTACATGGCGGCTCATGAGGATCAGGAACATATGTTTGCTGCTGAGTAATTTGTTCCTCCACTTACGTCTTAGAAAAAACCTAGGACCTCATTACTTCATGGCTTGCCACTCAAATGCGCGGGTCAAGTAGAATCACTTAATATGGACTCCGTTGAAGTCTCCAGTCGTGTTTTTCTTCTTCTCTGCAAATCTGGAAATATTTCATGAAAACTCAATCTCGATATACAGTACATTAAATTCAAAATGATCCACCCTCTGTTCCCTGAGAATACCAAAGCTTTCCAGCAGTAGTGAAGTTGATCTCCCGTCCCGGGCCGCCGACCCCCCCTACCCCCTTTCAAAAAATCCCTATAATTTTGGATTTGCTTTGTTGGAACCTTGTTTTACGGAAGCGTACGGGACACTGCACTGGATCAAATATAACATTTTTTGGTGTTGGAAAGTACCTAGGGTTTCGGCGCTAAAACAAAAGCAAAAACAAAAAAAACACGAACATTCCGAGCTTGGTTACATCCAAAGTTAAATCAAAGCCCAGTTAATCCTTAATGAAAATATCCAGCGTTTCAGCAAGTGCTTTCTGTATAAAGGGATTCATTAAATTATTTTGCAATCCGAATTTTTAATACTGAAGCAAAAAATTTACCTAAAGTTAGTAGGAGTAATAAAAAAATCAGCGAAAGAACTGTCCAGTCTAAGGACTGTCGATTCCCGTAGAAGACTGACTGTGAAGTGTTACAGGCCTATTTTGAGGGTGGGACGTAGCTCAGCAGTACAGTAAAGGCAATCCATACCTGAGTCGTAAACATTATTCACTAGAGTTTACCATTAACATGAGAACTCTCTTTACAGGGAGGCGTTTGTTCAGTTATTTAATAAAGTTCATGCCTATATCAAATAAGCCTTTACTACTAAGTTTTAACGAAAAATGCAGTGATAATTCATTCTCCAGTGGCTGAGAATGTAATTACATAGCCAAGCTTAAGCGTTCTAGCCAAGCGAGAGGAGGCCCGGTGTCAGAAATTTGTCAGATTCAGTTATGTTAATTTACCGTCAGTAAAGACCTCCTCGTTTTAATTTGCCAAAATAACTTAGTCTAACACAAAAAACAAGGCCCTAGAAGAGATGTTTTCTTAGCGTCAGCAGAGAGTACACTTTGTAAAAAAGACGCAGTCGCATGCAGGAAATAAACCGATCCCTTTATGATGGATATTTAGGGTAAAATGTTCTACTGATGTGGATGTTAAGCCACAAAAATGCAAATGAGAAAGTGCGGTTTTTATTAGGGATGTTTTTATTAGCACTGGTTGGCAAAAATGCCCGTCCTTTGAGGTACCGGCCCCTCTAAAGGGTCTGTCAGGTTACTAATGAGTCGTGCGTCAACTTGTGCAATCTGAGATGATCTTGTCGCGTTTCTTTTGCCATTTTTACGTCGTTCTTTTCTTCAGGAGGGAAGTACATCATTATTTCAGTTTTTGAGAACTTAATTATCATGGGGTACATTTGTACAGGGATATTTCATCATAAATAGGGTTCTTGAGAAATTGAGTTGTATGGGGGTGCCTATACAGCATGTGTATAATTATAATTTATTGGCTTTTACAATTGAATTGATATTGGGTACCAGATTTATGTATATCCTTATGTATGTATTATTAGTCTGTATACATGCATATATATATATATATATATATATATATATATACATACATATATATATATATATATATATATATATATATATATATATACACACATATATATTCATATTAGCGTGAATCTTAAAATGGAGAACGCAAATCCACAATCATGTACTTCTAGAAAAATATTTTTAAATAGTAAATCTTTACAGACAGCTTTCGAGAATCTGTACGATTCTCCTTTGTTTTTCCCGTTGTTTTGCCTAGTTAGCAATAAGCTCACTCACTTCTAAGACTGACCACCACTTGTATAAAATCAGGCTTCTCACTGTGCCCCGAAGAACAGCGATTTAGTGACTGAGTCTCCAAAATAAGCAGAAGGCTGTCATTCCATTTCCAAGCTACACACCCCATCGCTTAGTTTATGTTGCTGTTCATTTATGCAAATATTTGTCTGTTCATTGATTAAACTCTTTTTATTTATTGTTCATTTCTTTTATCCCTTTAGCTGTGTCCTCCCATTTGATCAAATATATTCATTCTGTTTATTCCATCATGTGGAAACTTTATTTGCAAGTGTATGTTTTTCCGGCTTGTTTCATATGAGTGTTTGTGCAGTTAGAATGCTCTCTCTCTCTCTCTCTCTCTTATGAGCTTATTTGTACCCCATGTTTTAACTCGTGGACAAGTATAAAGACAAATAAATACAAGCAACCAAAAATATGAAAACACAATAAAGACGCGAGCAGTTCAGATTTCGATAGATTTGCTTGTTTTTTGTATCCAAAGTTTTTTTATGTGTTATTATGCAGAGCCGCAGCTCTTTCTGCGTTTGGTTTTTTATCCATAATAATAATATGGCTTAGGGAAGCTTGAATCTCACGGGACCCTTTTGATCTCAGCGCCAAGTTTCTCTCGGGTAACCTATCCGGGGTTCGTTTGCGCCATGATTGACAGCTTTGGCACTGTTGGGAAGGGTGCCGTGGCTATGCATATGGCGTGTGTGCTTATGGTGCTAATGAACGTTCTTTCTTGGGGTACTGATGAATGCGCTTTGTTATGGTACTCGTGTAGTGCCCATATTACGACACTAATGAACGCGCTTATGTGTTATCGCTGAACGCTAATGAACATCCTCGTGTTATTGTGTTAATGGATGTTGTGGTATGTAACTAATAAACCTGTTGTATTAAGGCACTAATGGTCGGGTTGTATTATGGTACTGGTGAGTTGAGGTGCGAATTATGAATTGCCAATAAAATATTCGATATTACTGTACTAACGAACAACCTTTTATAATGCAAATGAACTTGCTTTCATCATGCTAATGAACAGGCTGTTGTGGTATTCCTGTTGAACGCGATGTTAGCATAATAAACAAGGTGTGTTATGCTATTAATGAACGTCCCGTATTTTTCAGTAATGAACGCGCAGTGAAATACTCTACGCGGATTATGATGTAGAAACTGGACGGGATGAAGTCAGTTTTTTATTTGTTTATATTTTTTTGCTTAGCTTTTTCAGCTCGCTGCACTTGGTCTTCATTAGGTTTTATGGTCCTTTCGGCGGAATCCTGTTACAGTTTAAACCCATAAACCTTGATAAAAGAGCCACGTAAACTGTCGCTGCTTTCTTTACTTATTAATTTAGAGGCTCGTTTTCGGGTCTCGCATTATTTTCGAAGCCGAAATTTGTGTCGGCGATGGCGGCGAAGTCATTGACTCTTTTCAAAGCCAAAGGGGAGATACGAACTTGCCTAAGCGAAGTTTTCAGGAAGACTTTTTTTTCTTTTTTCAGTCTGATACCAGAAACTTGTTTTTTTTTTATCTTGGGTTAAATTCTGTGGAAAGCAAGATGATAGTATCTCTTGCTCTGTGTCAGAACATTGTGTCCATCTCTCTCTCTCTCTCTCTCTCTCTCTCTCTCTCTCTCTCTCTCTCTCTCTCTCTCTCTCTCTCATATTCATACCTGAGTGTGTGGAAGTTTTGGATATTGGTCAGTGTGAATTTTTTTTTTCATTGGGAAGAACTTTTAATTGGTAATTTTATACTGAATAGATTTATTTGCTAGCTCATCCGGTCTTGATGATTATTGTTGTTAAAGAACTAGTTTACGTTTTAATGTGTGCATATAATTGTCAATTGCCAATCATTTGTTTATAAGTGAGAAATAGATTTTATACATTGGCTGAAGAGCAGTGAGCGAACAAATTCGTTAGTTATTTTTAGCCGATAAAGTCATCAAAGCATTTAATTATAATTATTGTAAATAAATTAGCTAATTATTATCTATTGTTAAAATATTGTATTGTGGTTTGCATTCACAGTTTTAAAACGCCAGTTACTTATTGGAAATACATTTGACTTCTGCACAACTGTTTATTTGCGAGTAACTGACTTTTTGCTGTTCAAGATTGACAACATTCATTGTAAGTAAACTTAAAGCAAAGCAATCTTCCCCAGATCAGAACACGTATATAAAAAAAAGGGGGGGGGACAATTTTTGTTACTGACGGCCATACGAAAGTTATCTTGTGAATCATCTAGAAGAAAGTTCTTCCTAATGTTCGTGTCGTAAATAAACGCCTCTGCATCTTGGCATCTCTTGTTTGGAGTTTGCGGTTGACTTTGAGAGCGGACAAAAACTAGAAATTATGGAGGTGTCTAATGTTACAGACCGTGCTCGTCTGTAACTCAATGAATTCATCAAGTGAACTGCAAAGGAATTATGTCCTCATTACCAACAGCTCTCATTCCATTTGATATCCTCGTTTTGGATCTGTTTTCTATCGTTTTTGCTTTATTTTTCCCCTCCGAACACTTCTGCCCCAGATGGGCTGCAAGATACAATATCTATCTGCGAGTCGAATTCAGTATGAACAACATTATCCATCGGATGACTAATCGTCATTTTAGATTTGGTTTTAAATTTTAGAAATATATCCTGTCACAGAAAAAGGGCGTCACTACATGAGTAAATGCTTCTTATATCGTTAAAACTTCAGAGAAGCATCTCTACTGCGTGCAGCTGACAGATATAGCCTATTAGATCCTGTCCGAATTTTAGGACTCGGCATAAGTAAGAGAAAATCAGGCACCGTACACCTCTGATTAGATATCGGCGTTAGTAAGAAGGGATTCTTTTTATATTCATCAGAGTGTTTTTACCGTTTCCAGTGGGAACAAGTCCTGTCAGCCCCAAATCATCTAGGTGTTAGTATTTTGGCTACTGAATTAGGCTAGATAAAGTTGAAGTCGAAATGACTAGGGCACATAACGACTTGGGGGTGACACGAATGGAACATGTTTATCAGTCGCCGTAAAAGCCCAAACCGTCGTCTTCGTCGGAGCGTTTGGAAGCAGTCGGATGTAGCTGGTCTGCAGTTCATTAAAATTAAATTCTTCGTTTTACCTCTAAGCTCTATATAAGATTCAGTAATTTTGCAAAATTGTTTTGATGTCATGTCAGGATTGTCACGATTTATCTAGACCTCTGAAATAGAATAGACAAGAAAGCATATCTTTTTTAGCATGTGGGACCAATCAGATACCAATTTTTGTACGTACTGTGTTGTGAAAGTATTATAAGCAGGGAACTTCATCGTATATGTTCCTTCAAAACAAAAGTTTGGACATTTGGCGTCTCTACAATAAAACTGAACATTTTAACATTATATTTGGAGACTGAAGCCATAAAATGATATGAATTTCAATGAGCGTCAAAGTAAGCAGCAAGTGTGATATTTAAATATATTAGAATTAATCCATGAATATTTTTCGACCACGAAAAGCATGAATAGAAAAGTTAATTTTTCCTCTCCAAGCAACGAAGCCATTGGACAGCGTAGCTTTTTCATTGACATTATTTTCCTTTTCTGTGTCATGAAAAAATCGATTTTAATTACCTGCTTATTGGAACAGTAACAAAATTTTATTTTTCAACGGCTAAATGATGGAACAATAATTAGAAGAACTTATTTTTGTGTGTTGAGAGATGAAGTTTTTGAAGATGGTATCCTTTTTATATGAAAATTTATTCAGTGACTCTCTCTCTCTCTCTCTCTCTCTCTCTCTCTCTCTCTCTCTCTCTCTCTCTCTCTCTCTCTCTGCACCCCACGCATGGTAATTCATTTTCGAAAATGTATTCCATGATTGATAAATGAATTGTTAGCAAATTACTTTTTTTCTATAAACATTTATCCAGGCAGAAGTCTCTCTCTCTCTCTCTCTCTCTCTCTCTCTCTCTCTCTCTCTCTCTCTCTCTCTCTCTCTCTCTCTCTCTCTCTCTCTCAGAGAAATAATGGTGAAGTGAGAATTTTCATGTTGTTAAACGTCAAATCATTGTTGAAAATATTGTTGTATTTGATATAAAAGAAAGTAGGAATTTTTTTTCGTTAATAATCAGTCGTTCAGAAAACCAATGTTTTTTCTCGGTAGATGGTAAAATCGAAAAACTCCTATGCCTATTTTGTAAGCGATGTAGCGAATGTGAAAATTCTCTTTTGCCTTCATGAATAACATAGGAAAAGTAACCACTGGGCCATGAAATGTTATTTTTATTTTTTTATTGATGTCTAATGAAGCAACTAAAATGGGATCCAGAACCGATGAAACACTCTTACGGCAACACCTTTTTATCAAAGCATCGGATAAAGATGAAAGCTGTCAAGAGTATATTTCATAACCTTACCTAATTTTCGCAAGCATTATTTAGTAGCTAGGTTCGATAGTTTTGATATTTATAGAGTAAAATGAAGTCGCCGATGCCGGAACCGAGAAAATCACAAAAAAGGATCCTAAAACCATTCGTGGCATAAACATAATATGACGTCATGAGGCTCAGCCCATCCACCAGGTAGGCAGTAAGTCACTAACAGGTGAATGGGTATGCTTGCACAGTCTAGGCTTCAACAAATTCGATAATGGCCAGCAGGATATGGAATTGTCCCCATGGTTGCAAGAGTTACGGTTTGCCACTTTGTATACAAGCGAGAAGACCCGTGGCAAGATTTACTATAGTGTGAATAGGTAATTATTTCTATAGTGGGTAATAGTTACTTGGCCACCCCAGAAGTGTGGGCAGGAGCTGTTAGACAATCCCCTCATTTTGAGGAGAGTACTGGAAGTCGGACAAAATCCGTGAGACCTTGGAACCAGTCATCACTGACATCATCGCTAGCGACGATGAGGACGAGGATGATGACCTCTTCCTCGAGAGTGACGATGAAGACATTTTGTAAATAAATTATGTATGGTATTAGACGTTTTCTTTGTACATCTAAAACATATTTATTAAAACACAATAATTAAAACAATATGTTCCTCGTTCAAACTGATTTCAATATATTTTCATTTCCATGCATATCAATATGAATCGTGTTATATTTGATTGCTGTTGAGTAGGTGAATAATAGCTTGCCCTCAAAATCTTGACTTCTACCATTACCTTTCATTTGCAGCGAGTTTACGAGCGCTGTTTAGGGTGTTGTTTGATATAAATAAAAAAAAAGCAAAGAAAAATAGCAATGGGTTACATTAAGTGAAATAAAACAATGGCGTTGACCTTTACACCTCCAACAATTAACGGAAATGAGGCATCATTGCTTTTCATTTGAATTCTATTTCTAGTGAACGCTCCTGGCTTGCTGGAAGTAGAAGGCTATAGTGTCGAAACCTGAGGTAAAACAAAACGGACTGTCTTTTTGTATTCCCGCTCTGAATAGATGTAGATCTAACAAATGAGATATAGACTGCTTCATTATGTGGATGAATTACATACACTGAATTACTTGTAAAGTAGAAACAATACGAATATCAAGAAAATGGAAGAATTCCAAGCTAACAACTTAGCCCCTCCAACAACTGTAGAAGTTGCGATGAAACCTCCACAAAATAATAATAATAATAATAATAATAATAATAATAATAATAATAATAATAATAATAATAATAATAATAATACAATTATTGAGAATGATAATGCTATCAAGGGGAAGGTGACAAACCCTGCTCGCTATTAGTGATGTCGCTGAAGCCTAGGATGGGTACTAATAAAATATCAATTAGTGAATATGCCATC
>JANJGK010000010.1:34336831-34349331 GCA_039081455.1 Macrobrachium rosenbergii
GTGACCGGGTGGCCAAAGTCACTGTCTTACGTTGGTGTTAACAACAAGTCCTTGCCCCTACAAGGATAAAGCGACGGGCACCACTGAACTCATATCCTAATTGCTAAATTAAGGACGAATCCCTTGTTATTTCATTTGCATACACGGGAGGATAACCAGCAACACACTGAACTAACAACCTGCCTCAGAAATCACTGCTTCATTTGTCTACCTATGATAATGGTACCAATTGTTAGTTTTCTGTAAAAGAAAACTACTGAGATGGCTCTTTGTCTGTCCGTCCGCCCTCAGATCTTAAAAACTACTGAGGCTAGAGGGCTGCAAATTGGTATGTTGATCATCCACCTCCAATCATCAAACATACCAGTTTGCAACCCTCTAGCCTCAGTAGTTTTTATTTCATTTAAGGTTAAAGTTAGCCATGATCGTACGTCTGGCACCGCTATGGGTACCAACAACGCAGGCCACCACCGGGCCGCGGCTAAAAGTTTCATGGGCCGCGACTGAGAATTTCATGGGCCGTGGCTGAGAGTTCATACAGCATTATACGATGTACAGAAAACTCGATTGCGCCGAAGGAACTTACGCTTATTTTTTACTTCTTAATATATCTAAACAATTCTCACCCCTTCCACCCTTATATACGCACAGAACACTTGGCCACGAGGAAAGTGGAACAGTGGAGTGTGAGATCTTCCACATATACCCTAAGGCCTTTTCAACAAACTACACACAATGAAACAAAGTTTACAAAGAAGACTGTTTTACAAACAGCAACTAAGCTGAGTAGGGTATTAACCATTTTAATGCATAAAAGTGAACATATTTGCATTAAATCTTCAGGTGCGGATCAGTTGTCTAGGATTGCCTCAGGTGCTAAGATAAAACAAGGGGAGGCAAAGGTCATTAATCCGGATTCCGGACATCTTTTTACTTCCCCTTTTAAATCTCCTTAGAACGTCTTGTGAAATATGGTGTCAAGAGTGTATAGACCTAGGCTTCAAATATTATTATTTTCCTTATGTTAGTTGTATCAAATCAGATTCCTGTTACTATGGGATCAATCAAGTGTGTGTGATTTTTCACTCAAGCGCACATAAAGAGCATTATCCTTATGGCCAGTTCCAGCTGAATATGTATGTTGATTTATTCTGACATTCAGTTCCTTACATGTCTGTTTTAAATAAGATGATTCACAGTCCATACACAAACAATGATGCTATTCCTGAGGACAGTTTCGTAGAAGCATGTTTTTTTATATATTTACAGCGTTAATATGTGAAAGATTGCATTTACATTGATTACTTTCAACATTGATTTGATTTTCTCGAAGCTGATGGAATAGGGGAAATAAAGTGTGTTCTTGGGTTATTTTATGTTTCTGTAACTTTTCTTTTAAAATGTCTTCACATCTTTATTGTAGAAAGTATCCAAAACATACGCTCTTATTTACTATGCTTACACCTTCTTTCTCTCAGTTAGCAGTTGACATTTACTCTTCACTTCCATGATGGAGAAGTTGGTTCTACAGTCTTTTTACACATGCCTATTTTGACTTCCACAGACAATCCAAGTTTCGTTCCTTTCTTTTTTAGCACAAATCCTGAGACCTTTCTTGCTTCACCTACTACTATTATTACTGTTGTTATCTGAAACCTTTACTCTCAAATATTAAAAGAATCTACTGCTTCCATTCTCTCAACTTCTATACTAATATTTACTACGCCATCATTCTTGTTCCCATTTACCATTATAACTTACTCTTGCTCACTTTTACTCGCAGTTTTCGCCTCTTGCAAACACTCCTAAACTTTGGCGACTAATCTCTACAGGTTCTCTTCACTATCCTCAACCAATACTCTGTTTCCTGCGAACGCTAGCCATTCTGTGCTTCATTTTTGGGCCATCTCCATATCCTTTAACTTTCTGGACACATTTACTGTTCTTTCTCTGACTTCTTGCATCACGCCATCCATAAACATAATAAACAGTCATGGGGCATTGACTTACTTGGAGAACAAATTATTCTGTCTGAAGTGCTTGCTCACCTTTTCCCCCTTTGTTTATTACAGTCCTTCTTTTTCTCGCTCGCCTTCTTCTTGATCACCTTATTCATTTTCCCGTTTTTTTTATACGCAATCAACCACTTTGTCTTGCAGTTACACGTCAAATAGTCTCATTTTTTCCTTCACTAAACGTTTCATTTACTCATCCCACCACTTATTGTTTTTATTCACGTCTCCTGCACTAGCCCCATGCCCTCGTGAATCCTGGTTGCATAATGCTTAGATCAAATGAGGTACAGTGACTTTTTATAGTCGAACCTTAGTGTCTCGTTTTGTAGGTAAGAACATCACTAATTACACCTTGGGCCGTGTGTGTATGTATATATATATATATATATATATATATATATATATATATATATATATATATATATATATATATATATATATATATATATATAATATATATAGTAAGAGATTTAGAGTGCTTGTGGGAGCCAAGTTTCGGATGTATGAAGGTATATTTGAGCCCATTCTAATTTTTGTAAGTGAAGCGTGAGGTTCAATGCAACTAAAAGGAAGGAGGTTGGGGCTGTTAATATAAATGGTTTATGCAGCGTTTGTGGTGTAAGTAAAATTTAAATCATGAGAAATGTGGATATTTATTAAGGAAGTGATTAAGCAAACTAGAGGAGGCATATGGGTGAGGTTAGATCATTGGCTTGAGATGGTTTGGCCATGTAAAAAGAATGGAGAACAGGGAGTTGGTGGAAAGGGGGTATAATTTGATGTTAGAAGGAAAATAGAAAAGAAGGCGCAGAAAGCACTTGACAGATGAAGTGGAGGAGATACTGGAAAAGCAGGACTTCAGTATGCCTTAAGCGCAAGAGTGCTTGCTAGATAGAGGTAATTGGTACAGTGCATGTTGGGGGTTTGATGTGATGCTGATGGGACTTCTGCGTAGGTGTAAGTAGCCTTTAATGTTGTAGGTGTTTTCTACACTGGAGTTTCATGTATGAGTTAGTTGTCTTAACATGAATTTGGTGATGATGATTATCATATTATTCTCTGGACCTGCGCTCTGTTAAGGAAGATATGTTAAATTGAATCTATCTATCGATGTACTTGTCTGCCTATCTATCTGTCTATCTATATATGTGTGAGAAGGTAATTATATATATACATATATGTATATATATATATACAGTATATATATATATATATATATATATATATATATATATATATATATATATATATATATATATATATAATATTTACATATATATATATATTTATATATATATATATATATATATATATATATATATATATATATATATATATATATATATATATATATATATATATATATAATATAAGATCCCTGTCGGTCAATGATTAATTACTACGAGATTTTTATAATTACCGAACGCTGAAACTACAAATTTGCCAAATATTTCAGTACTGATAAGCCGAATCTAAGAGGCTTCAGGGTCTCCCTCCAGAGCCTGACTATTATGGTCCATCTGCTCTTTTATTTACTTCCGTCTGTTATACTTCGTTACCACATAAAAAATAGTTTTGTCGTAATTTCTGTATAATTTGCGTTATTTAATCGACGTGAGTCACATGTCTTTCATTACTCAATGCAGATAATTAGTCCTTCCATGCTAAACCAGTCTGTTTTGTAAGTTCATTAGATTTCGCAAAATCATTGGTCACTTCATATTGATTTTCTTGCACTATAGTACTGAATACATATTCCAGGTCATTGTTCAAATTCTAGCATCAGTTTGAAAGTTATGATCATTCATTTTTTTTCAGTTTTCACAATTGCCAAAACTGTCAGTTCTACTGAATTGATTGTGTACTGTTGACTAAATTGTAACATATTGTAACATATGTTTCATGAAGACACGAAAAGTCTTGCCCGATCACCAGCCATCAACGTTAATTTTAATGTAACCATCTGCTGAATTAAGAACAGCGATAGTATTTTAGAAAATCAGACATTTATAAGAAACTAATAAGCCTCAACTCTGCTGTGAATATCAGTGATATTTGCATAAAGGAAAGCTTCTGCCCAACATTCACATAGACGCACAAATAATATATTTATGTATACATATATATACAGTATATATATATATATATATATATATATATATATATATATATATATATATATGCATATACATATAATATGTGTGTATGTGCGCGCTCGTGAGCGTGCATGCGTGTGTACATGTGCTTGTGTTTGTGCTGGGCTGATAAAGTCACCCTGAAAGGATTGCTACCCGGAAAGTCAAACACCCTCGCGAGCCAGCCTTTCTAAAGGAATATATATATACAGTATATACATATATATATATATATATATATATATATATATATATATATATATATATATATATTGTATATATATATATATATATATATATATATATATATATATATATATATATATACACGTGTGGATTAAGGCGTCCACTGTAGTCCTGAGTTCTTGTCCTTCGTTGGTTCGAGCCCACGGGTAGACGAACTTATTATCAAGTAAAAAATTCCCCTTCGGTAACATATATGAAAATATATTATTTCCGAGGTAGAACGAATTGGATATTAAAGGACGTTTGTAGCTTAATGATTGTATATGAATCACGGTGATGTGATAAAAAGTCATATATATATATATATACTGTATATATATATATATATATATATATATATATATATATATATATATATATATATATATATATATATATACAGTATATATGTATATGAATTTTTGTTACATAAACTTGTGACAATTTCTATATTCACATATATTAAGCCCCAAATTACATTTAATATCCACTTCACAATACCTTAGGAATAACATACACCCATGGGGACTTATATGATAAGTCCTTCGTCCGCGGAAGAATCCAACCGAAGACTTAAGCGATATTTGTGGCCTAATGTCGCGGTGTTTGTGCAAGTTTTACATACAAATTTACAAATCAGATACCATGTTGGAGGTGGGTTGATATCGATTCTTCTAAGCAGAGAACCTGAATTCGACAGGAATGTTTACAGCAGAGTCGATATCAACTTATACCTCTCTTGATGGTTCGGTGGTCTAAGTCACTGCTATTGTTGTTTCTAAAGCAGTGATGCATCGGTTCAAATTCTGCCGCGAAGGAAGCACTTATCATTTATAATTCCCCTTGGGTGTAATCCATGTCCAGTGTATAGTGAATTGGGTATTAAACAGTATTTGTGGCTTTAATATTCTTATAGATACATAACGATATCAACGTACCAACTGTTATTGGAAATGAGTTAAAATCTGGTCTGTTAAGAAGACGGTGGAAATCGTACCCTTGTCAATCAATAAGAGAATCATTATTACTTTTTAGCCGAGTATTATTTCCCGTAAAATAAGATCCGAGACAAAATAAGAAATCATGAAATGATTGTTTATAACGTCAGGTGGTGGAATATAATGGATGAAATGGTAAAATCTGGAATATTTGTTTATTTTTATTTTGTAATTTTATAAGTGCTGTCGCTTTTTATTCTTCTTATTTTTTGACTGTTGTATCACATTTCCAGAAGAATTTTCATGTTCTTGGGAGCAGATAAAATGAAGCTATTTGATATTTCATTTTTGATATTCAGTAACTGCGGCTATATTCAGATTATAAAATAAAGAGAGAGAGAGAGAGAGAGAGAGAGAGAGAGAGAGAGAGAGAGAGAGAGAGAGAGAGAGAGAGGTTTTCAACTTGGTTTCGCTCACGCACTTAAAAATGACGCAGCATGTAATCGAACTCAAAGTTGTGTGTGCAAAACACTTGAGAAGTACATGTGCACACAATCAGCTTTTCGCTTATCGAACGGAGACAAGTCGTGGAATGAACTATGCTCACACACACGCACACACACACACACACACAAAGACTTTTATCTGTCTTTATTATCACCATGATGCCACAAAAAAAAAAGCTTGCAAAGGTGTTGATGCGTGGGTGAGAGTACTAGAAAAGTTTAATGATTTAATACAGATTTAATCTCTTGATGGCGTACGTTGTCATAAGATTAATGATGAGCTCTTGTAGACTGCTGTTATATCTTTCAAACAGGGTAAATTTTAATTAAATTGATCCTTTAGGAAAATTTTTGCAATTCGCAACAGGTAGAAACCCGCTCGGAGAGTATGTTAAACTTCCATTTATGTTCAGTTGACAGAATTACATCATAATCAAGAGATGTGAAATATACCGAGTACTACAGTACGTGGTGGCTGCCTTAGGATTGTGACCCGGATTCATGCTAATCTTTTTCATTGCTTCGACTGTTCCATAAGAAATGCTGAAAGTTACAGGAAAGATTTCAGGATTTGATTCTGAATGACGTGACTGACAACTAGCAAGCTGCAAATCATTGCGACCGGACTACTCTCGTAGTAACTTACATATCTGATACAAGAGGATCTTTAACCTTAGTCTTATTAATTCTGTAATCGCATGTAAAAATCGCGTGGGAATGGTCAGTCTCATGTCGAGACTAAGAAAAGAACCTTGATATCTATGTAATATTCACATGCATGAAATCTTCACATGGAAAGGACTTATTGATTAAAATTAAGCCAAATTAAGCCGGCTTTATGCCAGTAAGGGCCCTTGCCGAAGGGTAGGCCGGTGAGATATTCATGAGAACAGGGGGCCTGGCGCGAACCCCGGACCCCGGACCCGGCCAACCAACTGAGACGGTAGAACTTCGTACTGACGTGTCATTATATTCACGATCGCATGAAATTTTCAAAATAGAAAATAATCGCTTAATTTTCCTGTATTGTTTCGGTATCGTTAACCTTTGTTTCTTTGTTAAACTCCGAGGAATGCAGTTATTTTGTAGAGCTATTGTTTGAGTTCCAGTGCTCTCATTAAATAGGACTGTAGTCCCTCCAGTTGGGGACGTAGTTCAATAAAAGATAAGTTTGAAGTTAATATGTAAATAGGGATTCGAAACCTCCGCGGAATTTAGATGTAGAAGTTCCTCGTTGCCAAAGTGGATTGGAGCAAAGTTTCGTCCTAATGTACACCCGGGAATTTCAACGCTCTTATTAACTGCCGGCGCTCGGAAATTCTCCAGAGCTGGCGGGCGGCGGCGACGTTTTCTTCAATAGAAGGGACGTCCGCCTGAATTTATCTCTTCAGCTGTGTATGCGTACACACACGCACACTATATATATATATATATATATATATATATATATATATATATATATATATATATATATATATATATATATATATATATATATATATATATTCACATACATTAAGCTACAAACGTCGTTTAATATCTAATTCGCTCTACTGCGAAATTAATCCATTAGGTGACGAACCGCTTAATTATAGTTTCCCTTCGGTATTATTTCCGAGGTAGAGTGCATTGGATATTTAAAGACATTTAAGCTTAATGTTTGTGAATATAAAAAATGTCACGGTGATGTGATTAAAACATATATATATATATATATATATATATATATATATATATATATATATATATATATATATATATATATACATATATATATATATATATATATATATATATATATATATATATAAATATATATATACACATATATATACAGGTATATATGTATGTACGTATATATATATATATATATATATATATATATATATATATATATATATATATATATATATATATATATATATATATATATATATATATATATATACTTATGTATTTTTTAGAGATGGCGGAGGTGGAGGGGAGGCGGTCTCATTCTCCTAGCGAATTGGAAAAGTACATATGTTATGGTAAAGCCTTTGTGCCTACTTAATCTTTCAATTAGGTACTTGGTAGTCAGTCATCAGTTGTGGCGTTTATCGGAGCTTGGGCTAGAAACTTCACCCAGAAAAATCTAGGAACCGCTATTTTTCATGCTGTTTATTTTGAAAAAGTCCTTCATTATTAAAAACATAATTCATTATATTCCCTCTAATTCATACCTCATTGTGAAGGGGTGTCTACTTTGTGAATGACCATAAGATCCGCAGATCATGTGAGAGAGAGAGAGAGAGAGAGAGAGAGAGAGAGAGAAAGAGATTTTGTAAGAGAGCTTGCTGTTAGCTGGATGTTTTTTGTTTTGTTTTGCAATAAAAACGAGAGTATATATAACTTGCTGTCGAGATATAAGGGAGAATAGTTGAGACGTTAACATGTTACAATGCCAAGAATATATTTTGTTCCAAGAGCATTAATCAGTCTCACGCAAACATTTGCAGGTTTTATTTTGTATTCATCTTTATTTCTTGAGTAAAGGCGCAGCGTTTGTCATGTTCATTTCCTCTTTTTCCAGTTGTGATGTCGCCTTGGAGCAGTACGTCGTAATCTTTCTGCCTTTTTTCTTTTTCTCTTCGAGTGTTTTCCGTCAGTCTTTTACAAGCTCTTGTTTTGTAACTGATTTTCCCTTGATAGTCATTTTCCCCCCTGGTGACACTGAGAGAGAGAGAGAGAGAGAGAGAGAGAGAGAGAGAGAGAGAGAGAGAGAGAGAGAGAGAGAGGCGGGGGTTGGGGGGGGGATGCTTTTCCTTGGACTCGCTGCCAGTCGTTACTTTCGTTGGAGAGAGATGTAAGAGGAGAGAGAATGTCTTTCAGTACTGTTTCTAAACAGTTCCGTTGTAGAGGGAGAGATTTTTATGTATTTAGTTGTTATTATTAATTTTTTTTTTTTTTGCTTTCTGTAGTTAGCTTTTGAACACTGAGCTGTTCTCTGGAAGTCAGTCATTTTTCATCAAATGATCCAAACTTTATATGTAAATAATTCCTCCAGTGGTCGTAATTTTGTTAGTATTTATTTGTTATTTGGGCGTTATTTTTCGCTAAGGTTTATACTTTTATTTCATGTAATATAAAATAGGTTACTTTTCTGAATGAAAGTTTTTCCATTTTCAATATTCTTAAGCATTTAGAGACTCTGTTAGTCAATTTTTACCAGAAAAGTATGTAATTGTAATAACCACCAACCCTCTTATCTTAAATCCTCGATAACTTCACACTTTTTGTCACTGCAAGGCCTGCGATTCCAATGCAAGATTATAAGGAAATTCTGACGTCCATAGCAGGATACGAACACCCCACTCATTTCTTGCGGTTATTTTCTATAAGAGGAAAAACAACCTTTTTCCATCATTTGATTATTTACCCTTTTGTTTCACCAAAATTTCATAATAATTAGACTCACACGGATGCAAATCTGACCCAGTTGTGCTATAACTCGGCTCAGGCATCCTGACAAATTTTGAAAGAACATATCACGTCGTTTTCGTCGTTTTTAGCTCTTTGATAGGTTAAGGGGGAGGGGACGATGTTGGTCATATACAGTAGTAATTAAATATGTGACATTGTGGCACTTTCGATCCTTCGTCATAACTAAGGTGCGTCAAATTAAGTTGCCCTTCATTTGGATTCTCGAAGTTACTGAAGGCCAAGTTCAGCAGAAGAAGAGAAATAATGTAAGTCATAAATAAGCAGTTCTTTACTGAAGGTTGAATATGAGCTATAGTATTGTAGGTATTAATTTTATTTCGATTCCAAAGACTAAAATACCACCCAACGCAAAGAAATAGTATAGAAAATAAGTTACTTCACAAAAAAACAAACCATAGATCAAAGTTTCACTCATGCTAGGGTATCGGATTTGGTGAAATTCACTTTCATAAAATTGGAATCGCTTCAAAATGAATATCAAATTATTGAAGACTTACAAATCACCAGTACGCATGTCGTAAGAGCAAATAGTTTGCACCAAAGTTTAGATTAGACCTAAAATTATTATTATTGTTCCGTGTTTTCGCAAATGTCTGTGGAACATTCCAAACATTGCTTTAACTTTGAAAGTAGTCATACACAGAGGGGAATGATCATTTGGGAAAAATTGAAAACCTGAGCACAGTTAATATAATAATCACACAACAAATCAAGATAAATGCACAGACAGGTAATATATATTGTCACGAAGTGATCAAGCACCTGGTTATTACACAAATAATAAGACCAAAAAGTTACCTCACTTCGACCAGATACTTGAAACCTCATAACAAATATATTAAGACTGAATACTCTAAAGGTACAGTGATCCCATAAAACTTACTTATCACTTGAGAAAATCATTGTAACTTTATCAGGTCGGGTAACAATTAACAAGTTATAAATAGACTAGTGGAGTTATAAATAGACTAGTGGAGAATGGGTATCACTTCAATAAACCCTATAACTGTTTCTCTAGTTCTATTACACCTAGATAAGTCTCAGGTGAACAAATAGATATATCACTTACTTTGTACACATTCATTAATTTCTCTAATTACTGGTGGTCAAAATGAAATGCTGTGCTTTTAAAACTTTAAACAAACAGATTTATATCTAAGTTCAAAAAGTTATATGCAGAGTTCACAATCTCAAAAAGATTTACCATTAATTGATAACAGGGTAAGATTTAAGTATTTTTTAATCAAGTTTAATTCACAAAACTTTAAGTTATTAAGAAAGCAATTTGGTTAAGTAAGATTCAGATCATTAACTATCACTCAAGTTTTTAAACATATACCTAATTAATTAAACTCCACACAAATAATCACCAAAATATTACTGACTGGAATCCATATAAATAGTCTCTGAAATCTCAATAATGAGTATGCATTAACAAAAATGCTAAGTAATAACCAGCACAAAACTTTGTAAAACAGTAATTATAAAATTAGAGTAGTAATGATAGCACAGACACATAAGAATGAAATATGCAAAAATGGAAATATACCAACAGCCATTTCTAAGACGAAAATATGTTTAAAGATTATAACAATCTTTCAAAAGATTACCTTCACTTAAAAAAAAAAAAAAAAAAAAAGTTAAACTCACGTCTTTCTAAGACTTCCTCAAAGTCAACACTGCCAAGTCACAATGACATACACAATTATATATAATTAGCAGCAAGACACATTAGAACTCACAATAAGAGATATTGTTCACCTTTTATCAAAATAATTCTCTCTTACCTAGAACATCACTTTAACTCTTAACACAAATAAACCAGTAAACAATCACTTTACCTTTTTAGGTGATACACCATTATACACTTTACACAATGCTTGCACAAAATAATACCTCAGATCACCTCCTACAAAATGAACACACTTCTTGGATGAGTTTAAACAAACCTTTTACAAACAGGAAAGCAGCCAGTAAACCTTATACATGTATGGAATTATTGAGAGAGAGAGAGAGAGAGAGAGAGAGAGAGAGAGAGAGAGAGAGAGAGATATGCTTATCCCAGGGACCCCTTTTTCTGACTGACTGTCTCTGGATCATTACTGCTCTTTTAACTCCAAGCTCTCCCAGAATGCATGATACATAAAGTATACATACATTATACATACAGGGTATACATGTGCGGTATACATACAGGGCAGGGAGCTTCGAGTGCCCTATCTCTATGATGGACATTTCCTGTTCAGGGTTAACCAGAAAAAGGTATTTTGGACCAAATTCTTGGTCAGCTGTCAGCATGTCAACTTCAACTCTCTCTCTTACTCATTCTCTCTTTCTCAATTTACGAAAAAGAATAAGCACAGACACAGCTAATAAACATGGGTTAGGCACACATGATAAATGCATAACAGGCAATTTGCCGATTGGCTGTCAACTCGTCACGATAACCAAAGAGGCCCCTGCCCTTCTCCTAACACGACTTCCTGGACCCCAACAACTGTGTAAATACAGGAAACACTAAGCGATCTGATAAGAATCTTACCCTTTCTCTCTCTCTCTCTCTCTCTCTACATGGCCTGTTACGAATTCGAGTTCACTCAGTATAATATACGGCACAATAAGTTAAACAAATGGAAAAAAACATATCAAGACATTTTAAGATTACATGATACACAATTTCTGTAAGAGAAGACATTTTAAAATCATATTATTACAACAAATGACGAATCTGCAAGCAAAACATAAAAATTTTCACAGATACATATTACATTTGTAGAATGATTTAATATTATAGCACCTTATAATAATATATATATATATATATATATATATATATATATATATATATATATATATATATATATATATATATATATATATATATATGTAAATGTATATATGCATATACATGCATGTATTTATATGTGTGTACATATATATATATATATATATATATATATATATATATATATATATATATATATATATATATATATCATCAGGAGGTCCATAAGACAAGAAGTCTTCAAGATTCTTTATTAAAAAAAGTTTCTTGCAATCCTTTGCACATCATCAGTCTGCAATAAATTATAAACAGCAGTTAAAACTTAAGTTAAAATAACAATTATTAAGAAAATGTCTATAACATAAAGTTATCATAAAATCTGCAAATTTTTATTTAAAAAAACCATATTAAAA
>JANJGK010000010.1:34354331-34386831 GCA_039081455.1 Macrobrachium rosenbergii
AAATTTATTTTTACTCGTATTCTACTCAACATATACTCGTATGTTTGCATTTAGTCCTGATATGCTGCATTATACTGAATGAATTCTTAGGTAATAATACATAAAATTTTGCCTCGCGAAGAACGAATTTAAAATAAATAAATGTGCTTTGTATTTATTTTTCTAAAGATAAATGATAAATGATTTGTTTTACATATATATGACATCATGATAATGAGCTTGTTCTTCATAGGTTTTAAATTTATTCTACATCCATTAATATGAATTTTTTTCTCTTACGTTGATGTCCGTATTTTTCATAAGATTTATTGTGCTACATAGATTTCATTGAATTAATCCTAGATTTATTGCATTGACTTTACAGTAAAATCTCTATACCTGTTATAAAAATAAAAATTAGAACAAATATCTTTCACAATCAGAAGTATTTTCCATTACGTATTATCCATTATGCTGGCGTTAACTTACGGAAGGTAGAAAGCCATAATTTTATTTGACACTAGAGGATCAATACTTGTTAAGAAGTCTGGATCTTAATTTCCGTTATCGTTGATGGATACGTTGCCCCAGATTTAGTTTTCTGTAAAAGAAAAGCATTGAGATGGCTTTGTCTGTCCGTCTGTACTTTTTCTGTCCGCCCTCAGGTCTTAAAACTTACTGAGGCCAGAGGGCTGCAAATTGGTATGCTGATCATCCCCCCCCCCCACAACCTTCAATCATCAAACATATCAAATTGCAGCCCGCTAGCCTCAGTAGTTTTTATTTTATTCAAGGTTAAGGTTAGTCATGAATCGTGCGTCTGGCACTGCTAGTGGTGCAAGCCGCCGACGCATCTGCGCTTGACCGCATCTGGGGAGCAACTGAGCACTGCCAGGTCGTGGCTAAGAGCTTCATACTGCAGCGTATCGAGAGTTTCATACATCATTATACGCTGTACAGGAAACTCGATTGCGCCGAATAAGCTTCGGCCCATTTTTGACTTGTTAGGAATGAGGTAATGGATGTTATTCAATATCTGATTTTTTTTATCGTACAGTAATAAGAAGTAATAATGGAACCATCATCAACTGTCTCATCTTTAAGGTGATGGCAGTAGTAGTTATGTAAAAAGATTAGTATACACACGCAAATTTATGTATGTACGTATATATACATTATATATATGTGTGTGTATGTATGTATGTATGGGTGTGTGTGTGCGTGTATGCATGTGCGTTCGTGTGTGTGTCTAATTTTTTTAAACATTATATAATGTGTTATGACCCTGCACAAGGTCAATTAGGGTCATAATCTCTTACGGCATCTGTTTTAAGAACAGCATCATATTATCTTACATCCCTAAGACTCTAGGGTAGCGACGGCCCGGCGTTAGGTCAGCACATTCCTTCTCTCCCGTCGACTCCTCTCATTGAATCTGTCCTCAAGCAAAGGCCTACTGGAATTCAACACTGAGATACAGAACTAGACTTTATTCGTAAATTTAACGAAAGTAATTCAGCAAAAGCTACGGTCACGAAATGGAGTGATTCACATCCCATATAAATGGAAATCATAACTAGAGGAAATCCCGACACACAATCCATCGAATTAATTATTCTAGACCAACCAATACTAGTGGCTAACATCCAGGTCATCAGATAAAATAAGAAGGTTATAATCATTCTAGACCAAAATAAATGTCATAGAGTATGTAAAGAACACCAATTCCAAAACATTCGTCCTCACAAGGCGAACACAGAATTCTTTCCATGGCCGCAAATAATGTATCTTCACAGTGGCGGTTCTTATCCATTAACACTGCACAGCAAGCAAATCATACCCAGCCGCCAAATCGAAGTCCCTAGCTGTTTTCTGTTCCTCTCATAATATACCATTGGAGAGTGCACACATATGCGCACTCACTTAATAACTCCTCGGAAGCTGTTAAGTGAGTGCTCATATGTGTGCACTCACTTAATAACTCCTCGGAAGCGTGACGACACCTGTTCGATGTTTGAAGGGTCACAATGCTTTTATCCATCTGTCACACTGTCTCTATGCACTTAGGCCATGATCAAAAAGCACAAATGAATGCGTCAGATACCCGCTGTATCTAACTGTGGAAACCTCCACTGTCAACACCAATGCACCTGCCCCAGATGTACTTCTGACAGGCCAGCACATAGTTCGTCCAAAGACTTAATACATGTATATGTAGTATCATCGCCTTAATGTACCATGTTAATTTTACAGAGCAGAAAATGATAGAATAAATGGTATTTTTGCTCAAGTTTATAAAAAGATTTTTTTTTTTTAGACCTGCCGACCCCACTGATTGTTTTTCGTAGCTGTTGGGAGTCGATTTCTGGCCCCGGAATGCTTTTAACCACTCCGTTAGCAAAGCAGTAATTGTCATTCAAACTCTGCCATAAAAGAAATTTCCCAAAGATTTTCCATTGTTGCGTTTGCCTTTCCTTTACTGATATTCGCTTTGTATTTGGACGCTCGGTCTGCAGATATTCGCTCTCTCTCAATTTGCTCTTTTATTGTTCGGTGTTTCCGGATTTCAGAAGAATCGTCCGCAGGGAAACTCTTTTTCCCTCTCCATTTTTATTTTTCTACCTTTACTCGCTCTTCTGTTGCTTTATTTTCTGTTCTGAGAGGTAGCTGGAGTGTTGCTTTTGTCTCCTCTTCTTTTTATGTTTCTGTTTATTTCTGTGACAGGAGATTTTATTGTTTTTTCATGTGTTTTATGATGCCACCGGTGTACACGAATTATCGAATCAAATGGTAATATAAGAGAGAACTAGGAATATATTTTACGTGTAGTAAACCCGACATCTGGAGTGCCGTCGAGCTAGGGTATAGTTATTCTGCATACTGTACTTTATAATCGAGCCAGGGGCGAGAAAGGCTGTCCAGGGACGGATATACCCTTACCCTATCGTCTTGGTCCTGTGGCGTTGGTCGGACCAGGGTAATCTTCATTTACAGTACCCCCGGGTGGAAGTCCCCATTGGAAGGTGTTGGCAGGAGAAATTATTCCTAGAAAATATAATTAGATACACGAATACACAGTGCGTTTTAAACTGTAGGATTACATTTTCGTTTCAATTTATGTAAATGGCTTAATCCTTATAAGTTTATATATATATATATATATATATATATATATATATATATATATATATATATATATATATATATATATATATATATATATAGGTATGCATGTATGTACGTATATGTATATGTATGTGTATATATGGACAGTATGTATGTCACATGCATGCTGTTTTGTTATTTAATATATTTGTGTTTCGTATACGACCATTAATAAAAAGGTATAAAAAATCAAATTTAAAACATGCTGTTATTAAAATGCACTAAAAAAAATATTTTAAGACACACCAGGATTTTCTTACAATTAATCATGTCTACAAAAATAAAAGCGTGGCCGCCAAACATGGAAGGAAATGCTACGAGAAAAGAAATCTATTTTTTTTTTTTATTTCTTGTAGCGTCTCCTTCTGTGTTTGTGCCCGCGCTTTTTTTTTAATGTGATTAATTGTAAGAAAACCCCGGTGTGTCTCAAAAAAGTATTTTCTACTTTTTAGTGCATTTTAATAAAAGCTTGTTTAAGTGTTTTTTTTTTATTTTATACTTTTTAGTTTTAACAGAAATTGTAACATATTTACCATTGTGGCTAACGAAATTGATATTTTACACTTTTTGGTGCATTTTGAAATAAAATGGTGGTTTAATATTTGTTTTTTAATTGGTTTGGTTTACGGTTAGGCATGAATAAGCACAAATGTCGTGCACATCAGAGAGTTTTTTGAGAGCAGGGAAAAGAATCCAAGGAGGGAAGGGAGAAGGGGGAGGGGGATGGAAGAGGAGGGAAGGGGGAAGGGGAGGTGGAGGGGAAGGGGGAGGGAAGATGGAAGATTAGGGGAGGGAGAGGGGAGGGGGAAGGGGATAGAGGGGAAAGAGGAGGGGAAGGGGGTGGAGGAGGAAGGGGTAGGAGAGCGAAAGGGAAGGGGGAAGGGAGGGGAGGGGGGATGGAAGAGGGAAGGGGAGGACACCAACCACTAAATTCACACTTGATCATGTACTCCGGAAGGGGAGGGGAGGGGATGGGGAAGGGAGAGGGGAGAGAGGGGGGAAGGGGATGGAAGAGGGAATGGGAGGGAAGGACACAGTTAAATTAACACTTGATCGTGTGCTTTGGAAGGGGGAGGGGGAAGGGCGAGGGAAAGGGGATGGGTGGGGGAAGAGAATGGAAGAGGGAAGGGAGAGGGAAGAGGTAAGGGGAGGGGAGGAAACAGCTAAATTAACACTTAATCGTGTGCTGGGGGAGGAGAGGGGAAGGGGGAGGGGTTGTATAGAAGATGGATTCTACCGGGCCAAAGTTGTGAAAACTCCGAAGAGTTTCACACAAATCCTGAGATACTGGGAGAGGTCACTGTAAGGTCACTAGAGGTCACTGCTGACCTACTGATCATGTAAGGTTGTATTGTCACCGGGACCGAATAACCATTCAAAATTTCAAGTCCATCAGACGAAGGGAACAGGTGGAAAATTGAGTTATAAGATTCGACCCAAACAGATAGAGAGACAGATGCAGAAGTCAAGTTAAATAAAAGCATGTAAAAATTTTAGACTTTTAATAATCTTGTTTGTCACTGTGAAAAGAAAGGATATATATAGTGAGTGTGGCTTTATTTGTTAGATTTCCTCTCTATAAAAGAACTCTGTCTAGCACTATATAATGTCGAGTTTCCTCCATTAAACACGTTTCTCTCTCTCTCTCTCTCTCTCTCTCTCTCTCTCTCTCTCTCTCTCTCTCTCTCTCTCTCTCTCTCATCCATATATTTTTTATTTAATATTGATAAAAACATCAGGAATGATCTCAGTAACGGCAAACACGCAGCAAACATCAAGATGAGTTGAAAAACAGTAATGATAATAACTGAGGATATTTAAATCAAGCCATAGAGCGCAGTTTGCAATACTAACAAAGAAGAGTAAGCGAAGTTGCATGAACTTTTCACAGGCTTTCGATTTTAGAATTCGGGTTGGCCCTTTCTTGCATTATGTCACAGGTACTAAACCTGTGTTAGGAAAAGGACTCTTTGCACCTAGACCAAAGTCGGACTGGGTAAGTTTCATATTTAAAAACAGTGAACTGCAATTCTCCTGGCGATCTGTTACGGGAATCGAGGGAAATTATGCAAGCGCCGCTCATATACCAAAAGCCGTCTAAACTGGAAGTGTGTTCCCCGTAGAGATTTAACCTTGCTAGCTTTGAGACGCGCGACTAGTTCAATTCTAAGTCTAATAATCGTAGGCGAAGCAAAGACAGAAATAACATGGAATATATACAGTTGACGTTTATCAAGTTCATGTAGATTTAATCTATAAAAACATTCATTTTGTATCAGAAATATCGCTGCTACTTCTACTGGAAACATACAGAAATGAAAAATGACAGCGACTAAAGGAAGCAAAAAAATTGGAGAGGGAAAAAGTGTTTCCCAACGGACGATTCTGCTGAAATCCGGAAACAGCGAACAATAAAAGAGCAAATTGAGAGAGAGCGAATATCTGCAGACCGAGCGTCCAAATACAAAGCGAATATCAGTAAAGGAAAGGCAAACGCAACAATGGAAAATCTTTGGGAAATTTCTTTTATGGCGGAGTTAGAATGACAATTACTGCTTGGCTAACGGAGTGGTTAAAGGCATTCCGGGGCCAGAAATCGACTCCCAACAGCTACGAAAAACAATCAGTGGGGTCGGCAGGCCTAACAAAATCGTTCTTTCCGAAAACTTACCCAAAATTCCATTTGTTTTATCTCTCTCTCTCTCTCTCTCTCTCTCTCTCTCTCTCTCTCTCTCTCTCGGAATACACACACACACACACACACACACACACACACACACATATATATATATATATATATATATATATATATATATATATATATATATATATATATATATATATATATATGTGTGTGTGTGTGTGTGTGTGTGTGTGTGTGTGTGTGTGTGCGAGAGAGAGAGAGAGAGAGAGAGAGAGAGAGATTGAGAAAGAGAGAGAGGCTTGAAAGGACTCTTGGGTTAAACCTTTGTGTATGCGAATTGTCGCTGTTGAATGCAGTTGGAAAGATGGAAATTGCTGAGATGAATTGTTTGCGTAGTGTATAGGAAATAAAAATGGATGGAGGGGAGAAATGTCGAGATAGGACGAAGCTGTGGTAAAGGTGGCGAGGTGGGGAGATGGATCATGGTGTTTTGAGGTGATTTGTCACTTGGAGAGGATTGGGGATCGGAAGATCATGTGCAGTGCGTATAATTCGAGATTGCCGTCATAATGAAGGAGACGAAACTGGGAAAAATATTGACTATATGCGATGGAATGGGAGAATTTTAGTATGCAGGAATCACAAATGTGTATGCGACATTTAGGTTGAGTAGCACAATGTGTTTAGTGCTACTGATGAGCCTTTTTATGCAGTCAATGCAGCGGTTGACGCTGCGAGGGGAGAACGTAGAAGTGACCACTGCTTTGTGATTTCTGAAGCTACGACTTATAATTGGAAACGACTTATTGGTTAAATTAATATTGTTATTGTTATTATATTATTAGGTAGTTCAGCCAGACCGCCGCGCTGAGCTAAAATCTTTACCTCTTCCAGGCAGTAGGCTACCGAAAGGTGTTTTTTAATAAATTAAGCATAAGTTAATTCTTGCTTATGGAAAGAACGGATTACCAAAACTGATATATACGTAATATATATATATATATATATATATATATATATATATATATATATATATATATATATATATATATATACATATATATATATATACATATATATATATATATATATATATATATATATACATATATATATATATATATATATATATATATATATATATATATATATATATATATATATATATATTATATCCTATTATACAAGGGCAGATAGGGTCATAACCTCCTTCCACATCTGTTATAAGATCAATGTCATAATCAACTTGTATCTCTCTCTCTCTCTCTCTCTCTCTCTCTCTCTCTCTCTCTCTCTCTCTCTCTCTCTCTCTCTCTCTCTCTCGTTATCCAAGTCACTAACTGAACCAAGGCAGAACAGCCTAATATAACATATTCATCCTAAATGTTTTTCAGATACATCGATCTCACTTAAATCTGTTGACTAGTAGATCACTCTGTTCACGTAGTGCCAATCCCAGTTTTATATCTTGACGTCTTCTTAAATGAAAAACGTTGACGATAAGGAATTAAATTTGTTTACCTTTCTCTTGTAGTAATTGCTCAGAGAATAACATGTAAAATTATGTAAAGATACCGAACCACTTATGTTCTTTACTTTCATTCGTTCTCTTTATGCTTGCTTTCTTCTCTTGATATTGATAATGTGATGTTTTTCTTCATGAATTTTTTCGTCTTTCACGTAGTTCATAGAATCCTGGTGAATTGCCAGTATAGTTCTGTTAAGTATTAAGTATACCCTAGTTTAACCAGACCACTGAGCTGATTAACAGCTCTCCTAGGGCTGGCCCGAAGGATTAGACTTATTTAACGTGGCTAAGAACCAATTGGTTACCTAGCAACGGGACCTACAGCTTATTGTGGAATCCGAACCACGTTATACCGAGAAATGAATTTCTACCACCAGAAATAAATTCCTCTAAGGAATTCATTAGGTTGTTGTAATTTTACTATCCCTTTAGAGATATTTGGATAAAGTGTATGCTTGCATGTTACTTATACACTTATGATAATGCATCACTTAATTAAGTGGCTGAACATAAATATCTGTAAAATCGCTAAGGCAGCGGTTCTCAACCAGGGGGGAATTTCAGTTTCGGGGGAATTGTGACCCCTTTTATTTAAGTTTTAATATCCAAGTTTTAATAT
Source organism: Macrobrachium rosenbergii (assembly GCA_039081455.1). NCBI lineage: Eukaryota > Metazoa > Arthropoda > Malacostraca > Decapoda > Palaemonidae > Macrobrachium > Macrobrachium rosenbergii. Next base: position 34,362,267 of record JANJGK010000010.1, read on the forward strand.
CCATCTGCATGTTCAGTCGCTATTAAATGTGTAAAACTACACCATAAAATTAATCTATATGTAAAGGTTGTGTACTAATCAGGAAGGAAATAAGGATCTTAAGCAATATATATATGAATATTATTTGGAATGCACCTTCTGAGGCAGACAATTGGAAAGTTGTGGGGGGGGGGGGCGATGACATTCTGGCTTACGGTGAAAGGGCGCATGGGCCAAAAAAAGGTTGAGAACCGCTGCTCTAGGGTCTGTGTCTCAGCTCGTATGCCACGCCCACTCAGTGCTGAAGTTGCAATTGTTCGTTGATGACGATAGTCCGAGTAATCCATTAAGTTCTGTCAGTGGGCAATTATACAGTTTCAGAAGCACCAGTTCATAGAACCTAAATATACTTGTTCATGTTTGTTAGATTTACTTATTATTATTATTATTATATATATACGCTCCAAATAGTTTTATGAAACTTGCTTACCCTTACTGGTTCAAAGAAGAAGGATTAAGAAAGCCAGGAACAAAGCAAATAGAGTAAAGAGGGTAAAGCCATAAAAGCTACTGTGACAAAAAAGTAAAAGAAAGCACTAGTAGAATAAAAAAAAATAATGATAATATATTACCTTTCATTTTAGTAATACAATTAGAATAAAATATACAGAATTAAAAGCAAACATAATAAAGAAAAACTGTGCGGGAGTTTATATAATTCTGTAATGGGCGTGTGACCGTAATGGGAGAAAATCTGGGAGGGTGTAAAAGGGAACCGCGAAGAGCAGTCAAAATACGAGACAGAAATAATGTTTTAGCTAAACATTGTAATGATAAAAACCATAGGAAGATTTTCAAAGAGACCAAATTAGCGTGCGCCCGCACCACAGCAAAACTTATACTGTAAACGTGCCTCAGCACCTCATCGCACACTTCGTCAACTGGCTGGATATTAAGTCAACTACTGTACTACTGGTAGCCTCAGCCCTAACCTGTGCTTCATACGATTATGAAAGGCTCGTTCTCCACTGACGGTCCTTGACTTGTTTCCAACCTGCTTATGATATTTCTGTATGATAAGCTTCCGAGGCGTGTTTGTAAAATTTCTTACTCTAGCCTGCAAGTACCCATAGTATATAGAATGATGTCACAAAAACGCGGACTGAACGTAGGGGTACTTGTAAGCGAGCTACCCACAATGGCGGGAACAATTTGGCGGCATCAACAAGTAAGTTATAAATGATCAAATATATTAGATCTGGTCAGAAGGAAAAATTGCGTAGGAACTCAAGCGAAGGCTTACTGAACATTACCAGGTTGAAACGAGGAAAAGGGTTATCGAGGACCCCAGGATCCAGAGGAGGACCCCGTGAAGACAAACAACTGACCGCGGACGAGATCAGGGTTTGGAAGTTATATAAACAGAGGTCACTGGACTGAAAAAGCAGGAGCTATAGTAGGCTAAGGGTAGTATTGTGTAAATAGTTCATTTGTAAAAATGTACATGTAACCAGATAATAGAAAAAGGCTTATCTAACAAGAAGAAAATAACTACCAATTTCACTTAATGGGTCTTTTGCTCAGACTGTGAACTTGAACCTTATAGTTCGTCTATTATTATTATTATTATTATTATTATTATGCCAGGGCTTTGTTGTATTCCATTGCCATTAGGACCAGACTTCAACGTTGCTGTGCTTTGCGCCATCTCACTCCAACAAACATTAGGACTTTTTGTGACCGGGGTATTTCGATGGGTGATTTTACATAGTCACTTGAATACATTTCATATTATTTTTTTATCATTACACGAAGACTCCACATAACGTGAATATACAGTGGTGACACAGAATCCATAGTTGTGTGTTGTAATTTAATACAAAAGTGTAAATTAAAAGTTATATATACGCCTGGTAGCTTTCAAGAACCTCGTCAGCTCATTTCTTATACCAAAAATAACAGCATAACGAACAAATAAACCAACTGCAAATTTTGGTTCCGGTACAATAAGAACGTACTTGGTTCAGTTCTCCATGGCAAACCAGCAGTCCGTCTCGATCTCATTGTCATTTATTTGGTCGTTTCTTTACAGGCCGAAGAGGGCAACTGTTGGATCTTCAATGACACTGGCGAACACCAGTACATCTGGGAAGGCTTCATGTCACAGACGAAAATCAAGAGGTTGACGCTGCACCTCCGACCAGACGGTACCCTCGCCACCATCCCCACGGTCGCCTTCCACCACCTGCCCAACCTGGAAATGTTTGAGGTGAGGACAAATAATCTTCTCTCTCTCTCTCTCTCTCTCTCTCTCTCTCTCTCTCTCTCTCTCTCTGCATGTCTGAATGGATACACGTTTACATGTGTCGCTAACCATTATCATACCAGCAATTTAAATATGCTCACATACACACACAAACACTCGTGGCCATATTTCTAATGCCCTTGATTCTCACTCGAAAGACCGGGGTTCGGTCCTGTGGTGAGTCAGAAATTTATTTCTGTGAAACACGTTCCCATGTCTTCATTTCCATACTCCATATATATATATATATATATATATATATATATATATATATATATATATATATATATATATATATATATATATATATATATATATATGCACATATATTTATTTATAACATATGTATATATAAATATAAATATGCAAACCATTTCTGCTGAAGGTGGCCTTATAGGAAAACAGGACAGCAGGCACTGAATCACTGCCATATTCACCCCTTTACAGGTTATTACGCTCAGGCTGATTCCTCTATCTAATCAGGATACTTAGCAGAAGCGGACCCAGAATTGCTCTCCCTAGAAAAGCTGTACGAATTGTCTTTCCTCCTCTTTCCTCCCACCAAGCTATGTACTCCCAGTCTCTCAGCGCAACCATGCCATCTCAGAACGTGCCGATTCACTTTTTATTTTCCTCCTATACTTACATATTTCCCACATCGTCGTATCTACTCTCGCACCCTTTGAACCCTGCTTATCCTTAAACGCTAATCAAATCATACTTTAAATCAGCTTCATCTTTTTTATTTTTATTTGCATTCGACATACACTGTTCTCTTTCATATTGAAGAATTTGCTTATAAGCTAAATGTTTAAAAAGCTGTCTGCAAGAAAATCAAAACTTTTGGCAATACAACTATCGTACAGTGAATTTTCAGTGTCATAATTTCCGAAATACTTTTGGAAAAGATTTCCTCAGAAATACTTTTAAAATTTGATTTGAAAACTAAGTGAATTTTCCCCCTCTGGCCTTCGAACTCTGGTTGGAAGAAGAAACGAATGGCAATAATTATATTTCTGTAAATCACTTCAATGTGACCAGGTTTCAATCATATTTTTAGACAAATATTTTTCAGCTTGTTCCCTTATCCAAAAAAGAATCGTCAGAACCACCTATTTCTTACTAAAAGAAGTGTTCTACATCCTTAGTCCTGGGAGTATTTTTACTTTTGATTGAAATTTGGCACTGAGTTTTGCTGAAAGATATGCTGTTGAAGTGTATGTTATGCTGCAATTGACTGCCCTTGCTACGTTTCTCTCGAGACTATTCATGGTGATTTATCTTCAAGATTAATTTTTCCCATAATGTAAGTCTTTGCCAATGGATCGTGCTTCCATTAGACATCATTTGAAAATAAGCATTCTTTTTCCTTCAACATTAATTCAGACATTGTACATTTCTTGTATTTTTCATTTGTTTATGTATTTTTCTCTAATAATTTAGCTTCGGAAGCAGTCAAATAATTGAATGTTGCAAAGAACAGACAAATTTCCATTTAGACGGTTCTTGCTCTTTCCATCATGTCTTTGAATAATGGTCTTTTCTGCTTGAGAGTTTTCTCATCGTAATCTGGTCAATTTCTGCAACATTCGGTTTTTTTTTTTTTTTTTTTTTTTTGAATCTTGGGCCGAGATTGCTTCATCTCTAGTGCATCATCTTCTTTGTCGTACGTAGGAGCCGAGGAATGAATTGCTAACGACGTCAGGCGGAATCAATTCCGTATGGGCGCTCCTTTTCCCAAACTTTCCCTCGTTTCATTTTGGCCCTTATTATCAGTGAAACGCCTCTCACTATAGGTGCGGGAGAAGCCCAGTTATGTATTCCCGGAATCATTCGTCTGGTCGTAATGGAAAAATTGACGAGAAATATTATTATCTATGAATGAAGTTATCTCCGCCGTATTATGGTCTTTCTTAAGGTTTCTTTCGGCTAAGATTTCTCAAAGGGCCTTTTCATCCAACCCTCATCCAAGGAAGATCTCGTTATCAGATGGCGAGAGGAAGCTTTTTGGCGGGAAAAATACGCGGGAGATTTTCGAGGGAACCTTATGCTGGCCTCTCGTATTCATCTCAGTGGGCGTTATCACGGGGCTTGCAGCACTTGGTAGCTTACCGTGTGTGAGTCGTTGTCCCAGGACCACTAACTCATGTTTATCCGTTGATATTGTTGTGTTCGCAAAGGAAAGCAAGAAAATTCATTGGAGACTCTATTGATGTCGTTTAGCTTAAACGCTGTGCTTATTTGCATGCATCATTGTCGAAGACTTTGCGTGCAGTTTATGTATTTAGGTTTGCACCTTTCACACAAAGACTACTTGAAATTTTATGGAATTTTCGTGTTTCGAAGAATACAACAAAGTGTCTTCCTCTCTCAATGGAGAATTTTGTCCATATCATCTGATCATTGTAGTAAATTTCTATGAAAGGCGATGAATACTGAATATAGCTGTAGTCCTCCCTGTACTGAGCTATATTGGAGTCTGGTCTGGTTATTGTCTGTTTCAGTGTAAGGCTGTAATTTCAACTCATACACCAACTATCTTCTCACTTGCTAGAGGGGTTGAGTCCCAAGTACCAGCCTTCCATCCACCCTAGTTATTTCAATTAGTCAAACAGGTTATATAAATAGAATGAGTTCAATACGTAAAAAAATAGCCACTTCTTAGTACGACAAATTTTATGTCAGCACAGACTACATATCTTTATTCTTCTATATTTATTTTTTTTTCCTTTATCAGAAGTCCAGTGGTATTACTTATCCCCAGCGTATTTGCTGATTTTTGAACGATATCATTCAAACCATATCAGACTATTACTTGTTTTTTCAACGTCCTTCTCGTTTCTCATTTCGATTTCTTATATAACTCTTCTTGGGAATGTCCAGATGATCATTTTAATACGCACTTCAGCTTGCCCTTATTCATGACTCCGTGCTATGTGCAATTTTGTGTACATGCGGCTTCCCGAGAACGAAAACAATATTCAAACAAAACAATACGCAATAGTTATGACGAGAAGATTGAAAGCTAAACATTTGGAGGAAAAAAACAAGGACACAAATGTTAAAGTTTCCCAAACATGTCAGTTCTTGACAACGTCATGAAGAAGAGAGAACGCTTTCAATAACTTTGATATTTATTGACTTTATGGGCTAATTATTCCTTATATTTATCATTCCAAACCCATTTTATAGTTTTGCTACGCCCTGCATAAAGTAATAAAGTATGTAAATAGCTCAGCAGTTTAAAAGATTCTCAATATAAAGAGCATATAACTGTTTTGAGTTGTTTACGTATTTGATATCTATTTATCTTTGTGTCTGTAAATGTATATTCGATCATAAAGTATTCGACTGTTTTGTTTCGGTCCTCCTCTCCCTGCTTCACGTCCCTTCGGTTCAAACCCCACTCTTTCAGTTCCCTGCTTTTCTTTTTTTTTCTTTTTTTTTTAACAGGCCTGGGCTAGTCAGTATCATTGGCCTCTGCATTAACATTACACAGACGTTAATTGTCTTCATTTTTGCTCGACTTCTTCGCATTTAAACAAAGAGCCATCTAGATGCTGCTCAGGTCCAAAACTTGTCTGGACAAGTGCGACAGTCGTATGAAATTCTTCAGAATCTTCATCCTAACACTGGCCTGGAAAATAATCATATTTACATGAAATTTTTAATTTTTCATTGTCCTGTGGATGTTTTGTAAGTTTGTCTTCATTTTCCACTTTCCAGATCAAACACTTGCCTAGATAATTTTTGTATTAATATAGAATCCTTCATTTTCCATGAGTCTTTTTTAGTTAGCAATATTATTTCTTCTCTTTCCACATCCCACACTGGACTGGATAAGTTCTGTAGTACATATGAAATTATCATTTTTCACTGATCCATTTATGTTATGTTACGTGTCTTTACATCTTCCCAGGTTAAATACCGGCCAGGATAAATTCCATATTTATATGTAATTCTCAATTTTCTCTTGATCTACCAGTTTTCTTAACAGTGCGTCGTCATTTCCCCTGTCTTCCCAGGTCCAGTACGCGACCTTCAAGTCCGTCCATCCATACAGCTTCGCCAATTCAACCACGCTGACGAAAGTCTCCCTGTCAAGGAATTCCATCTTGTTCCTGGCTCGGAACTCCTTCACCCACTTGCCGGCTCTCGACACCCTGTCCCTTGGGGAGAATCACATTACCGAGGTCAACCGTCACGTCTTCGTCGACCTGCCAAGGTTGACCAAGCTCTACATGGATAGAAACAACATCACAATTGTCCACGACCGAGCTTTCCAGGGACTCCACAATCTGGTTGAACTGGAACTCTTCTCCAACCAGATTCAGGTGGGCCATGCTAAGAGTTATCTTATACGTTTTTTTTCTAGTTTTGTAATTTAAATTATCCATTATCTAGTATTTTTAATAATGCAGAAAACTCGTCTTGGTATGGAAGTAATGAACCCCTCTCATACTTTAAAACTAATGTATTACTTGGTATTAAATTGATCGAGCTCTTCTATATTGTGAAACTGATGGGCACCTGTCGCAATATACTTGTAAGCTGTTAAATGTAGGTCTTATTTTCAAAGCTGATTATTTCCCCACAGTTTTAATTTGATTAGGATCTTTCATATTTGGACAATTACGGTAAACACTTGTCTTATTTGGATCCGCTGCAGGTGATTACTCCAGACACATTCAAGGGGCTTCGTTCTCTCGAGCGCCTAGACCTCCACAAGAATCGAATCGAGGTCATTGGCGATCTGACCTTCCAGGATTTAAATTCCCTTCGCATTTTGGACCTACAGGAGAATTCCCTCAAATACATCTCTCCTAAAGGCTTCGTTGGGCTGAGCAATCTGGAGAGACTGAACTTTCAGGTAATATACTTGGAATGACTGTGTTTTGACATACTTTGGACACACGTAATTGAATACTATAACATTTGACTTTTAGACACAAAGGAGGTAAATGCATTCGCATATATATGTATATATATATATAAGTGTGTGTATATATGTGTATATATATAATATATTTATATGTATATAATATATATATAAATATATATATATATATGTATATGAATTGATGTATGTATATATTATAGAAAAAGGAAAATTTATAATTTTCACTGTTTTATCTGTTTTAGAAACGTAAATTATCTTTTAATGCAATGTGTAACATGAGATACCTAATGCAGTTAGTGAAACTGAGTATTGATCTTTAAAGGTGATGGTTTTAGAAATAACGTCAGTGTGATGTAATTAATACTGTTGTAACCGTACTGAAGTAAAGTTTTGAAGAGTCAAGGGTATTTAAACTCCCTTTACAGTTTGCGAGATGAAAGTAGAGCAAAACATATGAAAGTCCAAAACAATTCAGTATAAGTATGCACGCCCCATGCGAACTATTCAAGCTGCATATATGTAACTCAAAATAAATATCCAGAGTGACATAGTTAATGCTTTTGAAGTGAGATGAGTAAGACATACCGGCATAGATAGATGACAGTAGTGCATCATCAAAGTCTTGACAATGACGCGTCTCCTTCTCTCCTCCCCTGCCCTCACCCCACCCCCTGCACAGGACAACAAGCTGTTGTCCATAGGTTCGGAAGTGTTCAAGCCTGCGCCCAACATTAATCACCTTGACATCCGTGCCAACGTCCTGGAGACGCTCACCCTCGAGACCATGCAGCCACTCATGGAGAGCCTCAACAACCACACGACGCTCTTCTTCTTGGAAGGTAAGGCGCGCGCTTCTGCGCCCTTTTCTCCGGCTGTTTTCGCCCGTTCTTTTTTTCCGCTGTGATTGCTCTCTCTTCTATTTTTACTGCTTTCTTCTTCTTAGATTGTTGACCTCCTCTCGGAAGGCGAGTCCTCTTGGCCGAACCTTGTTTATTTTCTTCTTTTGCTCAAGTCATCATTTCAGTTCCGATTAACTCTGCTCTTTTCGTTTCTGTATTTCTACATGTTCTTCTTGTTGATTTAAATTTGTTTCTTTTCTTACATTTCTACTTTCTTAAAATGTATAAAATCGTATAAAAGGTTCGCATTGTGGGTTGCACAGTTCATGGTGCCGTTTATGTTGCTTATTTCAAACAAATGCAGGGGCGTCAGCGTTTAGGTTGCTTTCCATTGGCATGTACAGTATGTATTTTATTACTTGTTTATTTACTTTCCGTATATTTTAAGGGTTTCTTTAGAAAAGAATTGAAAACATTATTTTACATACTTGATAGAATTTTAGAAGAATTAAATCGGACATTGTTGCCTGTGTATACATATATACAGTATATATATTTTTATACATATATATGTATGTATGTGCATATGTATGTATGTAATATATGTATGTATGTGCATATGTATGTATGTAATATATATATATATATATATATATATTTGCACTGTAATTATAAACCTATGTAACGGACGTATCTTTGCATGCGTTAGTAAGGTTAGTCCAGGGAAAAGACAATTCTGACGTTGCTAATATTGTTTTATATAACAAAGGGCGCTTCATCAGATGGAGCGGAAATTGAGAAGTGTTATGAAATATTGCACAAAAATCACGTTTACTACACCAGTCGCTTTAAAAAATTTTGCCGTCCGGGAAAAATGATAGGTAAAGTGATAGGTTTTTAAACGAGCTGGAATAACTTTCAACAAACTTGAAGTATTCAACAATCTGTAGTCATGACATATGGTGCAAGATAATGCCGCAACCAGTCATGGCATTAGATATTTAAACAAACATAAACACAAGATGGGGGATTAAACCTTAAAAATACATCAACAACACTTAATAATAAAGTGAGGAAACATGAGCAATTTTATATATTAAGCATGTAATAATGCTAAATGCATATAACAAGAAACTTGTTTACTATCAAGCATATTTCTGTGAAGAGTGGCTCTTATATTTTTACCACATATTTTTCATCCACGTTTAAGCATCCATCTATCTGTTTTTAGCTTTATCTGGACGGCCGTTGCTGTCACTATACATGATGAGAAACCTTTATGCGATGACTTCCTTTTGGAGTTGGAAAAAAAGGTCTATTCTTAGGGTAATTGGATTTCCCACCGTAAGGTGATTACACACGTGAAGGAAAAAATGTACTGGCAGCATCACGACAAATGTGGGGTTGTAATCATCTTTGACAGATGCGTGGTATATATATATATATATATATATATATATATATATATATATATATATATATATATATATATATATATATATATATACATACATACATATATGTGTGTGTGTATGTGTGTGTCTATGTATGTATGTGTTATTGAGGTTACATGTATATATATATATATATATATATATATATATATATATATATATATATATATATATATATATATATATATATATATATATATATATAATGTATATATATGTGTGTGCATATATATGTGTGTATATTAGCCTTCTTACGTATTTTTGGTATATAATTTATTTTGGCTGATTCACCCATTTTCTCTTTCATTCGCATTTAACGTACACGTTTCTCTTCCATAAAGGAGGACTGGCTCAACAATCTCTTCATACATTCCAGGCTTGGCTTCCATAGACACTCCTATTGGTCCAGTGCTGTGCTTTCCTTATATTGTCTCTCAATCTACCGTTATCAGTTTCATTTACTTCCAGATACTTATACAAACTAACGGCTTCCATTTTTCCACTAGCCAGGGTTAACATCCATTGAAATATCTACAGAGTTCCCTTATATAAAGAGTAAGTGTATTTTTTTAGTGCGGAAAATATAATTGCCAGATAAAATTGTAAAACATGGACTCAAGATGTTAATTTTCAATTGAAAAGTAACTTCCTATTTGTCGCGTATGCTGAATAGACGCACAATCATAGTGATTGCAGTGAGCAGGCGTCATCTACTTCCAGTCCATCAGGTAGATTTGTGCTGGCGCCTTTGGGACCGTTACTTTTATACATTTTTCCTCTTTCGTTTGATCACTTTTTCTCCAGCTGCTTTATTCGAGTACTTATGTAGGATTGCGAGCTACCTAGAGTTTTTTTCCTTTTATTTGATTAGTTTTTAAAATCTTCGTCTTTATGGTGGAAGCTGGTATATTTTCTAGGTCTATTTTCATTTGTTTTATTGTATTTTCTTTTGTTCCATTTTCTTGCAGTTATCATATTCCAGAATATATTAAAGTTGAGCGTTGTTTTTCCCACGGAGACGTCGCGGCCTTGATCTGTGTAAGACGAGTTTTTTAATGCCAAATCTGTCGATTTACTTTCTTAATGGAATAGTGCGTAAATTATTTTGTCTAATCTGTCACTGTCCTGTTGTAAGGATATTCCAACAACTTTCACCAGCCATTTTTTAACTTTTCTAAGTAAGAGGTCAAGTGAAATAGGTCACGAATCTTTTACTCTCCTGTGTTTTACCTGAATCGTTTAATGCGTCACTTTTCGAGAGGGAGGATTGAGTAGTTCATTCCATTACCACTACTTATAAGACCTTACACCGTATATAAAACACGTAATAATTGCGCCGAAGTTTCTTCGGCGCAATCGGGTTTCCTGAACAGCGTATAATGCTGTATGAAACTCTCAGCCGGCCGTGGTGGCCTGTGTTGTTGCGGTGCCGGACGCACGATTATGGCTAACTTTAACCTTAAATAAAATAAAAACTACTGAGGCTAGAGGGCTGCAATTTAGTATGTTAAATGTTAGAGGGTGGATGATCAACATACCAGTTTGCAGCCCTCTAGCCTCAGTAGTTTTTAAGATCTGAGGGCGGACAGAAAAAGTGCGGACGGACAAAAAAATAGCCATCTCGGTTGTTTGCTTTTACAGAAAACTTAAAAAAGTTAAAAACAGCTGACAAGTGATAATATCCAGATATTCTTGATATTCTAAAGACTAATGACTTATAAACTGCAACTGTCAGGAGATAAATTTTGCAGGATACGCAGTTTAGTCCGCCTGAATGATTTTGACTTGCACAAACACTAAAGACTACCGGCTGTCAGTCCGGTTCTGGCACAAACGATTACTCGTTTGAATCTTGGCCACAAGAGTTCTCTCTCTCTCTCTCTCTCTCTCTCTCTCTCTCTCTCTCTCTCTCTCTCTCTCTCTCTCTCTCTCTCTCTCTCATTTATAAAATTATTTTTTGAAATTCGCCAACTAAAATATTAAAGCAAATAAGGTAAGACAAAGAAAAAGTATATAACTTTACCCAAACTTGGTCGTTGGTTTTAAGGTTGTTAAAAAAGAAAGTTAAAAAAAAAAAACAAGAAAATGCCAGTGATTCCTCCTATTAAAAACAGAAATTAAGGATTGCGATAAATCTAATTTGCAACACTTATTCAAAGTTGGTAATATATATATATATATATATATATATATATATATATATATATATATATATATATATATATATTTTTTTTTTTTTTACATGCGGATGTTTCTCGAAACCCAGCAATACAATGAAGGCAGGGGAAGTACATCAACAGGTCAAGAAAGTCATATTTGTTCAGTTGCAACGTTTCGAAGCCAACCAGCAGGCATCATTTTCAAGCTACAAGTAATAATACCTAATTAGTACAATAAAATTAATTGACAAATATTAAAACGCACAATATAAGTTACACTAAACCAAACACAGCTAAAAATATGAATAAGGACCAACCGTTGAGTGTGGAGGCAGAGGAAGGACTGACCAAAAACGTAAACAGTTCACGAGAGATAAAGAGGTGTAGACGTGGCATGGGTGTTCAGTGAGGGGACCAGTTTTTTAATAAACAATGATTCATTAATTGTTAAAAGTTTATGATTAAAAGCTCTGCCCAAATCTTAAAGTCTTTGTACTGAATAGAATGTTTGCATTTCTTAGCATGATCCCTTATGTTGGAAAATTCGGGATTTGAAAGTTTAGTGCCAGTTCTATAGCTGACAGCTCTATGGCTGTCGATTCGGACTTTAAGTAACCTATGTGTCGATCCAGTATAGGTTCCTCGATTACATCGAGGACAAGTCTTATAAATAATACAAGAGGTCATTAAAGGATCCAAACTGTCTTTGAAGCTGAAAAGGCTACCGACATTCAGTGGGTTTGTGGGTATAATTTTGATTTTCACGGCAGGGAGATGACTGGATATTAGAGATTGGGGTTGTTTGTAAAAGATCGTATCGTGAATGAAAGGAAGAATGGAATAGAAAGTCAATTTAGGAACTAGGATGACGTGGAACAAAAATGTTATTTAAAAATTTGGAGACGTGTTTAAAGAATAAGTGGGTGGGAAAACAGTTGCTATTAAAGCATTTTTGCAGGAAAGTGATTTCATTGTGGAAAGCTTGCCAACTAGAGGATAAAGCAAAGTCTCGGTGAAGCATGGTTAATACGGAATTAATCTTAAAATCAAGAGAACAAATCTATAAAAATTTGTACCAAGACCAGTGAATGTCTTTTTTCTAAAAATAGAAGCAGCAAAGCCTTGAGAGGATCGCTACTTCTGTCATAGATCTGTCAGCTATAGAACTGGCACTAAACTTTCAAATCCCGAATTTTCCAACATAAGGGATCATGCCGATAAATGCAAACATTCTATTCAGTACAAAGACTTTAAGGTTTTGGGCAGAGCCTCTAGTCATAAACTTTTAACAATTAATGAATCATTGTTTATTAAAAAAAAAAAAACTGGTCCCCTGACTGAACACATGAAGCCATGTCTACACCATCTCTCGTGAACTGTTTACGTTTTTGGTCAGTCCTTCCTCTGCCTCCACACTCAACGGTTGGTCCTTATTCATATTTTTAGCTGTGTTTGTTTTAATGTAACTTATATTGTGCATTTTAATATTTATCACTTAATTTTATTGTACTAATTAGATATTATTACTTGTAGCTTGAAAATGATGCCTGCTGGAAGGCTTCGAAACGTTGCAACTGAATAAATATGACTTTCTTGACCTGTTGGTGTGCTATCCCTGCCTTCATTATACATACACACACACACACACACACACGCACGCACGCACGCACGCACGCACGCACGCACGCACGCACGCACGCACGCACACACACACACATATATATATAAACATATACATGAAAAACATAGTAATTATGTATAAGAATAAAGTGCAGCAGAACACGAATGAGAGTTCACATTAATTTTTAGATAACAGGACCTATGAAAATTTTAGGTGAACGTCAGCCAATGTTTCTAAGAAAAATTTCTAGTTGACTTAAGTAAGGACTATTCTCATAATAGCTTAACAAATAATCCTGGAGATAGAAAGTCACGATACTGAATTTTCTCATTACAGTTAGCAAATTCTCTAAAGAAATTTTTTGACAAAAAATGTCAAAACAGAAAAATGTTCTCATCTTAGTTTAGCAACTGTTTGTGTTAAAGGAGGGTATTATGCTTAAACTATTCTTGTGACAATTTTGCAGATGTACCTTAAAAAGAAAAAAAAGATGAAGATACCAAAGCTAATAGACCAAAGCTGGATGAAATAATTCCAATTAAATTTAAATCAGTATTTTTAAAAGAAAATCACGGCAACTTATTAGTTTCAGTGTCCCGTTTCTTTGAAAAAAAAAAGGGATTGTGAAGTTTGCCATCTAATCTGGAAACATTTCCCAGAATCTTTAATCTTTGCCGAAGATTAAAAGTAAGTTCTCACTCTACTATTGAAGAGATTCCTGGAACTGTTAATGACACTGGGTTCACACGAAAGTCTGGCCTGCCATCATTTAACGAACACAAACACTTGGGAATCCTCGCACTTCGCTTCTGGCCTCTTCTTGTGAAGGTGGTGTTTACTTATCTCGGCGATGAAAGCGATTACAAATTACCCAGTTAACTTTTTCTTATATTTGACATATTAACCTCGACTGCCCAAAACTGATTTCAGTAACAGGAGTAGGTTTGTCATATGGGAATTCTGTTCCAAAATGACCTGCATGCCTCTAAAGGCAGGTCAAACATATAGGAAACAACCCAGTGTAATCAGGTGCAATTTAAGGTTATGTAGGCGGATTTTCTTTTCTTAAGTAATTGTCTTTTCTCATATTTCTCTTTGCTTAATTTGTATCTCAATTTGAGAGATGAAGACAGTGTCCGGAAATGCACCCAGTTATTTCCACATCTACATTTTATTAATTTCTTTTCCAAAATTGGCCTATTTTTCGGAGGTGATTTCACTGTTATATTGGCTCTGATTTCACTTACAGTGTTTAGTGTGACTATACTTTCATTTAAATGGTGGCCTTGTATAGCCATACTGTACGCGAATGTATACGTGAATCGGGTCACCCTTGGCCAGTTGTACATACCATTACAGATGAAAACTTCAAGGAACATGTACGCTCGGTGCGACTTGATCAGCCACGAAGCAGAACGCGCCGCCGAAGCAACAGTTTTGAATGTAGGCGAGGCATAGCTCTGTTTGCACCTCGTTTGAGCCAGACCATTCTATAAATATATATAATATTATATAACCTAAGGGTGCCATTGTCGACGTGCTTCCCCTCTGCCTTCCCCTCGCTCTTATTTTCCCCCCTTTTTTTTTTTGTTTTTTTGTTTTACAACACCTCGGGGACCTATCGAGCGCAACACCTTATCCGAAATAAAACCCAGGGGCGGGAAGGACGCGTTTTCGAAGAACGAAAATAGGTGGAGGTAGTTGCTTCAAATTAATAGTGTGCAGGTGAGAGGGGCCGTTATTTAAATGTGTAACGGTGATTGATATGACGAAAGGAATAAGGTGGGGGAGGGGACGCACCAGGAACGTGGCCTTCAAAGAAATGGAATATTTTTGCATAATTAATTTTGCAAAGAACACGGTCAGTCTTCTTGTAAAATTCATGCATTATTTTCTTCGCCTTTTAAACAAATTGAAGCACTATGACTAATATGATGAATAAAGTTAAAATAGATTCAACTCACAGAAACGATGAAGCATTATCTTTTCTTGTATATTTTTTTAAGGTAAAATAATTAAGCAAAATAAATTATTTTTACAGCAAACCTTGAGGGCCTTTATACCAACCTTTTAAACCGTGGACTTAAATAAATCCCTCATCAGTCTGTTTTACAACAAATGCCCTTAGGAGTGCAAAAGTGCGCTCTCTCTTTCTCTGTCATGTGCATTTATCCTTTTTATTCTGCACACAGATATGTTGAATTCACTTTTCTTCAAATATATATATACACACACATATACATACACACATAAACGAAGACTATTGTATTGGGTGAATGTGAAAAGTATTATATACTGTATATATATATATATATATATATATATATATATATATATATATATATGACTATTTATCACATCACCGTGATTCATATACAATCAGAAAGCTACAAACGTCCTTTAATATCCAATTCACTCTACCTCGGAAATAATATATTTTCATATATGTTACCGAAGGGGAATTTTTTTTTTTTTTTTTTTTTTTTTTTTTTTGTTGTTGATAATAAGTCCACCGTCCCGTGGGGTCGAACCAGCGACGGACGAGGAATCAGGACTACTATTGTGGCCGATTTCGTTAGGGCGTCACTGTAGTCCTGATTCCTCGTCCGTCGCTGGTTCGACCCCACGGGACGGTGGACTTATCATCAACAAAAAAAAGAAAGAAAAAAAAAAAAAAAATTCCCCTTCGGTAACATATATGAAAATATATTATTTCCGAGGTAGAGTGAATTGGATATTAAAGGACGTTTGTAGCTTTCTGATTATATATATATATATATATATATATATATATATATATATATATATATATATATATATATATATATATATTTATACATATGTGTATGTATATATATATATATATATATATATATATATATATATATATATATATATATATATATATATATATATCTGTGTGTGTGTGTGTGTCTGTATGTGAGTGAGTTTAAATGTCCTTATACTATAATCTAAACGTATTCTGTGGAATTTAACAGTAACAGTAGCAGTAGCAATAACAATTAACAGAACATATTCCGATCGACAGTACTTCAGTCCTGATTATAAGTGAATCAGGATTGAAGTACTGTCAATTGAAATACATGGTACGTTTTTGGCAACTGTGTTTTTGCGGTCCTTTTAATTTTCACACACTCTTTTGCACACAAGCGTATACAAAAGTAGTAAGAAATCTAGATGTTAAGTGCATATTGTAGCTGTCCATCTATCTATACATCTATCTGTGTGTATGTATGTACGTATATTGTATGTATATATATATATATATATATATATATATATATATATATATATATATATATATATATATATATATATATATATATATATATATATATATATATATAAATATATATATATATATATATATATATATATATATATATATATATATATAAACATATATACAGTATATATATGTGTGTGTATATATGTATATATATATATATATATATATATATATATATATATATATATATATATATATATGTGTGTGTGTGTGCGTGTGAGTAATGTTCAATTAACTTAAGCAGTGAATTGTTCATTTGGTGGTTAATAGACTGCAATGGGCTGTAGCGCGTCAGTGAACCTAAAATCAGTCGATCGGTCAGTTTAATTCTGTAGAACGCGCGCAACCTGCTGCCCACCATTCACCTACCCCTAATTGGGTATTGACATCAATTGGACTCAAGAAGGCTTAAATGCTTGCTGAGAAACCTGAACGCTGTACTCCACCTTCACCCATGTAAAGATTAAAAGGTTGTTTTATTGTGGAATATATATATATATATATATATATATATATATATATATATATATATATATATATATATATATATATATATATATATATATATATATATATGTATATATACATATATATATATATATATATATATATATATATATATATATATATATATATATATATATATATATATATTTAAATGTGTGTGTGTGTGTGTACATACTTACATATATACATAGATATTATATATATATATATATATATATATATATATATATATATATGAAATTTTTTATCACACCGTGATTTATATACAATCATGAAGCTACAAATGTCGCTTAATATCAAATTCACGCTACCTCGGGAATATCCCCGATGGGAAATTATCACCGAAGGTGAATTCCTTACCAGATACGTATATTATTACAGTTACGAACATGTCTCGTAAAAAAGTGACGAGTAGAGAATATATATAATTATATATCCTCTAAAAGAAATACACAAACACTTGGCTATGATGGTGAGAGTGGGTCGATTCCACCTCTAGAGAATGGATCTGAATTCGACAGAGATAATTACATATGAGCGGAAATAGACATATACTTTTCTCATTGTCCGGTGATTAATGTTACCTCGTTCTGATTTTCCGGATGCCTGTTCGAATACTGCAACGAACGTCAGGATTTCTTCATTCGGTTCTTCATTTGGATCTTGGGCTTTGTAACAACTAGCAAGTCCAAAATGTGTGAAGAATTCGAGAAGTCAAGAGGGCATTGCGGTTATTGCAATTTTATATATATATATTGTTACGTGTGAGGGTCTTGGTTGATCATGTATTATTCAATTTACGTAATTTTTACGGCCCTGCAAACCAAGATTACACGTAACCTGCCACTTGAAGCCAAAAGTTAACCTCAAAGACGGTCGTTAATTAGCCAAAGGTCGCCAGTTAAGGGTAATTAACCTTAACAAAAATATTTGAGATGAATTTGATTTTAAACGCAACGGTTATTCCAAACATTCGGATGCGAGGCATACAAAAGCATCGAGATTTAACCTGATTTTGCTTACCCTAAATCCTAGGTATTTTACTGGAATAACAGGGTTGAAGCTAACAATATAATAATTAGGCTTAATCTAGACTTCGTAAACACATATACAGTAAGTGGGGGATGAAGGAGGAAACAAAAGAAATGCGTAATACAGAAAAAAGATAAAAGAATGGGCGAAGTTTTGAACAAAAAACGACTTTACCTTAGGACGAACGTTGTGCGCACCAACACCGCTGAGAGGGTCTTCGCAATTGCTTCTTCACTTCATTAATAGAATAATAGAAAAAGAAAGGGGACAGGGCCACCTTCCAGACGTCTGCCCGAGACGGTGGCTAGTCTCTCTCTGTAGTTCCCTGACCGGCCTAGGTCAGGACAGTCACACCAGGTGTCCACGTTCTTGTTTTCAAAACATTCGCCAAGAGACAGGTAGAAAGGAAAAAGGACCTTAGGACCACCTATTCTTAAGGCTGATAGGGAAATTTTCCTATAGGGTGGAAGGCCTAACTTACCTATCCCGTTCTCCAACGGACGTTAAGGTTTGAACTGAAGACGCTCCTATATCGACAGTGTCTTTTCCCGGTCTCAGTCAGGCTGATATTTCTATCCCTAAATGTTCGAGGGCGAACAGCGTAAATATTTATAAAAGCTCCCCCCTTTAAGAGGGCCTTCACTCCCTTTTCGGGCGTGAAAGTCTATACTAAGCAAGCTGTTCGCCTCTCGTAGGTTACTCTCCTTCCCCTGAGCAGATTAGTCCTGGTTAGCCTACCTAGCTACAGAACTACCTAACCCTAGATAGGATATGAGCTATAATCACTACTTAACCTAATTCTAGCAGTACTAGAAGGTGCTTACGGTTATTATAGGCTACCTCCTACAATCATGATGTGTTTTAGACCTAGCCTAGTGGTACAGTCTATGATATTCCCTAGCCTAACCTATCCTAACCCGACCGTAGCACCAACATAAGAGTTAATATTCTAACTAAATTACAACATGGTTTATGTTTAATACAATTAAAATTTACTAGTTAATTCATGAGGGTTGCCTCATTGAGGTCTTAGGCCATGCGTGTCCTGAGCATCGTGGCTCAGTTCACAATAGTTAAGATTATTGAAATTTGTTAGGCTACTTACGGGATTACTGCGGCTCGGTGGTAAGTGGAAAGAACAAGGTTACTAAATTGATGTACCGTACTTTAAGGCGGCCTAGGCTAGGTACAAATAAAAGGAAGAGATCACACTGGCTACCTTCTCTGGGCAAGGGGCCAGGATCACTCTTAGATGTTAGGGCACTGTGCCGAGAGGGCACTAGTGCCAGGATGAGCTTATAGCTTCGCAACTACTGGGCTCTCTTCCGCCCCTTCTTCTTCTTCTTCGGGTTCCTCCAAGGCCTATCAGTAGCTGGCCTAGCAGGTGATGAGAGCACCGACTCCGGGGACAGGCCAGAAGGGCTAGCGGGCGCGAAGTCAGGGGCAACTGCAAAAGCTGCGGGAGGACTCCCTACTCCGGCTGCTGCGACAACCGGAGCGAGAGCGATCTCGACTTCTGCATCCGAGGATGCCAGTTCCTGGTCTTCCAAGGAAGGGGTACCATTTCGATCCTCCAGGGGTTCATCCCCTGGAGTCAAATTTTGCAAAGAAGAAGGTTCGGGTGCTGGAGGCTCTCCAGTCGCAATGATCAGCTGCATGGGGAATCCTAAATCTCGCGGAGGAGGATTCGCCTCATGATTTAGACCCGGCATGGGGGCCTTTTCCACTGGTAGCTCAACGTCCGTGGCGGACGGAGTCTGGCACTGCTCAGTGCTCGCAAGTGGCACTGGCAGCAGTTGAGGGTCAGGCATGCCTGACAAGGGGTCCGGAGGTGCAATACCTCTCGGACGACTTGGGTTTGGCTGCGGCAGAGATTCCTGCCCCAGCAGGAGATCGTAGCCTCTCGGTGAGTTTTGTTCGGGGGCGTCCGCTGGGCGTTGCTTGGTTGGGCAGCCCTCCCAATTTGTGGAGTGGTCTGCCCGCTTGCACGTCCTGCAGCGGTACTGCTCCTCCTGAATCTCTCTTCGCGGAGGGGGAAGACCTCTTGGTGGGCCAGCCCTTCGCAATTGGAGAGGGCTAGGCCTGGAATAGTTTGGGTTGTGCCCCTTCCGCGGACCACTTTGGTGGGCGGAAGGTGGAGGTTTGTCATGGTTGAGAGTTTTACATGTGGCTTCTGTGGAGGAGGTAACACGGCTGCGAAGTGGCGTTGGTAACGGGCTTCCGCAGAGAAGATCCCGACCCAACAAGAAGACCACTCCGGGCCGAATTCCACCTACCACGCCAAGGCGGTGGGGTAGCGTACCCCAAGGCGTCGTAACCTGGAGTTGGACCGTGGGAACGGTGATGGTGTGGCCCTCTATCCACTTCATTTCCCACCGCGTTTCTTCGTCAACCACAGCACCGGCTGGCACTTGGGCCCTGGCGATCAGGCTAATATCTGCCGCAGTGTCTACTGTGACCGGAAGGGTCACGGGCAGGCTAGTGCTCTGAAGAGGGGCAACCGAGATGAACTGGGTTTCCAGTCTCTCGGGGTAAAGGATCCGGTGCGGACCAGCAGCAGAAAATGAAGTGCTGATTAGGTTGACAAATTTGGTGGTGGGGACATGATGTGGACAGGCCAGAGATCCAGCATTGTAGTGGCTAGCAGCCCCACAGGATCTGCACGGGCCTTTTGGATGGGCTCGGTGGCCTGCAGTAACTGTTGGAGGAGAGGGCTGAGCGAATGAATCGGGAGCGGAGTTCTGGCTGGTAGGGTTAGGCTGCTTATTAGTGCCGAGTTTGTATCGGCACTCAGCTTCAGCGTGGCCCCCCTTCTTGCAATAGTTGCACATGGTCTTGCTAGGCAGTCCATTCTTCGGGCGAGTGGAGTTCGAGAGGTAGGCCGGAGGGATGATTCGCTTCTGAGAGGTGCTATGCGACTGATTGAAAGTTTCCCACGAATCAGCCATGCAACAAGCTTCCATAAGTGTGGAGGGCTGTTTATCGTTAAGATATACAGCAAGGGGCCCTGGCACACATTGGAAAAGGTCTTCTAGCATGGTCCGATTGAAAAGATCCTCAAACGTCGTGCAGGCCAAGGAGTCGAACCAGCGCGTACCGGACTGGGTTTTGTGACATGCCCATTCCGCCCAAGACCAGCCGACTTCCTTGGCAAGACCTCGGAACCGTTGTCTCCATTTTTCTGGGGTTATCTCGTAGGCCTTTGTAATGACTCTACGAACTTCTGCCATGTTGCCTCTCTGGCTCTTCTCCAGTGAGCGAAGCGCTGCCTTGGCTTTTCCCTCCATATGCTTGGCTAGTATTAAGGCTCTCTCCGTCTCCGTGGTGCTGTAGTTATCGAAAAGAGCCTCGATCTCCTCCAGCCATGCTTCTGGCTCGTCCTCAGTCCACTTGGGGACTAGGGAATTGATGCTCGAAATTGGAGCGTTTGATGCAGCAGGTGTAGGACTGGAGGCTTGCTGTCGAGCCATAGCTTCGGCATTCTCCATTTTGGCTCTTTCCAGCTCGAGCTCTTTCTCCTTGCAGGCTAGCTCACTTTCCTTGCAGGCTAACTCATGCCGTCTTCTTCTTTCTTCTCTTTCCTCTTCTAATTGCCTTTGCTCGGCTTCATACGCCCTTCGTTCTTCTTTATACTTCCTCTGCTCGGCTTCATACTTCCTCTGCTCGGCTTCATACTTCCTCTGCTCGAGTCTTTCTTCCTTCTCCCGCTTGGCCAAGTCGTCCACTTGCTCCTTAACCCAGGTGGTAAGTTCCGAGCTGGTGAGACCTGCCGCCGTCCCCAGCCCCAGGAAAGTTTTATAATGCTCTGCTGCCATGGTTCTGGTGGGGAAGGGCGTCTAACCGGGTCGACGGGCGTACTTGGGCAGCGAGGAAGTGTCTCTTCAATGACGTGGCACCCTTTCAAAAGGTGGCACTGTAGTTTGGGTGTGCCGTGTACAGGTCACACTGGTGGCACTCAGTATCCCTAGGCACTGGTGCAGGTTAGGTTCCAGAAGAACTTTCTCTTCTGTGTTCCCTTTTGTTTTCTTTAGTGGCACTTATGGTGCCAATGTGTTCTTAGGGACCCTCTACTGGAGTCCAACTAGGCTATATGGGAGGAAAGGCACTCTACACCCCTGCAGAGTGCAACAATCGAATGAGAGAGAAAGGGAAGGTAAAAGAGAGAGAGAGAGAGAGAGAGAGAGAGAAGTAAGCTATTCAAGTGATGACAGTGCTGCAAATTATTGGCACTGTGGAATAAAGTGAATTTGGGGTTTTTTTTTTTTTTTTCTTTAAAGATCCTCGTGAGTGGCTGGTCCCAGTACCGGCCCAGTGCTGGCCCCTTCTTCTTTCAGAGGGTGAAAACTACTGTTTGCTTCGGTCTGGATAGCAGGCCTCACTCGTGACCGACAGTTTATCACTGTATCGTAATTACTCTTAACTTGTCCTCATCTATTGTGGGACAGAGGTGTTTCTTTTATTTGGTTTATTGTATTCGAATTAATTAGCCTAGTGTCGGCCGTTCTTTCTTTGAAGAGGGTCACGTACACTTAGGTTAGGAATGCTTACTTGAACGACGAGAGAGAGAGAGAGAGAGAGAGAGAGAGAGAGAGAGAGAGAGAGAGAGAGAGATTTTCAATCAGCGAATTTCTTGCTGCTTGAGAACATGTAAACAAAGATTTTATACATGCACAATGGCATGGATCTTAATAAAATGATATAGATGCGTCGTCTTGGCTTCCTTAGGGATTACTTTATTATCTTAATTTTCCTGGGAGCCGACGTCACAAAAGTTTATCGTAAAATTTTAAATTCTCTTTATATGATTTTTATAGCAGGTATCTGTATAAGAACTTGTTATGGTATTACTCCTAACTAAGGCCTATCTTTCCCTGCCTAAATTATCCTTTTGGTTTTGTCTATCGAAGTCTGTCTAGCTAAGATATTGCGAGGTGGGTTTACTACGAAAAGCAAAAAAAAAAAAAGAAAATGACCCAAGAGTGGCTCGGGCAGAGTCTGGTCACAACAGCGGATGACAATAACAAGGTCTTAAGATGGCGGAAAATCCCGTTAGGCCTAAATTTCAAAACAACCTCTGGCGGCGAAGGAACACCAAAATGGCCGTTCTCCCACAAACAGTTCGAACAATTTCAAAACAACCGCGCGAACACGGAGGAGGAATCCAAAATGGCGGGTATTTCCTTTTAGCACCAAATTCAAAAACAACGCATAAAACAAATGCAGGTATCCAGATTTTACTTTAAATATACCAATCATGCATAGCGTTTTACGTTACGGATGGAAAACTAAATTACCAAACAACTTTGTCTTTTGTTATCGTACTCTCACCCGGACATTAAACAAAAGAATGAAAAGAGAAATGCTAGTCTGCCTGCGTAAATTTACGTTGTTGAACGGTACCTTTATTGTAAAATTACTATTTCAGTTCGTTGCTACTTCACTGACACGGTTTTGAATGATTCCCGCTATATGCAAACAATAACGATCGGAATTGCCGACGCAATTTCTACATTACTTTGTGTACATGAAACGGGCTCCGCGATTCGGCCTTTGAATTCGTTACTTGAACGACTTGACTCACGATCCGAACACGGTAAAATGCCCTTTGTCTTAAACGACACAAATTGTGATTCGCTCTGCTCTCGAGTCGCACCCTTTCCTACCTACGCTAATTCTCACTACACTTGTTATTATAACTATTCTCTTTACTGCTTATTATTATGCCTGGTTCCTTGTTTGGAAGAATGAAATGGAATTCAATATCTGACTTTTATCTTTGGAATTAATGTAATTTTAATTTCCTTTTCTCCAGATTCTTTCTCTAAAATGTACTTTAGATTCTACGCAAGGTCGCCAATGTTACGTGTGAGGGTCTTGGTTGATCATGTATTATTCAATTTACGTAATTTTTACGGCCCTGCAAACCAAGATTACACGTAACCTGCCACTTGAAGCCAAAAGTTAACCTCAAAGACAGTCGTTAATTAGCCAAAGGTCGCCAGTTAAGGGTAATTAACCTTAACAAAAATATTTGAGATGAATTTGATTTTAAACGCAACGGTTCTTCCAAACATTCGGACGCGAGGCATACAAAAGCATCGAGATTTAACCTGATTTTGCTTACCCTAAATCCTAGGTATTTTACTGGAATAACGGGGTTGAAGCTAACAATATAATAATTAGGCTTAATCTAGACTTCGTAAATACATATACAGTAAGTGGGGGATGAAGGAGGAAACAAAAGAAATGCGAAATACAGAAAAAAGATAAAAGAATGGGCGAAGTTTTGAACAAAAAACGACTTTACCTTAGGACGAACGTTGTGCGCACCAACACCACCGAGAGGGGCTTCGCAATTGCTTCTTTACTTCATTAATAGAATAATAGAAAAAGAAAGGGGACAGGGCCACCTTCCAGACGTCTGCCCGAGACGGCAGCTAGTTTCTCTCTGTAGTTCCC
>JANJGK010000010.1:34394331-34439331 GCA_039081455.1 Macrobrachium rosenbergii
GTTTACTTCTAACAATAGAATGAGGAGCAAAACGGAAAAGCAGGAGCGTATTCTTGTCAACGCATCAAGATTACTGGGAGTAACTTTATTAAATCTAGGTTTTGTTTATGTCCAGTAAATCATTGTATGTTTCTTTTCTCTTACCTGAAGTCAAAAGGTAAGTACTTTCAGTTTATCTTATCAGTTCGTTGAACTTTTTATTTGAACTGATGTAAGGTATAGTTATCGTATGTCTTAGAGTTCACAGCTATAATATGCGTCCTTGCGGAAAGCGTCATTTTGAAAAGCCGTTTCATAAACTGGCCTAAAAATGACTAATCTTAATCTTGTATTCAAAAATAATGATAACAGATAGATGCCTGTAGACTTCCAAGATGAAAGCGCTAGATGTTATATGAACGTTGAGAAATAAATAAATGCTAGTCGTCTTGTATTTATTCTTGTTTTTTCTTTTGCCGAAAAGCAAGCTCCATTACCAACAGTAGCTGTTCGTAGGCGGTAACGTGATTTGCATTTTCTTGATGGAATTTTAAACGCCTCCTTGCCATCATTTTTTCTTGCACTTATATTGTTAGTTCTTATCAGAAAAATTACATGATTTACTTTGCCGTGTGTGCTTATTTCTGTTATCGCTTCACTGTTCCGAAAGAACGTCTTATGTAGACTCTGAAGCAAATACTTAGAGATAAGAAAAGGCGAAGCGTTTCCCCGTCTCAAAATCTATTGAGGAAATCAGAGCAAACGTTGCTTTGACGCGATTAAGTCACGATACTATCCAGATACATCTCCGTCCCTTTGGCAAGACATTAACATAATGTTTGCTCCAGTCTGATAAGGGACCTTAGGGAGCTGTTCCCATGAGAGAGAGAGAGAGAGAGAGAGAGAGAGAGAGAGAGAGAGAGAGAGAGAGAGACGCATGGTTAGAATTTCTATGAGCTGTGATCCTATACTATATGTGGGTTGAGAGAGCTGGAGGAAGTAACGGGGGCTTTGGCTGGCCCAGTGTGTGTGTGTGTCTGTATGTGTGTGTGTCTGCGTATGTGTGTGAGTGTGTTTGTGCGTGTCGGGCTAGCGGTGGGGGTCGGGGTGGGGGTTGTCCTCGATCTCTGTTATGACATTTCAGCCAAAGGGATTAAGTAGCCTGGTCTTTTGTCGCCCCTTCTTGCGGTTAGAAAAATAATTTGTACATCTGCTTTCATTCGTCAAGATTTCAGATATTTTTTTCCTTCTTTTTATTTTTGAATCCCAGACGTAATCCTTCTAGCTCGTCCTTTATTCAAGGATGGAGTGACAAATATTTAATTTGACAAACATGAGAAGACGAAAGAAAAGAGTGCTTGCGCGCACATAATGTGAGCAAACATAAACATACGTGATTACTTACGATCTCTTGCATTGAAGAACCAGGCATGGGTGGAGTAAGATCCTGTCTTATTCGTCATGAAGAAAAGAAGAAAATATTACGGTCGATCTTATCTCGCGACATATTCAGCTCTTGTGAAGGAAATCATCGAAATTTTAGCATACCAAAATTAGAACACAATTCTAGTTTCAGAAAATTGAGCTAGTAGACTGATGACTATAGGGATAACCATCTCTTGGAAGTAGCAGTGATTCGGCAAAGCTGATAACGCGAGCTTCTGATTTGAAGTTATCATGAAGGAGGAAGACTTTCAGATGGGAGAACAGGTTGCCATGCAGTCACGGCAGAACCCATTGCTTGGGCAGACAAACTTGAGTATCCACACTCACTACGCAATACAGTATATATATATATATATATATATATATATATATATATATATATATATATATATATATATATATATGTTATACGATCACAAGTAACACGTGAAGATTGTATATCCCGAGCCATCATTATTTCTTACTGGCTCAGAAATTTATTTGTGTGAGACACGTTCTCAAGTGTTCATTTCCACACACACACACACACAAATATATATATATGTGTGTATGTATATATATATATATATATATATATATATATATATATATATATATATGTGCGTGAGTGTGTAAGTGTGCATGTAGAGGTAGGCATTTACATTCACGTATACGTTACTGCATGAGTCCGGTATCAGAATGACCAAGAAAACCTCTTCATCCTAGTAAATCAGATTCAAAATCGTTACCACTGAGAACTGAGCCCTTATATTTTAAAGGTCCCCGATCCATTTTCTGAGTAATTGTCTTAGTGGCTTTTTCCAGTAATTGATTTGAGAACTGTGATATTCCATCATAAACAAACATTTTTAATATTTAACAGCCATTGTGTTTTGAACTCGAGTTGATTAAAATCTCGGATGGTATTTACGCTTGAAATTGCCTGCCAGAGATGTCAGTGATTCTTGCTAATCGCACTCCTGTCGTATCCTTAACACTCGTGCGCCTGTCCCATCAACACTGACGGCAGTATTCAAGTCTCTTAGCAATTGCATCGTTCTTATAAAAATTGCATGATGATTTTTCTGTATTTACTTACTGAAACTTTTGTGAAAGTTTGACATGGACTTCAGTACCTTTAAACTATCTTTGTTATACACAGAGAAATCAAATAGTATTATACACATTGCATTTTATGTAGTGATTATTATTAACAAAAAATCGCGAAGCACAATTGAGACGTCTCTGTGGGCTCTCCAACATCTCTCTTCAAGCATTTTTTGCTTGGCTGACAAGATCAAATGATTTGTTATTTGTAGTTGCTGGGCTGTACTGGTTACCTTATTCGGGGGTGGTGACCATATGACCAGCGTTATTAAACCTTGGGGTGTGCCGTAACCTTCGACCCAAACCCGTCCACAGTTTTGATTCCCTATCTGTTTCTGTAGTATTTATTTATTTTTTTTTAAATTTTCCATATTTCTTTTTATAAAGCACACCAACTTATTGTTATTTGTTGTTCTGTATATCCAATTCTGTTTCTCAGTCCTTAATTAATCTTCTTTCCTCACTATATATGGACATTCCATTCTGTGAAAGTATAATAAGCAAGTTCATGACCTTTTGACCTTATTCCAAGCAGTTTACGTTTATTATGGATCACAGGAATGATAAGTTGGAGCCGGCACCAAAGAACATTAAATTGCTAAGAAAGTGTCCATTAAATACAGCGCCTATATGTAAAAAGAGAGATGAGGTTTAAAATAAGTAATAGATAAATATAAATATGGTAGAAGTAGTAGGTACAAAATAATGAAACGCGTTACAAACCAGGTAGCGCGTCGAACTCTCAACTGGGCGACCAGCGTTCGAGAGTCGAACCGGACGAGGAGGGATGAGTGGGCACTGTCCCTGAAGTCCAGTTCGTTTTCGTTGGTCTGAATTAGAGACACCTAGTTGTTAGTCGACTGTTGTAGATGCATTCTGGTTGGAGAGAGAATAAAAGATAAACAAGTAAAATAAGTTTCTTCGGCGCAATCGAGTTTTCTGTACAGCATATAATGCTGTATGAAACTCTCAGCAGCGGTCCATGAAACTTTCAGCCACTGCCTGGTGGTGGCCTGTGTTGCTGGCACGTATGGAGGTGCCAGACGCACGATCATGGCTAACTTTAACCTTAAATAAATTAAAAACTACTGAGAGTAGAGCACTGCAATTTGGCATGTTTGATTTGAGGGCGGATGATCAACATACCAATTTGCAGCCCTCTAGTCTGAGTAGTTTTTTAAGATCTGAGGGCGGACAGGAAAAGTGCGGACGGACAGACAAATAGCCATCTCAGTAATTTTCTCTTACAGGGAACTAAAAACACTAGATATAAGTTTTTGTTGCTCTGTCAGATTGTACACCATCAAAATGAGAGGCTGTGGAAGAGGGAGGTCATCCTGGCCCCCCTGGGGAGAAACCATTCATCAGTAAGGTTCTCTGCCTCGATACTAATGCTGCATTGGGACCACTTGCTCTAACGCTATATGTTCTTCCATTTTTCATCGTATCATTCGATGTCATACCAGTTTTAAACTAGGTCATACGTCTTGCAAAAATAAATGAGTCCTTGTGAAGATGTATGATGCAGAATACATCATTTACAACGCAGATTTGTGAAAAAGTTAGGGCGTTATTTTTCTGGCTTTAAATGGAAACGACTTGTCGTTATCAAAAATATTTTCCTTCTTCTATTTATGTTGTTGTGAATTTTGTATTCGTTGATAACGCCTTTCCATAAATACTTATGCTTGAAAAATACAATTTTTATATATGAAACAAGATCACATTAATGAGGTTTGTATTTTACTTATTTTCTGTTTTGTTATTATCTGCTTAACTCATTTATGATTGTATTCGGTTCGCGTGTCTGTGTGTATGCCTTTCATTCTCTATGAAGCAAAATAATAATGGGGAAAGAAAAAATGCGCAGATAATATCGAATAAAAATTGATGCCAGGATGTCACCAGCTTATTTGACTCCCTTTTATTTTGATAAACATAAGGATCCTTCCCAAGTAGTAATACTTCATCATGTAGCAGCCTACTTGTTGTGAGACACAGACTCACACAAACAAACAAGCACAAACACACACACAAGCTATACTCCCCTCTTCCAGGTTTGCCTTCGTTTTATGTGTTTGGCTATGTAACAGAGCACTTGCGTATAACCATTGATGTCGGTTGAAAGTCCCGACGTGCTTTCTAGACCATGCGGCGTATCCAGCCCCTCCGTGGGTAAAAAGTGAAGCGGTGCTGCACAGCCTTCCAGGACCCATGAAGCAACCAAGACGGATCGCCGCCTAGGCTCTGTGTTTCCAGAGTCCAGCAAAAGACGACCGCTCCAGTATTTACATTCCTGACCTCCTCAGGCATTCGCCCTCGTCGATTGCTTTGCATTCTTTCGGCTGTTCTTTCCACCCGACTCATACTGCTGCTGGCCGTTCCGCAGTATGTTTTCATTTCTATATTTTTTCCCTTTTAGTGCCTTTTTAAAAGTAAAAGGGAAGTTGTTCTTTACCGTATCTGGGAAAAGACAGATGGACGGCAACGCAGCCCTCATGAACACAAGGCAAAAAGACATTCGAAAATTGCGTATTCTTTTTGACCAATTATAAAATTATATAGGGTCGTTTTACATCATATGCGGTGTTTTTCTTCTGTTAACATTACTTTCTTCTTGTAAAATGGTACGTGGTTCTTTGACGAATACAAACCATCTAACACAAAAAATAGCTTAATATGGATATGTGTAAAGGTATATGTATACTAACACAGTATATATGCAGTCCACTCTGGTAGGTGGCCATCGGTGTTAGCAGCAGCATTCCAGATATAATATATACATTATATATATATATATATATATATATATATATATATATATATATATATATATATATATATATATATATATATATATTGTTACATGGGTCCTTTGGCTAATGGGAGTTTAATAATTTGTTACTTTGATTTATATTGCCTTGCTTTACCTAAGACCCACGTAATTCTGTCAAGTAAGGCTAACATTAACTCTAAAGGACAGATATTGAATAGATCAGGTCGCCAGTTAACACTCGTTAACAGAGAATAGAGGTTTATTCATAGCCACATGAATGAATTCAACAAACTTACTGGACCACTAGGTTCAACAAAAGGACGTAAAATAAAATGAAATGGGTTATTTAGGGTTATTAACAGGGGTTAACAGCAGCTCAGCATATAGTCCAACGTCGGACAAACCTCAATGCTACATAGAATTAACGCAACAAATTTATATGCCTCTCAGATGCTTTATCAGGAATTTACTGCAAGGTCGAATTAGGGCTTCTTGGTACTAATGATACAGATTCTTCTCTAAGAAAGATGATGTTGTGCAGGCCCAAGGCGTACACAATTCTGGAAAAAGACATATCCAGATAACAATCTTGCTTTACAGAAACTCTCACTTGTCATTACTCAGTCACAAGGGGATGATTTCTTAAGTTAGGAATAATATTTTTAACACCATGGAGGATAAATTATGTGACTTCACTAGACAACAATAATTGTACTTGATAGATGACTTCATTAATGGGATATGTTTTACTAGGCTTTCTTAGTCAGTGACTGTTTAAAAGGGGAAAATGTGAACAAGGGAAAATGAGTTTCAGTTGAAGGAAAAGAGAACTGGGAGCAATTGTCAATTCAGACTTACCTCTAGGTTAGCTAATGCAGTGATCAGTTGCATAAGATTCCTTGGTCTGTTGAAATAGCAAATTTCTCCTCGGTTTGAACAAAGGAGGGAAAAACAAAGAATGCTTGGACGACAGCCGGTCATGTCCGGATACTGTGGCGGCTGCATCAAGAGTCCAGAGCCGGGGCAATTTCTCACATACTCGCTTCAAAACTCCGCCTAGCCAGGGCTTGACCTGAAATGACAGCGGACTCACCAGTACACAGGATAGAGAAGACTGAGCTGTAGGAACAGTACCTCTAAGGTCTGTCCTAGCAAAACCTATCCCTGATTTACGGCCCTCTAAGCTAATGTCTCAGCAGTTAGCATATGGAATTTGAAAACACTTCTAAATCGATAACACTGCTTCCTGCTCGCTTCTTCACAAGCTACAGCCTACATTGTCTGCCCTCTTACTTTAACAAAGATAAATTTCTTGTATTTGATTAAAGCAAGGAAGAGAGGCCGAACAGGGAATATTTATAATATATATATATATATATATATATATATATATATATATATATATATATATATATATATATATAACTTACATACATACAGTAACTGATTTACTGTACCCATGATATTTCATTTAGGCAATTCAAGTAGTGTTGGTCTGTTTAGTACTTGACTGGATGACCAACAAAGAATGCCTGGTATCACAGACATACAAGACCTTTTAACCAACAAATAGATTTGCTGCTTGAGGTAAGAGACTAGACTCACACTTCTGTCTAAGAAACGTAAGGGTAATGTCCATTCTTACAATGGGTAGTCATATATATATATATATATATATATATATATATATATATATATATATATATATATATATATATATATATATGTATATATATACATATACATGTACGAGTATATGTTTATATTTATATATATATATATATATATATATATATATATATATATATATATATATATATATATATATATATATATATATTATATATATATAGGTGCTTCAAGAATGGCAGTAATTGTTGTTTTGTCTCTCGACCGGAGCCTTACTCAGTTAGCGACATGAAATGGTTTCAAAATTAAGCCATAAATAACCCATTAATATCGAATTCACTTATCTTTAAAAAACTTAATCTCAAAAGGAATGATATAAGATGCACCTACCCCGAGCAGAGTCTCTCTATGTTATAGGGATATTTAAACATTGTTACGAATGACTTAACACATCATTTGCCATTGTATTTGTGAAATGTACTTTGTCTATAGCGACAATGATGCATGGTCTTTTTCAGTTTTCTGTAAAAGAAAACTATTGGGATGGCTTTGCCTGTCCGTCTGCACTTTTTCTGTCCGCCCTCAGATCTTAAAAACTACTGAGGCTAGAGGGCTGCAAATTTGTATGTTGATCATCCACTCTCCAGTACCAAATTGCAGCCCTCTAGCCTCAATAGTCTTTATTTTGTTTAAGGTTAAAGTTAGCCATGATCGTGCGTCTGGCAACGCTATAGTACAGGCCACCCCCAGGCCGTGGCTGAAAGTTTCATGGGTCGCGGCTCATATAACATTATGCGCTGTACAGAAAACTTGATTGCGCCGAAGAAACTAATGCGCATTTTTTACTTTTTTTTTTTTTGTTCGTCTGTCAAAGTAGCGTATTAAAAACAGAAACCTTACCTGAAGCTTGGCATCCAATCTCGCTGGAAATCTGAGAAAACTTATGCTACAGATTTTCATTTCTTTCTCAGGAAAAGATAAATAAGATCGAAGATGAAGAATTTGTGGATCCTCTGCAGGCGAATCCAAAGGTAAGGACGTGGCATCTTCCCCATACATGGGATGGGGCCGTAAGGGCGGCTGTAACTCACGGCCGAGCCCTGTGAGAACGAGAGAAGGGGAGGTGCTGACTAGGGTGTGTATGGGCGCCTGTCATGAAGTCCTGACTTCCCCTGGGCTTCCTCGGAGGGCCAAGGAGTTTTCGTTGGTGTTTTTTTTTTATTGCGTAGTTTTACAAAAGTTTATATCATGGATACTTGGAAGTATGGGTAGAAAGTTTACCCTCACTGTGCTGGTTCTTGAACGATTAGTCGTGCGTGATTGGTTGTTCTTGATTCTAAACCTGTCCTCGATTTGTATTTTCGTGTTTCTTATTTATCTGGTGTTTCTTGCTGACGTAATTAATCTAATTTATTTCCTCTTATAACCTTTTGCTAGTAGCTAAATGTGAAACAAACTCTCACTACAACTGAAATTAATTACGGGGAGAAAGCCACTCATCTAAGAGAAGCAACAACGAAGAGGTTCATGTTTATGCAATTAACAACACCACACTTATCATGGCAACGATGAATGTAAACGAGGTAACGCTTTAATAGAAGCGAATTTCGAGGTCGTTTAATGTGTTTCTTAGACGGTCGGAGGGTGGTCCGGCCCTCCGCGAAAATTCTGGTCACGAATTCGTGTGTTATGGACTTATAATAGGATCTTAGTCCTCTTTCCATTCTTCTTTGCGATTAATCGCTCCTGATGGTGTGAGGACACAAGGTACTGTAGAGGCAAGGACTCACGACTAAAGCGTCCTTTTCATGGAAGAACCTTCGAAGTAAATGCAAGACGTGGTCTCAAAAATGCCCGTGCTCAAGTTAATTTCCTTCAACTTTGAAAGAGCTGGTCTGGCTCAACGCTTTTAAATATTCATTGATTTCTTGATACTATCGTATTGATTCTGCCGTATTTATTTTGTCAGGTTTGCTAATTAATATTTTGGCAATATATTTTTTTATATTGCTTACTCAATATCCTATGTGGCTATGATGCACATTTTCATTCAGCTATGAATACTTGTTCGCCATTTTCACAGAGTCTGTTTCTGCAACGCATTTTCACAGAGTCTGTTTCTGCAATGTCTCCAACTATTCACTTTTTATTTTACGAAAGTGACGGAATATTTTGGAAAATTAAGTAAGTAAAGTTCATGAAATGTCATAAAAATGGACGGCTAACTGGTCAAACTGTAAGATGGTGATGAGAAGCATGGCCTTTGGTTAAAATGGAAATTGCTAAAATTGTGGCCCAGAAGTGATATGGCCTGTGAAGAAGCTGGCGAAGGCTTTGAGGAAGGATCACATAGCTCAGGTGCACTTGAATGCAAAAGACCTGTTTCTGTAGCCACCGTGCCCGCGTCCTAACTAAATAATAAAGTCAGCGTTAAGATGTTTCTTTTCATTTGTTACTGTGATAGTTATAACATTATAATGTACACCTTTTACTAGCTACTTACCTGCATCTTTGGTGCCGGGTTACATTGCACAATAAAATGATACGGTCAGTGTTAAAAAATTGAAATTCCAACCTGTTATTTTCTTTCAAAGTGGAAGCGTTTGAAAACATAGTTATGCCACTTCCATAAGTAAGATTTCAAGTTAATCACAAGATCGTTTTTTTGTAAATGGTTACAAACCTTTCATTTACCGTAAGACAGTTTTTGTAGATCGTTTAATAGGAGATCGGTGGTGGCACATATAACCGGCCTGTGTGGTTGTATGATAAAACAGCAGCTGGACATAAGCAAAAAATAATAGTTCAGGGGAGCACAAGGTAAGGTCTGCTGAAAAATTTTATTTCAATGCAAAAACATAAATAAAGGAAATACTAGATTTCTGCTTGAGCAAAGCCGTGGGACAGTTCAGTTTAGTCACGTTAGAAGTGTTTGTAAATGCAAAAATATATTTCTAACGGTATGTGAAAGAGTTAGTCGATTTGTTAAAGGTGCGAATATGAATTTTAAACAATTAGTTAATTGTAACCGGCTAGCTGCGAATTGCTGTTGGAACTGAAGCTTCTAAAATAGTATGCTCACAAAAAAACTTTTTGCTCGTGACGTGCTATCGAAAACTGCAACCTAAATGCACCAGAGCAGAAATAAATAAGTAAATGATAAACAAAAAGAGTGGGTAAGGGCGGGATTTGTATCCGTAGACGTCTTGTGTGAATGTGACAGAAGCGAGCCGTAAGATCTTAAACGGAGGATAAATTACCTGTAAAACAGCGATCACGTCAAGATTACCTGCGAGTGGATGGGGCCCATGCAAACAGGAACTACGTCTCCCCGTGTTATCTTCAACCTAAGTTGTACTACAAGGAAACATAAGAAGCAGTAGAAGAAGAAATGGGCTGTTTCTCAAACAGAGGGCTTCGGTTGGAGGCTGTCCACATAGGATAAATGACATCCGGTCCAAAAGAGCAGTCGAGCGTAAAATCCGTTTACTTTGATGATAGCTATAATAACTTGGCAATATGTGGCCTTGTTCAGATAAAAAAAAAAAAGGAACACTCTAATTTGTAAAACAAGGAGAGAAAATGAATACGTAAATGCGAAAAGTATTGAGTCTGAACTTCGTTAAAAACGGAAAAAAATTTAATATAAAACAGTGTAAGAAAATTAAAAAAAAAAAAATTAAGTGATGAGCGTTAAGTCTGGATTCTTAATGAAGAAAATTCTTCATTTGCAAAAGACTAAAGGGAAAATTTAGAAAAATTTCAACTAGAAAAAAATAGATATGCATTTACTCAACCACTGATCTTAGTTGAGGAGTCTACTGGTCAAAGTTAGAGAATTAGAATTCTTGAAAGCACAAAGTTACAGAACTTCCATTTACAGTGGTTGACCTTCCCTTTATTTTCTCTTTTTTGGAACTTATTCTCTCAGTAACCAAAACCATCTTCTTTTATAAACGAAAAGAGCTTATTGTAATATGTAAAAAATGTCTCTTTTTGGACTGGGAAATCTTATTTAAAGAATAAGAAATGACAGAATAATCCAAGAACCCAGATTGCTGCCCTTCCGCTCATACTACTATAGCGTGTATGGATGCTCCCTTTGCTCGAACTCTAACCGAAAGACCATGAGACAAATTACAACCATTGCTCATAATGGTATTCTGAGGTACCTTACTAACACACCTCGCTATCATGCTGCCACGT
This sequence comes from Macrobrachium rosenbergii, assembly GCA_039081455.1. NCBI lineage: Eukaryota > Metazoa > Arthropoda > Malacostraca > Decapoda > Palaemonidae > Macrobrachium > Macrobrachium rosenbergii. The sequence continues at coordinate 34,405,454 of JANJGK010000010.1, forward strand.
AGATGTTCGTTGAAAACCGATTAAGTAATATCAATAATGGTCCTACTATGTACAGTCTGATTTTCCGACTTAGAAATAGTAGCAGTCCACTTACCCAAAACATCTTGGACACTGAGGCTAGTTCTTAATCGTGGCAAAGATAGGTACTGAGACTTGTTTCCTAGTTGACGTTTTTCCACCTTTCGAACAACCCCAGCCTCAGATGATTTGTATCCTTGTTTTTTCTTTCACATTTTTGCTCGCTGTTGTTATTATTGTTTTAGAATTATTACTGCTCCTCCGTATTTGTGTATCATGATTTTTGTCAGCCTTATTATCTACGCCCATCGGAGGGGGGCGTTTGTAAGACATATATCCCGTTGGGTGTATTCGTGCCATGTACTGAATTCAGTTTGATTTTGGTTCTCTTTAGGTTTCATAATTCCGCCAGTGATGTTTGTGTCATTATCATTATTATTATAAAGAATTATTACGGTGATTTATGATTTATTAGTTCCTCGCTGGGTGAGCGGGTTCCGTTCTCAGCTACCACTCTATTGGTCGCGAGTTCGAATCTCCGAGCGGCCAGTGAAGAACAAGAGGAATTTGTTTCTGGTGATAGAAATTCATTTCTCGCTATAATGTGGTTCGGATTCCACAATAAGCTGTAGGTCCCGTTGCTAGGTAACCAATTGGTTCTTAGCCACGTAAAAATAAGTCTAATCCTTCGGGCCAGCCCTAGGAGAGCTGTTAATCAGCTCAGTGGTCTGGTTAAACTAAGATATACTTAACTTAACGGTGATTTATTATTATTACAGTGATTTATTATTATTATTATTATTATTATTATTATTATTATTATTATTATTATTATTGCTTTTGTCAAAAATGTTTGAGTGAAACTGTAATATTTCGACTCGTACATGTGATTTATATTTTTGGACTGCTACTGTATCTGCCTTCTGTATTTCTGTGTATGGCATTAAGGTCAAATGGAGACTATTATTATTATTATTATTATTATTATTATTATTATTATTATTATTATTATTATTATTATCAATAGTAGTAGTAGTAGTAAACACGCATCCGCTAAGGGTAAAATGCGTATTCTTTTTAGAAAGAAAAATGGGAACTTTAACATTCTTCTGGTAGAAAGAGTACTCTTCCACAGGAAACGTATTATATGACGAGCTTGATGGCGCGCGCTACGCTGCATTGGAACCCGGCGCTGCCCGTCATATCTCCCTACCCTCCCGATCTCCTACCTACCCAGCCCCAACCCGGGCCAGACAAACAGGTTTGCAGGAGGAGGGTGGATGTGTCATGTCTCCCCTACCCTCCTGATCCCGTAACTACCCTGCCCCCACCCAGGCTGGACAAACAGGTTTGCAGGAGGAGGGTGGATGTGTCATGTCTCCCCTACCCTCCCAACCCCCTACCTACCCAGCCCCCACCCGGGCCGGACAAACAGGTTTGCAGGAGGAGGGTGGATGTGTTATGTCTCTCCTACCCTCCCGATCCCCTACCTACCCAGCCCCCACCCAGGCCAGACAAACAGGTTTGCATGAGAAGGGTGGATGTGTCATGTCTCCCCTACCCTCCCTATCCCCTATCTACCCCTCCCCCACCCAGGCAGAACAAACAAGAAAGATCCATTCGGATTTTATTATTATAGAAGATGGGTATCAGCGCAAAAGGAGAACAACAGAGAGCACCCTTTTATGTGACCTAATTAGTCCATAAAGGCATCAGCATCATCTGAAGAGGAATGATCCTTTATGCTCCGGGGAGATTGCACAATGATCTAATGCTGTAACCAGGTGACGTGTATCATCTCGGATGCTATTCATGCTTTGCTTTAAGGTTAACGAATCCTATGAACAAACAACGTTTGTTTGTGGAGGATAACCTATTCTCAGGTTCGGCGGTTGATGCAGTAAACTCGTAGTTGATTCAAGATCAAATACTTGATCATGGTACTCTCTCTTTACATATATATATATATATATATATATATATATATATATATATATATATATATATATATATATATATATATATATATATATATATATATATATATATATATATATATATATATATATATACAGTATGTGTGTATGCATAGACACATGCGTTCATGCACATGTGGACATTATTTCGGATGTAATATGGAAAATTAAAACACTGAGAAATTCTGACATTAAATTGTTCTCTTCAGTTGAGGAGTTTCGTGAAACAGTTTTTTTTTTTTTTATCTATGTTATGCGTTTGCCGTAGTCTATATTGTGAAAGTATTACGCGTTACAAAGTTTCGAAAATTCATTTCCCATTTTTTGGACACCATCTTCAGTCTACGTTTTTGAAATCAACATTAATTTGAACTGAGATAAGAGAAAATTATCCGTGGTGCTTGATAAGCATTCATTAAGTGATGATTTTCTTGTTACTGACAGATGAATGGGTGAAATCTCGCTATAACCAAACCAAAATTTGTAGAATGGTGATTCGAATATTGCTGAAAAGATCTTTATTGGGTATGTAAACTGCCTCCTAAATTTCTAAGCAGTGGTCACCTCGTTCGTGATCTGGAATCAAGACGTGTTTCTTAAGGGATTTGAATCGAAGGTCTCCAGTACGTGTTCTTTTGCATTAGGATTCCGCTGCTTCTAGGTGACAGGTGAGGCAGTGGCTGAGTTCTGTCCGCTTTTTCCGATATATGGATGAAGCCTGGGTTTCTTAGAGTGGCTGGTGAATTAAAACATAGATCAACCTTTTCAGTGGTTGTGTCGCACTGACGCTGGACAGTCTAATGAGCTGGATTTTTATTTATCATTTTTTAAAATTTATATTTAAGTTCAGGTAACTTTTGCCTAATGCTAGTTTAATAATTTTCATGGCTTTTTTCATAAGCATTGTTGCAGCAGTGAACATTTAATTTTTACCCTAAAATTTTGTATTTTGGTGTTCATGTGTATATTCCAGTCAAGTAAATTTTGTGCCAAGACTTATCCGTGTGATCCATTACATATATATATATATATATATATATATATATATATATATATATATATATATATATATATATATATATATATATATATATATATATATATATATATATATATATATATATATATATATATATATATACATACATATATATATATATATATATATATATATATATATATATATATATATATATATATATATGTATATATATATATATATATATATATATATATATATATATATATATATGTATATATATATATATATATATATATATATATGTATATATATTTATATATATATATATATATATATATATATATATATATATATATATATATATAATATAGATATATATATATATATATATATATATATAAAATATAGATATATATATATATATATATATATATATATATATATATATATATTTATAAATCTGACTCACATCAGGATCGAACACAGGTCTTTCAATTGAAAGTCAAGGGCGCTGCCCACCAGCCCATACAAGTCTAAAAGAAGTTGGAACCTGAGAGCAACTGCGCCCAAGGAATTACCTGGGCAAGCCAACTGCTTGCATACCAGCGAGTTTTCCCCAACTTCCCGACTCAGCAATGACCCAATTGACAGCATTTCATTTGAATCATCCCTTCTGAGTGAATAAGATAATCAACACACAATCACGTGTGGAACAGAAATAAATTTCTGACTCACATCAGGAGCGAACCCAGGTCTTTCGATTGAAAGGAAAGGGTGCTGCCCACTAGGCCATACAAGTCTAAAAGAAGTTGGAACCTGAGAGCAACTGCACCCAAGTAATTACCTGGGCAAGCTAACTGCTTGCATACCAGCAAATTTTCCCCGGGAAGTTGGGGAAAACTCGCTGGTATGCAAGCAGTTAGATTGCCCAGGTAATACCTTGGGTGCAGTTGCTCTCAGGTTCCAACTTCTTTTAGACTTGTATGGCCTAGTGGGCAGCGCCCTTGCCTTTCAATTGAAGGACCTGGGTTCGATTCTGATGTGAGTCAGAAATTTATTTCTGTTCCACACGTGATTGTGTGCTGATTATTTCTATATATATATATATATATATATATATATATATATATATATATATATATATATATATATATATATATATATATATATATATATACTGTATATATATATAAATTAATTTTATCACTTACACAATTGTTCTTTGCATAAATACAATTTCTGAAAGGACCTCATTAAAACTGGATGGTATCTACCAGAGATATTTATTCAGGAGAAGAGAGTAACTTTTCCTGAATAAATACCTCCGCAAGATATCTAGTTTTGATGAGGTCCTGTCAGTAATATAAATATATATATATATATATATATATATATATATATATATATATATATATATATATATAACTGGATGTATGTGTGCGTGTGTGTGTGTTCCAGCATAATCTCTGAAACATGGAGCAATTTAAACCAAACTTGGTATACATATAACTTACTATCTGGAAACGAATACTGTGGGATAAGATTTCACTAGCACCAAAAGGCACCAAAGGGGGTAGGTTTGGGAAGGGCTTCCCCAAAACTGGGTGTTTCTGCCCGTAGACTTAGTAACTAAATAAACTCTGCCGATTTATCCTACCTCATTTCAGTATATATATTACTATCTAGAAAAGAATACTGTGGGGGTAAGACATCACTAGCACCAAAGGGGTTGGGGATAGGAAGGGGGTGACATAAAAATAACCGAAAATGACAGGTATTAGTGTCTAATCTATAGTTTTTGAGGTCGTTGAGATGAACAGTGACACTCCTGTTGCCCTTTAAATCCCAGTTCAGCCCCGATAGGAAAGGGGGTGAGAAGGGGTGAAAAATAAAATGTCAAAAATGACAGATATTAGTGTTTAATCCATAGTTTTCAAGTTCACTGAGAGGAATAGTTACACTCTCAATGCCCTTTAAATCCAAGTTCAGCCCCCATAGGAATAGGGGTGAGAAGGGGTTAAATATAAAATGTCAAAAATGTTGGGCAATGTAATTGAAGCAGCTATGTTAACAGGAAAGGAAGAGAGTGAGAGAGAGGGAGAGAAAATGAGAGAGAGAGAAAGAGTAGAGGTGGTGTTAGGGAGGAGAAAGAAGGGAAGAGAGAGAGAGAGAGAGTTTATTGGTTGTCATTCAGAGTTTTCCTGGACAGTGCCCAGTTAGTCAGCTACTGTATATATATATATATATATATATATATATATATATATATATATATATATATATATATATATATATATATATATATATATATATATATATATATATATATATATATATATATAAAGTTAAGTATATCTTATTTTAACCAGACCACTGAGCTGATTAACAGCTCTCCTTAGGGCTAGCCTGAAGGATTAGATTTATTTTACGTGGCTAAGAACCAACTAGTTACCTAGCAACGGGACCCACAGCTTATTGTGGAATCCGAACCACATTATGACGAGAAATGAATTTCTACCACCAGAAATAAATTCCTCTAATTCTTCATTGGCCGGTCGGAGCGTCGAACACTGGTCCAACAGCGTGCTAGCCGAGAGCTCTACCCACCCATCCAATGAAGAACTGTATATATATATATATATATATATATATATATATATATATATATATATATATATATATATATATATATATATCACATGCAAAGCGCTGTTCAATGTGGAAGTTTGTTTCGAATATCTAATTCTTAATATGACGTTCCCATTCCTCGTCTGTGTGCTCTCTCTCTCTCTCTCTCTCTCTCTCTCTCTCTCTCTCTCTCTCTCTCTCTCGTTTCTTTTCTATTTGTTAAACGGAAAGCCAATGGAAATGGCAATACATGGTTCGTGTCTAGCCCAGACCTGAAGCAGAAAAAACCTGCGAACTCGCCTCTAAATACTGAAGTTATTGTTTCGTTCCCCATCAGATTAGTTAAATTGCTTTTATTCCTTATTAAGGTTCTTCCATTCAAGTTTTGACAATCGTGAAATGGTCAGTTATGAGCTTGTAAACATCCAATAACATCCAAAATTGTAAAACGGCATTGTTTGGGAAAGATAAGGCTTGACCCGGTGGAAGCTGTACCGTAGAACCGCCTCTGTAAAAGTGGAGTATGAAGGTTGGGGAAAACGGGTGCAGCCAAAGTTCCAAAATTTGGTAAATACAGTTAAAGAACTGAATCACACTCACACTATATATATTTATATATATATATATATATATATATATATATATATATATATATATATATATATATATATATATATATATTCTTCTTCTTCTTCGTTTTAACGTGCTTTTTCCCATTTTTATATGGGGTAAGCACGGTGCTTTCTTTGAAGGACTTTGATTTGGCGTTGGGGTAGACCGTAGCCTCGATCGGCTGCCCTGCCCGACATCGCTAGATCCTGGTAGCGAATGTGTACATGTATCGTACCAAATCCCCACCTCCCTTTCTCCCAGCAGCGAGGAGAACTGAGCGGTTAGGTCGACAGTTCGAGACGTGTGAGGTGTCTGTTATGTTTTTAGAAGATGTTGGAGTGGCTTTGTTTATGTGTGTATTAGTCTGTAACACCCATTATATATATATATATATATGTATATATATATATATATATATATATATATATATATATATATATATATATATATGTTATATATATATGTGTGTATATATATATATGTGTGTGTGTGTAGTATTTATGTATGTATGTTCAAATGTGTGGTTGTGAATAGCTCCATACACAAATTGCACAAAGTCGTAAGAGCTTGTAAACTTGCTTTAGTTTTGTTATTTCTAAACAGCAGATTTCTAACAGAAACTCAAATCATTTTTGAATAAGTAATCCTCCATCCAAAGTAGTTTTAACTGAAAGTTTTGGTTTATTTTTTAACATCTAACTCTCACCAAATTGTTTACTCTCTTCGTTTTTTGTACGATGAAGGTTTCACATGCCTTATATAGGACTGACACACTCTCTCTCTCTCTCTCTCTCTCTCTCTTCCTCTCTCGTCCTGTTTCAGAGTTGGATGTTAGTTACCATGCCTCGTCTAGATGCCACCAGCCAATATACCTTTTAACACCTCGATCTTGTTTGAGAGTTGGCCCATAAAATTTGCTTCTTGTATATTTGTTGGTGTATTTTTGAAGTTTTATGGACTTCACTACCAGGAATTACACTTTGAAGGAAAATCGTCTTCACTGTTTGATTATATGTTAGGCAGTTAGAGCACAATGAAACTGAATAATCATAATTCGAAAAGAAGTGAGGAAAACTTTCTGCATATTCTGATTATCTAGCGTGTGTGTACAAGAAATTTCCTTCCATATAATATATATATATATATATATATATATATATATATATATATATATATATATATATATATATATATATATATATGTATATATATATGTGTGTGTGTGTGTGTGTGTGTAATTGTAATAGCCACAATGCCCTCTTAACTTCTCGAATTCTTCGCACTTTTTTTGGATTATATATATATATATATATATATATATATATATATATATATATATATATATATATATATATATACATACATATAATACATATATACATGTGTATATTTGTATATTTATATGTATATGGCATATATATAGGATTTTTTATCATATACATATAAATATGTGTGTGTGAGTAAGTGAAAAGATTGTAATAAGCCCTATTGAGAGACCATTTCCTTTCTGTACCATGAAAAAATATGGAAGGAAGTAAAAGTTTATTTTTTCCGGTATTTAAAGATGGAAGGCGTTGGCTGTCGGCAAATACATGCCAGAGGTGGTAATAAATGAATATGTCCCTTAAAAGATAATAGTGTTTATTGCCAGAAAGGGGCGGGTAGACAGTAATGACATTGCTCGATAGTTACAAACATACACTGGGGAAAAATTAATTTGGTTACTGCTAATGGATATAGTCTTTGTGACATCATGATTGCACGTTTCATCCTGACAGATTAATAGTTACAGTTAGAGATCCATTATTGCTCAGAATACATAATCAAATTTAATGTTGTTATTAGTTTTGTTTTTACATTAAATCCTTGTCCAATATAGTAAATAAGAGGACTCTCTCACCTTTAATTTCAAAGGTAAAATTCGTCGTTCATTCATAAAGGACCATCTGACTCAGAGCAAAGCGATCTTAGTCAGCGGAGATTGTTTTGCAATAAACTACAGTCATCTTCACCGCCCGTTATTCGCATTAGTTCTTTGATTATTTCTCCTCTGATCTTTTGATAGAAGTAAAATTCGAAGTTGGCAATAATATTTGCGAATTAGGCCTTTCTGTGGTTCTCTGACTCTCGTAAAAAAAACATGGCATTTTAATTCGAAGCCGCAATCAACTTTGCACAGCAGACGATACGTATAGGTATTTCATCGGTATTGACCTGAACGTATATTAACACATGTATTATCCGACTGTGACTGAATGCTTAATAGGGTATTTATAAGCTGATAATATTTCCAGGGGATATAGTTACGTGGGGGAGGCAAGGGAAGAGTTTACCGTGGGTTTTCGCTCATTAATGTAAGTTTCGGCATTTTTTTTTAACTAGGACGACAGGACTTGCTTTGTTTTGAGAAAATGAGTCTCTGTTCATAGATCATTTGTGGCTTACCTTATTTGTTTTACTTTAATGTATATCTCATTTGTTATTCTTTTTTCTATTGCATATCCTATTTGCTATTCTTTGTTTTTTTATATCTTACAGTTTAATATTTATGGCTAATTTTTTTCGTGCTTTACCTGTTAGAGCCCTTGGACTTGCAGCAATCTGGTAATCAGCTAGATTGCAGCAAGGCTTGTAATAATAATAATGATAATATTTTCTCTATACCACAAAGCATTGAATCTTGATTCATTCTCTGCCGAAAACGCTGGCTCCTCCGTTCAGAATGGTAAACTATGTGGTTAGACCATGATTTGTTCGCCCTTTTAACAAAGACAGTAGTTTTGTTAATATTAAGACTTTTCTTCTCAATTAAGGTAAAAATAATGACAATGCCTCTGAGATATTGCATGGTTTTTAGTAGGTTGGCAGTATAAAAATACTTGTCAACGTTTAATTTCGGAAGCCGTGGTAACACTATATGAACAAGATCCTCTTTTTATTATATATATATATATATATATATATATATATATATATATATATATATATACATATATATATATATATGTGTGTGTGTGTGTGTGTGTGTGTGTGTGTGTGTAAATATAATTAATGTATAATTGATATATATATATATATATATATATATATATATATATATATATATATATATATATATATATATATACATATACATATACATATACTGTATATACACGATAGAAAAAAAGTGAATATTCTACGATTCCTTTGCCATTTGCAACGTAAAAACGGATGAAAAGGAAATAGTGAGTTTAAGGAAAGAATCAATCAAATGAATAAACTGGAATTCCACTGAGGGCTGGGGTGAGGGATCGCGTTAAAGCTTTGAAATTGACAGCTTTTGGGAGGATGTCCAAAGTGGGAATCTTGCGCGAACATCCAATAAATGTCCGAAAGTAGAAATTATTCCGACACAGTTGGGTCATTTGTCAGTTTCTACATGTTAGCAAAACAATCCTTTCTCTTGATAAAGACAGAGCGAGTGAGAAACAAGAGTTGTAACAGGGGTTTTCCGGGAGTAACCGGTGAAAATAGTGTCCAGAACAAAGACGAACTTTTTTCAAGGATTCCACAGTGAGGGACTGAATTGTCGTGTTAAAACTAATGATATTGCTATTGTTGTCAAGATACCATCTAAACCCGGATGATAAGGTGTACTTCCTTACATACACACACACACACACACACACACACACACATATATATATATATATATATATATATATATATATATATATATATATATATATATACATACATATATATGTGTGTGTGCTTGTGTGTGTGTGTATATATATATATATATATATATATATATATATATATATATATATATATATATATATATATATATATATATATATATATATATGTGCGTGTGTGTGTGTACTTTTGGAAATAAATCCCTGAATTCCCGGAAGTTTACGTCTGACAGCTGTTTTCATCAGGCTGATGGAAAGGCCTATGTAGCTGATTTTTAGCGTATGGCGTCGGGAAGAAGGTAAAATTCTTTGACTTTATTGTGATCCCTTTTCGTGATTTTCGTTATCAGTCGTTCCAAAATGACCTTGAATATTTTTATATTCTTTATTAGACACTGCTCTGTCCCGTCAGACTCTTCGTAGACGCTGGCCTATATAGATATATGTATATAAGAATACTCTTAAACTCATTCTAATCATGTTTGGTCATTCCGTTAGGTTTTTGTGCCTTTTCGTACCTAATGAAGCTGAATTTTGTGAAACTCTTGTGGTAGGTTTTATATGGACTGGTGATTATTTCTCGAAATATTGTGGCATATCAATGTAAAAATCAGTTTGAGGCCAAAATCTGTGGCTTTTTTCTTCTAAATCCCAGGTGCTCTCAGGTGAGATATTTGTGGTCTTCAAAATTCCTCACTATATGTATTGCCCTACTTTTCAGTTTCACAGGTTAATATATAGGTTAGTATTTTCTCATATTTTGATTAAGTTAAGTATACCTTTGTTTAACCAGAACCAGCTATCCTAGGGCTGATTAATTCAATCGCTAGCAGATAAGGGTTTGATAGTTATTTGTAGCTTACAGTATATTATTTACTTTGATGTATTTGTTAATATCACAGGTAGGTTGATATGTTAGCATTTTGTTTTCTCTTATGTTGTTGAAACTTTATAGGGAGGTACCTGGGAGTTGATCATTATTTTCCAACACGTATTTTTGCTCTCAAATGAATTTTAAGGGGTAAATTTTACGTTTTAACATTTGTTTCTTTGATAATGATAAGTGTATTTTTCTCTGATTTTGATTAAGTCTATTGAGTAGGTACCGTGATTGTTGGCGGAGTAGGTACCGTGATTGTTGGCGGTTATTGCTCTATAGAATTTCTAACTTTATCTGTTTTTTTTTTATGTTAAAGATCAGTTTAGAAGCCAGTATTTTCAGCTTTATTCTCTGCTTTTCCTATTCTTTGTCAGGATGCATGCTGATTAAATTCTGAGAGTGAAACAGCAACTTTGGTAGGGCGGGGTGTTTCCTCCAAAATCTCACCACTCTTTCAGTCATACAAAAGATTTATCATATCCTATAACATCAAAAAAACTTTTGGCTGCATTGATTTTGTTCAGGTGTAAATGGTGTCGTATGGCAGTAGGAGTTCGTCCAAAGAGATATTCGGGTGAGGGAATCAAGTTTATTTAATTGAAATTTTAAAGTGAACGATCGGCGTTGGCACAACCACGACATTTCTTTCGTTCCTAGCATGCAGGCTGGCTTAGTAACCAGAAAGTGAAGTCATCTTTGTGTTCTGACATACCTGCTCACTAGCCTGCCCAGTTTGTTCTGTGCCCTCAGAGTGACTCATTGCCCCTAAAACCAGAACCCTCCTGTCGATGTTTGGTTCCATTAACCACAAGGCCATCACACGATCTTCTAAATCCACTGGACATAAACGGTCTAGGGGATTATGATCTTTCCATGGCCCTCTTGTCTGTGATTCTGTTGTGTGTGGAATCTTTGGCAGGAAAGCAATAACGTTGCACATTCAGTTGACGTTTATTCCCAAATGATAATTGCTTGGGAAAAATGCACATTTATCTAGGACAATAACGTTAAACGGAGTTAGTGCATTCATCCCGGTCTGTTCATCTGTAAGTCTGTGTCCACAAGATATTTGAAACTTTTTGAGCGGATTTGAACGTCATTTTGTGGATTGATGATGTAAGGATCTAGAAAGATATCTTTACTTACAAACAAATTTATTTGTAATAAGCTGTGCTGTAACTGAAATCTTGGCTGAGGTCGGAGGGATGAAGGGTGGGAACTAAGGTTACAAGTGTATGGAAAATGAAGTGGAGAAGATTGTAGGCTGACAGTGGGGACAGAACTTATTGCATGTAATTTAGGCTACAGCGATCACCTGCCACTTCACATTCCGTGTGGGTTCAAGTCTCTGTCAGGAAATGGAGCTTTCTGTAATGTTAATCATCTTCAGTTGTTCTGTGCCTTGCGTTTATACTGTACTTTGACAGAAGTTTGCAATGTTGTAGACTTCTTTTTTCAAGTTTTCTCTTTGTCTTCCTTTTTATTATACCTTTTAAACCCAAATGCTAGTGCAAGTAGTTTTCAAATGTTTTAATATAATCACTGTTCTCTTCTGCATTTTACTCTTATTTATGTTATTCCTATTGTAATTTTAAACGATGCGTGTTATGGATGTCTCTATAGAGAAATATATTAATTGTACAATATCATCCACGCGTACAAACGCAAACACACTCATATATATGCATATATACATGTATATATACATATATATACACACATGTATAAATATGCATAGGTATACATGTGTGTGTGCGCGCGCGCGCGTGTAGATATAATATACACACACACATATATATATATATATGTATTACATATATATATTTCGTCTGTATATATATATATATATATATATATATATATATATATATATATATATATATATATATATATATATAAGCATATAAGCATTAAGCTACACATGTCCTTTAATATTCAATTTGCTCTACCTCGGAAATAATATATTTTCATATATGTTACCTGAAGAAGAATTTTTTCAGTTGATAATAAATTCGTCGTCTCGTGGGTTCGAACCACTGAAGACAAGAACTCAGGAATACAGTGGAGCGCATTAAACCACACGGCCATCATATATATATATATATATATATATATATATATATATATATATATATATATATATATATATATATATATATATATATATATATATATATATATATGTTTATATATATATATGTTACCTGAAGAAGAATTTTTTCAGTTGATAATAAATTCGTCGTCTCGTGGGTTCGAACCACTGAAGACAAGAACTCAGGAATACAGTGGAGCGCATTAAACCACACGGCCATCATATATATATATATATATATATATATATATATATATATATATATATATATATATATATATATATATATATATATATATATATATATGTTTATATATATATATATATATATATATATATATATATATATTTATATATATTGTCAGTCCTTTTACTTGATTTACATAAAAAAGATAGGGAGATAGTACTCTATCAAGTAACGAGGACAGAATTAACACCTTTTTGAAGGTGTACGTAACGTGCTCCAACGATCTTTATTCCTGAAACAGAGGCGTATGAACGTTCTCTCACGGCAACACTTACATCTATTTTTCTGCTCTTTCTCTCTCTCTCTCTCTCTCTCTCTCTCTCTCTCTCTCTCTCTCACCGTGTATCACCTCTCTCTCTCTCTCTCTGTGTATCGCCTCTCTCTCTCTCTCTCATCGTTTTCCGAAGTTCACCCACCCGAATCTCGCTCATTCTCATCAAATCAATTAAATGGACTATTTAAAGAAACGCAATAGTTTCTACAAAAATAGGTTTATTATTCAAATAACCCAACAAGAAATGAACAAAACAAAGCAAAGATTAAAATGCATAATAAATGAATTATCGAGTTAGATAACTAAACTCTGAACTGTAAAACACTTCTGATTAAAGAAGTCTCACTATGGCTAATAGCCTGAAAATATCCAAACTCACACATACTCCCCAAATCAATAATTAGTCATGTCAAAACCAGTCTACCACATGTTATTCGAACCAGTCCACACTGTCTACCGACATCTGTCCACAGACATCTGTCGGAAGAATCAAACATGATAGAAAACTCCCAAAAATATATGAAATGCAAAACACAATAATGGAAAGTGTAAAATGCATAGCCAAGATATGGCAAACGTAATATGACAAAATAATAATATGAAAGATGTATGAATATTCATATTAAATCTCCCACACCAGTTCAAAAGTTCATAATGATTAGAAAATCATGGTAAAAAATCACAAGTTCAATTTTCTCCCATAAAAACAGAGATTTCAAACTCTACCTTATCTGCCTATTTAAGCCTGGATCCTCTCCAAAGCTACGTCTAGACAACTGCAGTTCTATCACGTTAATGAACGATCAAACTCACTTTTAGGGCAGATTTTGGCGTAATCTAGATCAAATTAACGCACGTACTCACGAATATACATAACACTTCGGAAGATCACCTGACCGGCAATATTGCTGAGGAATCAAACTATTTGTTGAACACAAAGATTTTACCTCGAGTCTCTCGACCTACTTCCATCTGACTCCATAAATTCTTTCATCACATCTTAAAGCATTGAAGCTATGAAATGCATATATGTGTCCTTTAAAATTGTAGCAGCCATATTTTCTGAAATAGAGCTCGGCCACCACATAAGAGCGTCTCGCTCTCCTTAACGGCAAACTAAAACAAAAGCATATGTATAAAACATAACAGATAGAGCTATGCTCAATTAGCAATGTCTACTGCACTGCAGCTTTAAGGACTGCTCTCATGACGCACTTCCAAAGTCACTGGGGTTGAGTTCTTAGAAACACGAACAAGCTTTACTACTCCCACAACAAGAATTATCAGTAAAATAGCTATTAAGACAATTAAAATTGTCGGCATAATATATTCCTGATACTGGAATATCACGGAATCGTCAATGTCTTCCAACGGTGGAACCGTCATTGGCACCTTGGTTGTAGGTACCTCCACTACCAAATGCTCGTTATGCGTATGACGCATAATTATCTTCTCGGAACTGTTGAATACAGCACGGCTAAGTACGAGAAATTCCGTAGACAGGATTCTGCAGGATGAATCGAGCTGCTCGGACCCTCGATGAACGAATGTCGTCGACTTGTTGCTCTGGCACATCATTGTAACTGCATACTCCTTGTAAAACACAGCAGGAAGAGTACTGGTGGACTCAATGTGGTAATCTCGCAGGAACTGTCTAAAGTCACATTCTGTCGGAGTCTGTCTATGAACTAATGACAATTCACAACCACCCACAGACACAACTCGCAACTGGAAAATACTACTGTCACACACACACTTCTCTCTAACTAAAGCACAACTCGTCTTATAATCAACTCCCGAACCTTGATATTGATCTCCCAAAATGAACATGGTCTCTACTCTATCCCATGTCACTACTGAGTCTCCCAAAAACACTCGAAAAAGGTCTAATAACAAAAAGGTTTCACGTTACTGAACCAAACAAAACCACTAATGCAAAAGTAAACACTCACAATGTGAACTAATTCCAAGTTTGTATCTCAGAATAATCACAGTCAACTCACTACTAAGCACACAACAACTCTACGGAACTCACTCACAAAAAAAATTCTATCCAAACAGAAAAAAAAAATACTCGAGAATCTTATCCGAACCCTAAAAGGTATCACATCTCGTAAAAGACATGAAAGTTCTACTCCGGTTAGCAAATATTTCGCAACACCTGACTAACTCTCAACAAAATAGCAATTGACGTAATGGCAATCGCTCCCATGATCTCAACAACTACAACTACTCACAACACAGCTCCCTTTTTAAAAAAAAGAAACTGGAAAAAAAAAATCCAAACACTCAAATACGATCTCCCAACCCGAAAAAAAGATCAGACTTGTTCGGTCCGATATACTAAATACCTCCCCAAGAAAAAAAATCCTAAACAACACACACATTGCGTCAGATGATGAAACACATCATAACACAATAACACACTAACACACGGGTCAAATCTCGTATGAAATTAGCCCATGTCTCAACTTCTAAAATCATTCGAAAACAAATGATTAAGAACTTCAACATCTAAAATGAACAAGAGACAAAAAAAAAAAAAATTTAAAAAAAATATCATATATATACAAACATTCCATTACATCCCAACTTTCTTTAACTTCGAAATATGGGTCAATTTCGTCACTCCAGTGTTTACATCTTTAACTACAAATCTATTCCCTCTTTTGATCTCTACAATCTCAAAAGGTCCGTGGAACTTCGGACTTAACTTATAATTCAGATCATTCCGAACATTCACTTTAACAAACACTCTATCACCCATCGAAAAAGCTACTCCCCTCGATTTCGCGTTACTTTTCTCTACCATTGCACGCGAACTAAGTTCAAGTTCTTTACTGATACGTGCAAATCTTTCTCTCGCTGTATTTATCAATGAAGTGACCGTAACATCACCCTGAACACACTCTGGTAACAAATCAAAAGGTCCTTTCAACTTGTATCCATACAAAGCTTCTGCTGGAGATATCTTAATTGTGTCATTCATCATAGTATTGATACTATATCGCACTTCATCCAAAGATCTGTCCCAATGTGTATCGGAACCTCCCACCGTCATGCGCAAAGCTTCGATTACTTTCCGATTCGCCCTCTCACACAACCCATTCGCTTCAGGTCTATATGGGATTATAGATACTTTCTTTATCCCCAACAAATTAGCAAGACCGTCTAAAGTCTTATTAATAAACTCCCTACCATTGTCTGTGATCAGACATTCTGGAACACCATATCGACAAATTATCCCCTTAAAAAACGCTATAGCAACTTCCTCAGCTGATTTGTACTTCAGTGGGAAAATCTCGACAAAGCGAGTCAACTCATCAACAACTACTAATAAATGTCTATAACCATAAGCGGACTCTGAGAAGTTACCCAGAATATCCATATGCACTCTCTGAAACGGCCTATGTGGTATGGGATATGAACCCAAACGACACGACACTGTCGTCGCTGGCTTATTCGCATTGCAAATAGCGCACTTCTTCACAAAGGCTTCTACTGCGGAAAACATATTTTTCCAAAAGAACTTTGACCTGACGTTTTCATACGTCTTGTCTACACCCAAATGAGGAGAACCAAATTTACAATGTACAATGTCTAGAACTTGTGGTACTAGACTCTCTGGCACGATGATTTGTGTAATCTCACCCATGCTTCGAGTACTTCGCAAGTTATACTTAACTTTTCTCACCAACAAATTATTCTCCAACTCTAGACCAGAAAAAGGCAACTTATACCCTTTCTTCGGTGAAACTCCCTTAAGAAATGCCTTAGCATCTGACAACAATTTATCTTCATCTTGCTTTTGTTCCAGCAAGCCTATGTCCCAAGTGACATTTTCACCCGTAATATAACACACTGCGTTACTCTCACTATCACGAATAACAATCTCTCCCGAGACTGCCGACTCACTATTTCTCCCCGAAGTATGCACTGTAGGAACGTGTATGTCCTCTACATGCGATCTCTCAGAATTACTAATATCAGAGACATTAGACACCAAATATTTACTCTCTTCACCCACACAGGATTCGGTGTGTATTTCCTCATCCTCGACCGGAAAATATCTGCTCAATGCATCTGCAACTACATTATGCTTACCTTCAATGTATTTGAGGTTTGCATCAAAATCTCTCAATGTTAGGAACCAACGTGCTCTCTTGGGCGACAAATTTGGCTTATTAAAAAGCTCTAACAACGGTTGATGATCTGTAAAAATCTCAACTTTATTTCCCAACAACAACATCTTAAAATGAACAAGGCTAGAGACGACTGCGAAAGCCTCCTTGTCCACAACTGACATCAGCCTTTCGTTACTACCACGTGTTTTGAACTTTCTGCTATAAAAAGCAATTGGGTGTAATTTCCCCTCAAATTTCTGCATCAAACACGCACCTATACCTTCCTGACTCGCGTCAGTCACTAAGGTGAACGGTTGACTAAAATCTGGAAACTTCAAAACTGGTGGGTTCACCAAAGCGTTCTTAAGCTTCTCAAAAGCTAATTGTTGACTATCACCCCAAACAAACTTAACGTCTTCTCGTAACAAATCTGTCAATGGAGACGCTATTGTAGAAAAATTCCGCACAAAACGGCGAAAGAAACCCGACATACCTAGGAACGAACGAATCTGTTTCCTGGTTTTGGGAACTGGAAAATTCACAATGGCTTTAACTTTCTCATCATTCACTCTAACTCCCTCTTTAGAGATAACATGTCCTAAATAGACAATTTTTCTCTTCAGAAACTCACATTTGGCCAATTTGACCTTTAACCCAGCGAACCGTAATCGCTTAAGGACTTCTTTTAACACCTTTAGATGTTCTTCAATTGTATCTGTGCATATGAGAATGTCATCCATGTACACAAACACCGACTTTCCTAACAAGCCATGAAGTACTGTGTTAACCAGTCTAGTAAATGTTATTGGGGACCCTTGTAATCCAAAAGGCATCCTATTAAACTCGTAATGTCCCTTTGGTACCGAAAATGCTGTATATTTACGGCTACTCTCACAAAGGGGAACCTGTAAAAACCCTTGCATCAGATCTATAGATGAATATATATTCTTGCCACCGATTTCAACAAACGAATCAGGCAAACAAGCTACAGGATATCTATCTGGGCATGTTTTTTCATTCAATTTACGAAAATCTACACAAACTCTGATACTACCGTCTTTCTTAGGAACTGCAAGCAAAGGAAAATTAAACGGAGAATTGGACGGTCTGATAATGCCTTCCGACTCCCACTTCTGAACTTCTTTTTCTACTTCTTCTCTGATCTTAAAAGGAATTCGATATGCTGGAATATATATGGGATTTGTACCCTTTTCTAGGCGGATTGAATGTTCTAAAACATCTGTAACTCCTAATTTATCTCCCTTCAAAGCAATGATATCTAGATATTCTTTCAACACTTTCTCTACTTTATCTGAATATTCAGGATAATCAACTTTAGCCAAGTGTTCATGTAGAACCTGACTTCGGAACTGTTGCTCCTCGTTAGGAAACATATTCCCGTCTCCACAAAAACTCACTAATTTATGCTCTTCCTTAAACTCTTCAAAATCAATTACATAAGTACCCTTGTGATATTTTTTCACTGAGTCTTGATAGCTAACTAATTCTACTGAAGTCACGCCTGCGACTGAAATTTCATTCACTGACACCGTACTCACAACGTCTTTGAATTTCTCGGTTCCCTCAACAACGCACACTTGAGAAGGAAACTTTTTCTCTTTCAGCGACACTTTAACTAATGTAGGAACTCGCGGTTGCAATTCAACATCTTCCAGCAAAAATCCTTTGAAAGATCTCTGCGGAATATCTTCACTCTCTAATGAATGTGTTACACATGTCTCAGACTGTGTCTTAAGTTTCTCACAAGTTTTTTTCCTGTGTATATATGGAACAAAACAACCTGACTCACCTATTGTAATCCCCTGAACTCCCGTAAGAATGTTGATGTTATGTCGCATACAAGAAGGGTGTCCTAGCAAAACCATTTCACCTAAGGCTAATCCTTCTATGACCAAAAATGGTTCTACTATTGTCTTTCCACCGATACAAAGCGTAAGAAATGACGAACCTAAAATATTCAGTTTCCTCGCTTGTACATCACACACTGTCTCACTAGAAGGGACTAATTTGCACTC
Organism: Macrobrachium rosenbergii; assembly: GCA_039081455.1. Classification (NCBI taxonomy): domain Eukaryota; kingdom Metazoa; phylum Arthropoda; class Malacostraca; order Decapoda; family Palaemonidae; genus Macrobrachium; species Macrobrachium rosenbergii. Next base: position 34,425,006 of record JANJGK010000010.1, read on the forward strand.
TGGAAACCTCGAGTGAAAAAGGTCAGCATTTACTAAGTTAACTGAGCTACCAGAATCAATGAAAATATGAATTTCATTGCCATTAGAGAATCCACGTACAATCGGCTTAGGTTCTAGTGACTCTACGACCTGATTAGTCATTATCCTGTGTCCGTTTTCGAACTTATCTTGTGAAAATTCTGCTGTTCCTTTGTGTATCTAGAACTTGCATCATGTGGAATTCTCCTGTCATATCTAGAAAAACCTCCCCGTGACTTCCCTGAATAATCTCTATTCTTCGTGGCTGGGCAAAATCTCCATCCATGATCTGAAGATTTGCAAACTGAACAATATCTCACTCTGCAGTTTGATTTACTATGGCCTATTTTATCACAATTGAAACAACGTATCGTTGTGACTGATCTCTCTGGAATTTTCTTCGATTCTACTCGTGCACATGTCTTCGCTGTTGCATCATTTCCCGAATGCGAGCGACTATCATTATTCTGTGGTTTGGAAACCGCAGCTGACATCTTTGCACCTCCCTGTACAAAACTACTGTCCAGTGTCGGGCATTTTGCTAGATTTTTGTTAATCTGTGCAAACAAAAAGGATTCGTCTGTATCCTGATCAATTCTCTTATCAAAACTATCTACAATTACATCTGGGACCGACGTTAAAAGGCAAGCAAAGTGTAACAATCTTTCAAAATTATCTAAGGAGATATTATTTCCAGTTACCCATGGAGAGCCTATTATAGATTTCTTTAACTCAACTACTGCATCAAATAAATTCGCACTGTATGTGACTAGTGAATCATTGCCCTTCTTTATTTTGAGAAACTCTCGCAAATTCCGAACTGCGCATTCACGTTGAACTCCGCCATAAGTAGCTCGTAGAAATTTCTGCAGTTCATTCCAAGTTTTACACCTTCTGAACCCGAAACTGCGTGCTCGTTTCCCAATATCTCCTTTATCTAAATCCAGAAATGATTTAGCCTCTGTTAAAGCTTCAGCGCCATTCGTAATTTTCTTGGAATTCAGATAATTGTTCACTGACTCAATGAAAGTTTCTATATTTTGGGTTGGCTTTCCATCAACTAACCCTTTAAAATTTGTAATTCCCCCACAAATGTTCGTCACTTTATGCACCACAATTGATTGGGATGTGCTTGCTGCATCGTCCGGCATTTTGTGAGTAATCACACGCCCTGAGCGTAACAACATAAAAAGAGAAACCAAAAAGAACACTAGAGAAAGGCACAAGTTACCCCCTCTAAAAGAAGAACAGAAAACGGCGTTCTGCGCAACTTACGAGAATGGGGTACTTACCAATTTTGAAACAGAAAACGAAGTACCTATCTCTCAACTTGCTAACCTGTGACGTCACCTACTCGACAGCGAAGCAAAAAAGACACCCAGCGCGTTTCTAGTTGAATCATCACTTTGCGTAATTAACTCACACTCGCCACTATTCACACTTATTTGGGTATTTTGTTAACCCCAAAATTGCTCTAGAGATCAACCAGATCTATTTCACAACTCCCCACTCCCAGTACTCGAATAGAAACGGAAAAAAGAGGAAAGGTTCCCCGCATTTCACACGTAATCACGACCTACTCAGTCATTCAACACTGACCCGTCGCCTTAGCTCTTAGGTGAAGTCGCCTATGCCTTGGGCATCAACGTTACCAATTAGTCTATTAGCAATCTCCCTCTTTCGCCATCATTAAAGACACTAAAATCATGCTGCCACCATTTAAAATCAAAAGACACCCGCTGTTGCCATTTCATTCAGACACGGCTGCCAACCATTTCATTCAGACACCGCTGCCAACATTTCATTCAGGAAACAGCGTATGAACGTTCTCTCACGGCAACACTTACATCTATTTTTCTGCTCTTCTCTCTCTCTCTCTCTCTCTCTCTCTCTCTCTCTCTCTCTCTCTCACCGTGTATCACCTCTCTCTCTCTCTCTCTGTGTATCGCCTCTCTCTCTCTCTCTCATCGTTTTCCGAAGTTCACCCACCCGAATCTCGCTCATTCTCATCAAATCAATTAAATGGACTATTTAAAGAAACGCAATAGTTTCTACAAAAATAGGTTTATTATTCAAATAACCCAACAAGAAATGAACAAAACAAAGCAAAGATTAAAATGCATAATAAATGAATTATCGAGTTAGATAACTAAACTCTGAACTGTAAAACACTTCTGATTAAAGAAGTCTCACTATGGCTAATAGCCTGAAAATATCCAAACTCACACATACTCCCCAAATCAATAATTAGTCATGTCAAAACCAGTCTACCACATGTTATTCGAACCAGTCCACACTGTCTACCGACATCTGTCCACAGACATCTGTCGGAAGAATCAAACATGATAGAAAACTCCCAAAAATATATGAAATGCAAAACACAATAATGGAAAGTGTAAAATGCATAGCCAAGATATGGCAAACGTAATATGACAAAATAATAATATGAAAGATGTATGAATATTCATATTAAATCTCCCACACCAGTTCAAAAGTTCATAATGATTAGAAAATCATGGTAAAAAATCACAAGTTCAATTTTCTCCCATAAAAACAGAGATTTCAAACTCTACCTTATCTGCCTATTTAAGCCTGGATCCTCTCCAAAGCTACGTCTAGACAACTGCAGTTCTATCACGTTAATGAACGATCAAACTCACTTTTAGGGCAGATTTTGGCGTAATCTAGATCAAATTAACGCACGTACTCACGAATATACATAACACTTCGGAAGATCACCTGACCGGCAATATTGCTGAGGAATCAAACTATTTGTTGAACACAAAGATTTTACCTCGAGTCTCTCGACCTACTTCCATCTGACTCCATAAATTCTTTCATCACATCTTAAAGCATTGAAGCTATGAAATGCATATATGTGTCCTTTAAAATTGTAGCAGCCATATTTTCTGAAATATATATATATATATATATATATATATATATATATATATATATATATATATATATATATGTTTATATATATATATATATATATATATATATATATATATTTATATATATTGTCAGTCCTTTTACTTGATTTACATAAAAAAGATAGGGAGATAGTACTCTATCAAGTGTCTTCTCACCCACCTTTTGGGTATCATTTTATGTACCGTACTCTGATGCAGTTCCTTATAGGCAGTCTTCCGTCTCCTGAGTGTCTATGTCTGCGTCCCCTCCCAACTAGGGATTGTCGTTTGGGACACTTTTCATAATCCCGGGACTTCGGGATAAGAAAAATGTTCGTCCCGGGATCCCGGGTGATCCCGGGATTTTCTCATTTAATTTTTTTTTTTTTTTTTTTTGTTAAAGAGTGAAAAAATGCAAAACTCTTATAGTATGTTATGATTTATTTGTTAAAGCATTTTTACGCATTATTTGAAAAGGAACTTCATATGCATAATATAAGTCCATAGGTTCTTTATAGAAATAAACTTATGAAGATAAAAATGCTCAATGTTCTTTACGATAAAATAACTAATCCTTTAAACTCACATTAAAGTAACTGCCCTTGTAATAAAGTAATAAAGAAAATATTCAAAATATGAATTTTATTTTTAATAAAATTGTGAAAGCAAAAATACTCAATGTTCATTACAATAAAATAACTTATCTTTTAAACTGATTATAACACGCACAATACATTAACTGCTCTTGTAATAAAATAATACAGTAAATAATCAAAATATGAATTTTTTATGCAAAGCTAGTCTGACTTATATTATGAACGTAAAAAGCTTAAACAGTTCACAGTTTTATCACATAGGCGAGTTCGCAGCTTCATGGTGAAAAGTCCTGCCGGTGAAAATGCTCTCTCTGCTTCGACATCCGTCGGTGGCACAAAATTCTGAAGCAGTTGTTATTACATATGAATTTAAACTATAAATTGCAATGAAGAATGTATATTTTCATAATAAAAGATACAAAAAAGGCCTGGATTTCCCGGGAAGTGTAATACAATGCCGGGAATTCTCCAGGACAAAAAAATCGACGGGATCTCGGGAAGAAAAAGTCAAATATACCTTAGTTTAACCAGACCACTGAGCTGATTAACAGCTCTCCTAGGGCTGGCCCAAAGGATTAGATTTATTTTACGTGGCTAAGAACCAATTGGTTACCTAGCAACGGGACTTACAGCTTATTGTGGAATCCGAACCACATAGCGAGAAATAAATTTCTATCACCAGAAATAAATGCCTCTTATTCTTCATTGGACGGTCGGAGATTCGAACTCGCGGCCAGCAGAGTGCTAACTGAGAACGGAACCCACTCGCCCAACGAGAATTAGGGATCCCGGGAAACAGTCTACTCCCAACCCCTTTCGAGCTCTTCCATAGCCCTGATAGGTGGCCTTGGAAATAGGGCCAGTCAGTCTAATCAAATACAGATGGAAGTGCAAAGGCTGTCATCAGTGTTCAAGAGAACATCGAAATTTTCGATATTTCTTGCGGCCTTTCCTCTGTGGAGTCGAGCTCCATGGACCTTTAGATCTGGTCTTTAAAGGACTGTGAATTGGTTACTGAAAGAGAGGACAATTTTTAATAGATCTGCCTTAATTTGAGATAACGACGTTCCATCACAAATAATGTAAGCTAATAGCCTGTTTCGACATTAGGATACCTCCTCGAGACCCTCGTCTTTTGTTTTTTTTTTTTTTTTATTAAAGGATTCATAGTTAATGATACCGAATTTTGTCTTAAGGGCATCTTACCTCTTTAATACTAAGAACTTACCATCGTTGTTATTAATTACTTAAACAGTCTCTCCATTTAAGTGATAGATGGTTTGCTTCAAACTTATACTGACAAGCTAAATTTGTGACGAAATTTTAATTCACTGTAATTTTCACACCGCTATATACGGCTTGCCTTTCAAACTCTGGATTTTAAATTGTTAATCGAATAATTGCAGTGTAAGGTTAATGAGAAAATGAGAAAATTATATTATGATATCAGTAATGTGCGACACACAAACATCTGCCCTACATTCTTGAAGTCGAAATCTCTCTCTCTCTCTCTCTCTCTGTCTCTCTGTCTCTCTGTCTCTCTCTCTCTCTCTCTGAATGTATGTTTACATGTTATGGTTACAGAACTTGGATACCACCAGAGGGATATCAGCCATGCTTAATTCATCTACTTATTTGTTATTCAAACCAAAATCTAAGTCTCCTCTCTCTCTCTCTCTCTCTCTCTCTCTCTCTCTCTCTCTCTCTCTCTCTCTCTCTCTCTCTCTGTGCGGTGTGTGTTCAGCATCATACGTTTACGGAACTCGAATGCCACCCAGAGAGATACCAGTTATGCTTAATTAATCTTACTCTTTTGTCCTTCTGTGTAGAAGCTCATTCCCCCTTCTCCCTCTCCCGCACACACCTGCCCCATTCTCCTCATACCCCTCCTTGACCCTGTCACTCCTCTAAACATCCACCCCCTCACCCTTCCCTCCCACGTCTTCTCCTCTTGTCTTCATAGTGATCCTTCATCTGTCACAGAGATGTTCATCTTCGCTGTGACACAAACCGTAGAGGGCCTTTTTTTTTTTTTTAAGACTTCCCATTCTGTTGTGAGTCTGTGTTAGAGAGAGAGAGAGAGAGAGAGAGAAACTCGACACGTAATTAAATCGAATAAATTTTTGGCCATGTTTCTCTTTTATAACAATTTATTTTAGAATTTAATAATGAAACTATCAGATGTCGAGAAAGAAACATTTTAATTAGTCGAGTTTTTTTAACAGTAAATATCTGATTCTCTCTCTCTCTCTCTCTCTCTCTCTCTCTCTCTCTCTCTCTCTCTCTCTCTCTCTCTCTCTCTCACTTCCTATGTGTGCGTCAAGTCTCTATTTTTGTAACAGTTTGTGATTATATGTTTAATTCTACTACATCATTATGCCACATAAGTTCTTAGTGCTTCGATAAATGCTTAAGCTAACGAGGCAAGAAGCTTTGTATTACCAGTATTGTATACGTTTTCTATATGCAAAGTATCTGAAAAATTTATGGATTGAATTTAGTGAAATTTGTATATGGATAGGCCATGGACAAAGGAAGATTTGAATAGATATTTTGTTGGATCTGGATCGAAGATTTATTTTGGCCATGGACATAGGAAGATTTGAATAGAATAGATATTGTGATGCATCTGGATCGAAGATTAATTTTAGAAGCAGTGGAAATCGTAACTCGGGAAGTTTACACTTTTTAGTAACCTAATCGACTCTGCTGTAACGTAGACACTTTGTCCACGTAATGTTCACCTATAGTAGTAGTCATATCGTTTTAGGGGTGTTAGCAAATGATTTTATATAATACTAGCTGAACAACCCAGCGCTGCCCGGGAAAACTGAATGACAACCGATAAACTCTCTCTCTCTCTCTCTCTCTCTCTCTCTCTCTCTCTCTCTCTCTCTCTCTCTTTCCTGTTAAGATAGTTGCTTCAGTTACATTGCTGAGCATTTTTGACATTTTATATTTCACCCCTTCTCACCCCCATTCCTATGGAGGCTGAACTTGGACTCAAAGGGCATTGGGAGTGTTACTATTCATCTCAGCAACCTCAAAAACTATGGATTAAACACTGACATCTATCATTTTTGACATTTTATTTTTCGCCCCTACTAACCCCTGCCTACCTGGGCTGAATTCTGACTTAAAGGGCATCAGGAGTGTCACTATTCACCTCAGCGACCTAAAAAACTATGGATTAAGCACTAATATCTGTCATTTTTGACATTTTATTTTTCACCCTTTCTCTAACCCCCTTCCTATCGGGGATGCACTTGGACTTAAACGGCATCGGGAATGTCACTATTCATCTCGGCGATTTCAAAAACCATGGACTAGACACTAATATCTTTCATTTTTGACATTTTATTTTTCACCCCTTCTCATACTTCCCTCTTCCTATCAGGGCTGAACTTGGACTTAAGGGCATCGGAATTGTCACCATTCATCTCAGCAACCTCAAAAACTATGCACTAGACACTAATATCTGTCGTTTTCAGTTATTTTTACATGTCACCCCCTTCCCAACCCCACCCCCTTAGGTGCCAGTGATGTCTTACCCCCATGGTATTCTTTTCCAAATAGTAAGTCATATGTACACCAAGTTTGGTTGAAATTGCTCGGTGTGTTTCAGAGTTATGCTGGAACATACACATACATACATACATACATCCATTTATATATATTTATATACATATATATACACATATAATATATATATATATATATATATATATATATATATATATATATATATATATAATTTCTTTATCCATATTACTTCATCCCCTTTGGAAAGGGGATGAGGCCTCTAGTTTCTCAGCAAGTCTTTAGAGGCAAGGTTGCTGGATCCATGACTTTTTTCTCCACCCTAGAAGATGCTGTTAACCATTTACAGCTGAGTGAACTTGTGAACGATAATCTAGCAGCAAACTCTCTTCCAGCAGTCGTCAGCTGAGCAATGTACCACTTAGCCACGTTGCCCACTGACTCATCCAAGCTCACTGGAATGGTAATGACGTGCCTTCGGAAGAATTTATTAGACCTAAGTGGGGCTTGAACCCTGGACTTCGTATGGTACTGTAGTTGCTAGAGATACCTTGATTCATATACATGCATACATGCATTCATACATGTATATATATATGTATGTATGTATGTATATATATATATATATATATATATATATATATATATATATATGTATGTATGTATGTATGTATGTATGTATGTATGTATGTATGTATGTATATGAGAATCAATGCGTTGTGCGGCCTGAGGGAGTTATGCTCTTTCCTAACTTTTATTTAAGGAGTCAGATATCCTCTTAGAATACTTATAAATGAATCAGTTCAGCTTTATAATAATAGCGGCTGTAAATTACAAAAGCAATGAGCTCAATGCTTGCATTAAGCAACCGTGACGTTATGTACCAGCAAGCCTGCATGTGGAGTTATAAACATGCAAATAAACACGATCATGGCCGCAGCTAGGCGCCTGATAACATGCTCGCCAGTTTGTTATCAGAATTTAATCTGGTTTGTGTCTGTCGTCCTGTGAGAGCATTAGTTACACGCTTAAGTGATTTTGTTGATATTTGTGGGTTGCTCCTCTCACTTAGATGTCAGAAGGTGGACGGCTTTAGGAACATTTCTCACTTTCCAAAATTATTTTGTTCTTCATTTTTACCATTAATTTGTTGTTTACCTGTTTTCTTAATTATTTCATTATTTTATCCTCTTTTTGTATCTTTTTGGTCTTTTTCGTTTAGGTAACAGTTGCTCCTATGTTTTTTTTTTTTTATAAATTTCCTTTACTTTGTAGAATTGTTTCATTTTCTCCTCTTCTCTCACGGTTACTCTTCCTTCCTGTAGCTAATTTCTCGTTTATCTTTTGAGCATTTTCTGTCTTCCATCAATCAACCGCTGGCATCCTTACTCCTTGCCATCTGCTATTGCGAGGCTGCCAACTGCCGATTTTACTTATATTTTGCTTGTTTGTTTGTTTATTCCTATCTGCCTCACTTCCAGTTTTCATGGTTCCTTTATTACATACATGGAAGCAACCTCGATTTTAATAAGTTACCTGAATTCATAAATGTTACGCATTAATGTATATACCCTCCAAGCCAGACTTAATTAGGATTTCCGCAGTCTGACGCCTACTTCTTATTACACATATTGCTTGCGCTTTTACAGTTTTTCGTAAAAGAAAACTATTGAGATGGCTTTCTGTCTGTCCGTCCGCCCTCAGATCTTAAAATCTACTGAGGCTAGAGGGCTGCAAATTGGTATGTTGATCATCCACCCTTCAATCATCAAAAGTACCAAATTGCAGCCCTCTAGCCTCTGTAGTTTTTATTTTATTTAGGATTAAATTTACACGTAATCGTGCATCTGGCAACGATATAGGACAGGCCACCACCGGGCTGTGGCAGTGGCTCATACGGCATTATACGGACACCACCGAAAGATTGATCTATTTTCGGTGACCTTGATTATACGCTGTACAGAAAACTCGATTGTGCCAAAGAAACTTCGGCACATTTCTTACTTTTTTTTTTGTGGAAGCTTGCCAAGACAAGTGCGATCATTGCCTATTGAACTGTTCCATAAAAATCCGTACTCGTTGTGAATAACAATTAAATTAGAAGCACAATTAAATTGAAGCAATCTGGTTTAGAAATAGATAAGACAAACTTCCTCATGTTGTCTCAGTGGTCAGTGGTTCATATCTCCTTGAGGTTGTTTTGACCAATAATGGTAAAATATTAGTTATTATTTCTATTATTATCCTAAAAATACTTGGGCGATTCTCAAAATTCTTTTGTGACGAATTTTTTAGTTATATATATATATATATATATATATATATATATATATATATATATATATATATATATATATATATATATATATGTGTGTGTGTGTGTGTGTGTGTGTGTGTGTGTGTGTGTATACACACACACACACACACACATATATATATATATATATATATATATATATATATATATATATATATATATATATATATTCTACTGATCTACAGAAACTTTCAGGCTTTTAAAAAAGTGCCTCTTCAGAGACTTTCTTCAGAGGGCACAGCTCAACAATTACGGAAGCAGACTTCCTATACTCAGAAAGTGACCAAAGCAGTCAGTACCATTCATTTGAAGTTTCAGGATACTTGAAGTCAATTTTGTTGCCTTTTGTGAGTGTTTTTAGTTGTTAATTTTCTGTAAAAAAATGATTGAGATGGCATTTTGTCTGTCCATCCACCCTCAGATCTTAACAACTACTGAGGCTAGAGGGCTGCAAATTGGTATGGTGATCATCTACCCTCCAGTCATCAAACATACCAAATTACAGCCCTCTAGCCTCAGTAGTTTTCAATATAATACAAGGTCAAAGTTAGCCATGATCGTGCGTCTGGCACGGCTATAGGTGCCAACAGCACAGGCCACCACAGAGCTGCGGCTGAAAGCTTCATGGGCCGCGGCTGAGAGTTTCATATAGCATTATACGCTGTACAGAAAACTCGATTGCGCTGAAGAAACTTCGGTACATTTTACTTAAAACTTGTTTAGTTTTTCTGCTGCTTATTTATGAAATGTAGATTTTTTTTTAGCGAAACAAGTTGCTTTATTTGTTAATTAGGCTGAACTGAGGTTTTTCTTGGCAAATGAAACTTTGAATACAGGGAGATGGGATGATGTGGTCTGCGATCCTTTTTTACTTGTTCACCCAAAACTTTAGTGTATCGCGTTTCCTTCAGGGAGGAAGAAACGTTTTAGTTACCGTTTAAGCATCTAAAACGCTATCATGTTATGCTGTTAGTATTCGACCCTCCTCCCCCCACCTCCTCTCTCTCTCTCTCTCTCTCTCTCTCTCTCTCTCTCTCTCTCTCTCTCTCTCTCTCTCTCTCAGGTAGAAACTAATTGATGCTGAGAGTAAGTGATATTTAATTCATATGTTTACATTTCTACGCTTAACATTCTCTCTCTCTCTCTCTCTCTCTCTCTCTCTCTCTCTCTCTCTCTCTCTCTCTCTCTCTCTCACACACACACACACACACACACACACACACACAGATAGAAACTAATTGATGCTGAGAGTAAGTAATATTTAATTCATGTTTACATTTCTACTCTCTCTCTCTCTCTCTCTCTCTCTCTCTCTCTCTCTCTCTCTCTCTCTGTAGAAACAATAGAAAATTTTATGACCTTTTCGATTGATAAAATAAAAAAACTAAATGGTATCTCCCTTGATAGCATTTTGAAATGGGCAGCTTCAAAGCTTTTTTCTAGTTTTGCTAATGTACATTTTTCCCGGCCTTGGCAGCGTTTCATATGATCATTAATAGCTACTGTTTGATAAATGTGCTTTTTGTGATGGAAAGGACAGAATTCTGCATTGAACTCTCGATGAAATCACCCTGACGAGTGTTACCTGCAATTGCTCTATGAAAGAGCTTACGAGTGGCTGCGTCGACGCTAGCGGCATATAGCTATTGACATCTGTCTCAAATCTGTTGACTTTATTGCTTTTATTTATTTGATTCTGGGTTTATATATATATATATATATATATATATATACTGTATATATATGTGTACATATATATATATATATATATATATATATATATATATATATATATATATATATATATATATATATATATATATATATATATGTATATATATATATGGAAAAAGAAAATATCATATGCGCGCCCAATACGGCATGTAACTATTGCCATTATTATTATTATCATTATTATCATTATTATTATTATTATTATTATTATTATTATTATTATTATTATTATTATTATTATTATTATTATTATTATTATTATACGTGAGTCCAAAGCCATGGCGGACAATTTGTAAAGGCCCTCAACTATCTAAAGAAACCTCTACAAATGAGAATGCTAAAATATAAAAACAAAACAGAAGTCGCATTATGATAATACGGATATAAAAATACAAATTAATAGATACATACATACACACACACACATATATATATATATATGTGTGTGTGTATATATCTATTAATTTTTGAGGTGACCCATCATAAAATTTGGCACAAGGGCAGACCTAAATTTTTCATTGCTTAACTTAATTTAGATTGATAATCTAGAGGTCTGATAAAAAATTTCTCTTGCGAACATGCCTAAAATTTCATTTAAAGTAGCGTACCCTAAAGAAATTTACCTTAAAAATCCAACGAACATGATGTTATGTTTTGTTGTATATCTACACCCATTAAGCATAATAACACCTTATTTGAGTGTAAATCTATGTTTTTTGGGTCAAAAATTCATTGGAAATGTTTATGAAACTGTAGCTTTGTCGGCCATCTTGGAATCCAAGATGGCCGATGGTGAAATCTGAATTTTCTAAATAATTTTTGTTAAATGGTCCGTAAAAGTTGTTTTTATCAACTAATTTTGTGTTTCATCAGAACTAAAATGATATGAATAGATGAAGTAATTGCTCCTGATCACAGATTAGCTGCTCTTTGAATTATTGTAACCGGACTGATATGTCACTGAGCATCTTACACATGAAAGGGTGATTTTCAATTTCAGTACTTTACAAATCTTCTAAACATATTGTCATATCTTATACTTCATATGGAATGATGTTATTTGAAACTGAACATAGTTTTCTATGCTCAAACAAGAAATTTTAGTTATTACTTGAGGCATGTGTACGTACAGTATTCACCTTGGAATACAGGCAGTTTTACAACAGTTTACACTCTTTATTGATTGGTTACCAAAATATTAATTTCATGCATTCAGTTATAGGCTATGGTCCTTTCATTCCACAATCACCAACAAAACCAGATGTAGTTGAGACATCATTGGAGTACTGTATGAGAGTTGCCATTAAACCAGTGATCAAGCAACGTATGAAATATCCCCTGGTATGAAGAAAAAGAAGTAACAAAAGTACCAGTGCCTGCTACTACGAATAGGTAGTTTTCATAATGCAAATAATTATTTAGGGTTTAAAGGAACTCTCTTCAAATCATCAGGAATCGAAACAATTTTGTCTGAAGCTGGTATCTGTAAACTTGGAACAGTCAATGAATTACTAGCAGGAATGGTCAGATTTCATAACTTGCTGCTATCAACCATGTTGGAGCTATATTGGGAAGTCTTTGATGCATGGAGTCTCAGTTATAAAGAGGAATAGCTGGATGCAGTTAATTCACATATGAACTGCATCCAGAAGATTGCTGATGCCACTGTGGAGCAAGACAAGCAATATATCAGAGATGCATATGCAAATCTGTTGACAAGTGTCCATAGAATAAGAGAACAACTTCAGAGGTTTGATGAATCATTAGAGGACATCCTACAGCACAGCTCTGGTTAATGTAAATTGAAATAGTTCTGATCTTCAAGAGACATACTGAAGCTGAAAGAGCAAGAGCATCTCGATGAAGTAGGGAAAATGTTGCCATATATGGTTTGTGCTGGCCATACAAAGTACGTAGCATGTATTCCTCACTATTTGCATGTAATGCATGTAACAAAAACCTTACCAGAAGTGCTTACTGCAGAATTCTGTAAGGGTCACTTTACAGTTAATGAAGCCAAAGGTTATTTTAATGGCATTTGGACAAATGTGGCCCTTGAAAAGACATATAACAAAGAGGCAAAGACACAACTCTTTAAAGGTATTACCCAGAAAGAAGCAGCTAGGGAGAAATACTTGAAAGCATTACCAGGACTTACAGCTATATCTGAGGAGACGAAATCTATGGAACACATGGCAAAAGATACAGTCGCTGAAAACTCTCCAGGATCTGTTCAGGCACAAAAAGAACGAGCAGCTGTTACTCTTATCAAACAGCTGATTATTCATAATAATCTCAGTAATCGATTCACCTCCACATCTTCTGATTTGCTGAATATTGCAACTGGAGAAAAATGCAATTCAATGGATCCAATTTATGCAAAACAAAAAGGAACTGAGGCATTAGCAATAGGCGAGATTTCAGAGTGCAAATGCAACATCAGTAAAACTTAAAACCTTTGATGTAAAAAGTAATAAAATCTGGCAGATTTGAGACACCAACAAAGTTGTGTAAAGAAAAGAGCAACATTGTTCGAAACTTGCACTTGTTGCGTAGCGTCGACGCCGATGCTTTTTGCTATGAATGGACAGAGTATCCAACCTCGCTCCTTGAACCAAATGATGATGGTCACAGTTACAGTATGAGGAAATGAAATTAATCAGAATATATTGCAGCAATTAAGAACCACCTGGGCGATTCTTGGATTGAAGAAGGTCATTCCCCACATGAGGAAACTAACGTAGTTATGCTTGTGGATGCCATGTCATTCATTCACAAGCATCAAGATAAGGATGTACCTTATTCAGTATTATGACAAGGAGATATATTAAAAAAATGATGAAGTCAAACCCCAAAGAATGGGATATAGTGCATTTCGTAGGATATCGCTATGACGAAGATATGAGTCTGAAGATATCCGAGCGAAACCGAAGGTAATATCCATTATGTTATAATGGATATTGAAAGCACATGTTTAGCGACAAAAATGTCTAGTAATGTTATGACAAAATAAATTGTGAAAATTTTTGTATTGCTGAAACTGAAAATAACACTTTGAGCAACGGGACTAAATATGAATAAATTTGGATATAAGTGGCTGCAAGTAACAGCTTTAAACATTAGTAGGTGTTGATTCTTTTTATGTCCATTTACCATTGATGGAAAGGATTTTTGGCATAAATGAACAACTTTTATTTGTCATTACC